>CM070081.1:33115178-33604921 GCA_036250285.1 Pyrocoelia pectoralis
GACTAAAAACGAACTCTCGAAATTCGACCAAGTAACGATTGTTTCTTTTAGATCATTAGACGACAATTAAATAATTCCAAACCGTTCCATTCTAAGTCGAACCGTTTCGGAGATATCGCACTTTAAAGATCCAAATAGAGGGTCCCTTCGCAGAGCCCTTTCCTCCATTATGTAAATGCGACACTTATAGTGGACCTGGTACACTTTTTCACTCTAAACTATCTTTTATGAAGTAAACTAACATATTTTAAACTTATCTCGAACAAAAAATTTCTTCATTTTTTGCAAAAACTCCAAGGTTAACCCCTTTGAACTTTTTCTGGCTAAAAAACGAACTCTCGAAATTCGACCAAGTAACGATTGTTTCTTTTAGATCATTAGACGACAATTAAATAATTCCAAACCGTTCCATTCTAAGTCGAACCGTTTCGGAGATATCGCACTTTAAAGATCCAAATAGAGGGTCCCTTCGCAGAGCCCTTTCCTCCATTATCGTATAAATGCACACTTAGGACCTGGTACACTTTTTCACTCTAAACTATCTTTTTATGAAGTAAACTAACATATTTTAAACTTATCTCGAACAAAAAATTTCTTCATTTTTTTGCAAAAACCCCTTTGAACTTTTTCTGGCTAAAAAACGAACTCTCGAAATTCGACCAAGTAACGATTGTTTCTTTTATATCATTAGACGACAATTAAATAATTCCAAACCGTTCCATTCTAAGTCGAACCGTTTCGGAGATATCGCACTTTAAAGGTCCAAATAGAGGGTCCCTTCGCAGAGCCCTTCCTCCATTATTGTATAAATGCGACACTTATAGGTGGACCTGGCACACTTTATCACTCTAAACTATCTTTTATGAAGTAAACTAACATATTTTAAACTTATCTCGAACAAAAAATTTCTTCATTTTTTTGCAAAAACTCCCTTTGAACTTTTTCTGGCTAAAAAACGAACTCTCGAAATTCGACCAAGTAACGATTGTTTCTTTTAGATCATTAGACGACAATTAAATAATTCCAAACCGTTCCATTCTAAGTCGAACCGTTTCGGAGATATCGCACGTAAAGATCCAAATAGAGGGTCCCTTCGTAGAGCCCTTTCCTCCATTATAGTACAAATGAGACACTTACAGCTGAGTCTGGTACACTTTTTTCACTCTAAACTATCTTTTATGAAGTAAACTAACATATTTTAAACTTATCTCGAACAAAAAATTTCTTCATTTTTTGCAAAAACTCCAAGGTTTAACCCCTTGAACTTTTTCTGGCTAAAAAACGAACTCTCGAAATTCGACCAAGTAACGATTGTTTCTTTTAGATCATTAGACGACAATTAAATAATTCCAAACCGTTCCATTCTAAGTCGAACCGTTTCGGAGATATCGCACTTTAAAGATCCAAATAGAGGGTCCCTTCGTAGAGCCCTTTCCTCCATTATCGTACAAATGCGACACTTACAGCTGAGTCTGGTACACTTTTTTCACTCTAAACTATCTTTTATGAAGTAAACTAACATATTTTAAACTTATCTTGAACAAAAAATTTCTTCATTTTTTTGCAAAAACTCCTTTGAACTTTTTCTGGCTAAAAACGAACTCTCGAAATTCGACCAAGTAACGATTGTTTCTTTTAGATCATTAGACGACAATTAAATAATTCCAAACCGTTCCATTCTAAGTCGAAACCGTTTCGGAGATATCGCACTTTAAAGATCCAAATAGAGGGTCCCTTCGTAGAGCCCTTTCCTCCATTATCGTACAAATGCGACACTTACAGCTGAGTCTGGTACACTTTTTTCACTCTAAACTATCTTTTATGAAGTTAAACTAACATATTTTAAACTTATCGTGAACAAAAAAATTTCTTCATTTTTTCGCAAAAACTCCAAGGTTAACTAACCCCTTTGAACTTTTTCTGGCTAAAAAACGAACTCTCGAAATTCGACCAAGTAACGATTGTTTCTTTAGATCATTAGACGACAATTAATAATTCCAAACCGTTCCATTCTAAGTCGAACCGTTTCGGAGATATCGCACTTTAAAGATCCAAATAGAGGGTCCCTTCGCAGAGCCCTTTCCTCCATTATTGTATAAATGCGACACTTATAGGGGACCTGGTACACTTTTATCACTCTAAACTATCTTTTATGAAGTAAACTAACATATTTTAAACTTATCTCGAACAAAAAATTTCTTCATTTTTTTGCAAAAACCCTTTGAACTTTTTTCTGGCTAAAAAAACGAACTCTCGAAATTCGACCAAGTAACGATTGTTTCTTTTATATCATTAGACGACAATTAAATAATTCCAAACCGTTCCATTCTAAGTCGAACCGTTTCGGAGATATCGCACTTTAAAGGTCCAAATAGAGGGTCCCTTCGCAGAGCCCTTTCCTCCATTATTGTATAAATGCGACACTTATAGGTGGACCTGGCACACTTTTATCACTCTAAACTATCTTTTATGAAGTAAACTAACATATTTTAAACTTATCTCGAACAAAAAATTTCTTCATTTTTTTGCAAAAACTCCCTTTGAACTTTTTCTGGCTAAAAAACGAACTCTCGAAATTCGACCAAGTAACGATTGTTTCTTTTAGATCATTAGACGACAATTAAATAATTCCAAACCGTTCCATTCTAAGTCGAACCGTTTCGGAGATATCGCACTTTAAAGATCCAAATAGAGGGTCCCTTCGTAGAGCCCTTTCCTCCATTATCGTACAAATGCGACACTTACAGCTGAGTCTGGTACACTTTTTTCACTCTAAACTATCTTTTATGAAGTAAACTAACATATTTTAAACTTATCTCGAACAAAAAATTTCTTCATTTTTTTGCAAAAACTCCAAGGTTTAACCCCTTTGAACTTTTTCTGGCTAAAAAACGAACTCTCGAAATTCGACCAAGTAACGATTGTTTCTTTTAGATCATTAGACGACAATTAAATAATTCCAAACCGTTCCATTCTAAGTCGAACCGTTTCGGAGATATCGCACTTTAAAGATCCAAATAGAGGGTCCCTTCGTAGAGCCCTTTCCTCCATTATCGTACAAATGCGACACTTACAGCTGAGTCTGGTACACTTTTTTCACTCTAAACTATCTTTTATGAAGTAAACTAACATATTTTAAACTTATCTTGAACAAAAAATTTCTTCATTTTTTTGCAAAAAACTCCTTTGAACTTTTTCTGGCTAAAAAAACGAACTCTCGAAATTCGACCAAGTAACGATTGTTTCTTTTAGATCATTAGACGACAATTAAATAATTCCAAACCGTTCCATTCTAAGTCGAACCGTTTCGGAGATATCGCACTTTAAAGATCCAAATAGAGGGTCCCTTCGTAGAGCCCTTTCCTCCATTATCGTACAAATGCGACACTTACAGCTGAGTCTGGTACACTTTTTTCACTCTAAACTATCTTTATGAAGTAAACTAACATATTTTAAACTTATCGTGAACAAAAAATTTCTTCATTTTTTCGCAAAAACTCCAAGGTTAACTAACCCCTTTGAACTTTTTCTGGCTAAAAAACGAACTCTCGAAATTCGACCAAGTAACGATTGTTTCTTTTAGATCATTAGACGACAATTAAATAATTCCAAACCGTTCCATTCTAAGTCGAACCGTTTCGGAGATATCGCACTTTAAAGATCCAAATAGAGGGTCCCTTCGCAGAGCCCTTTCCTCCATTATTGTATAAATGCGACACTTATAGGTGGACCTGGTACACTTTTATCACTCTAAACTATCTTTTATGAAGTAAACTAACATATTTTAAACTTATCTCGAACAAAAAATTTCTTCATTTTTTTGCAAAAACTCCAAGGTTTTGAACTTTTTCTGGCTAAAAAACGAACTCTCGAAATTCGACCAAGTAACGATTGTTTCTTTTAGATCATTAGACGACAATTAAATAATTCCAAACCGTTCCATTCTAAGTCGAACCGTTTCGGAGATATCGCACTTTAAAGATCCAAATAGAGGGTCCCTTCGTAGAGCCCTTTCCTCCATTATCGTACAAATGCGACACTTACAGCTGAGTCTGGTACACTTTTTTCACTCTAAACTATCTTTTATGAAGTAAACTAACATATTTTAAACTTATCTTGAACAAAAAATTTCTTCATTTTTTCGCAAAAACTCCAAGGTTAACTAACCCCTTTGAACTTTTTCTGGCTAAAAAACGAACTCTCGAAATTCGACCAAGTAACGATTGTTTCTTTTAGATCATTAGACGACAATTAAATAATTCCAAACCGTTCCATTCTAAGTCGAACCGTTTCGGAGATATCGCACTTTAAAGATCCAAATAGAGGGTCCCTTCGTAGAGCCCTTTCCTCCATTATCGTACAAATGCGACACTTACAGCTGAGTCTGGTACACTTTTTTCACTCTAAACTATCTTTTATGAAGTAAACTAACATATTTTAAACTTATCTTGAACAAAAAATTTCTTCATTTTTTTGCAAAAACTCCTTTGAACTTTTTCTGGCTAAAAAACGAACTCTCGAAATTCGACCAAGTAACGATTGTTTCTTTTAGATCATTAGACGACAATTAAATAATTCCAAACCGTTCCATTCTAAGTCGAACCGTTTCGGAGATATCGCACTTTAAAGATCCAAATAGAGGGTCCCTTCGTAGAGCCCTTTCCTCCATTATCGTACAAATGCGACACTTACAGCTGAGTCTGGTACACTTTTTTCACTCTAAACTATCTTTTATGAAGTAAACTAACATATTTTAAACTTATCGTGAACAAAAAATTTCTTCATTTTTTCGCAAAAACTCCAAGGTTAACTAACCCCTTTGAACTTTTTCTGGCTAAAAAACGAACTCTCGAAATTCGACCAAGTAACGATTGTTTCTTTTAGATCATTAGACGACAATTAAATAATTCCAAACCGTTCCATTCTAAGTCGAACCGTTTCGGAGATATCGCACTTTAAAGATCCAAATAGAGGGTCCCTTCGCAGAGCCCTTTCCTCCATTATTGTATAAATGCGACACTTATAGGTGGACCTGGTACACTTTTATCACTCTAAACTATCTTTTATGAAGTAAACTAACATATTTTAAACTTATCTCGAACAAAAAATTTCTTCATTTTTTTGCAAAAACTCCAAGGTTTTGAACTTTTTCTGGCTAAAAAACGAACTCTCGAAATTCGACCAAGTAACGATTGTTTCTTTTAGATCATTAGACGACAATTAAATAATTCCAAACCGTTCCATTCTAAGTCGAACCGTTTCGGAGATATCGCACTTTAAAGATCCAAATAGAGGGTCCCTTCGTAGAGCCCTTTCCTCCATTATCGTACAAATGCGACACTTACAGCTGAGTCTGGTACACTTTTTTCACTCTAAACTATCTTTTATGAAGTAAACTAACATATTTTAAACTTATCTTGAACAAAAAATTTCTTCATTTTTTCGCAAAAACTCCAAGGTTAACTAACCCCTTTGAACTTTTTCTGGCTAAAAAACGAACTCTCGAAATTCGACCAAGTAACGATTGTTTCTTTTAGATCATTAGACGACAATTAAATAATTCCAAACCGTTCCATTCTAAGTCGAACCGTTTCGGAGATATCGCACTTTAAAGATCCAAATAGAGGGTCCCTTCGTAGAGCCCTTTCCTACATTATCGTACAAATGCGACACTTACAGCTGAGTCTGGTACACTTTTTTCACTCTAAACTATCTTTTATGAAGTAAACTAACATATTTTAAACTTATCTTGAACAAAAAATTTCTTCATTTTTTCGCAAAAACTCCAAGGTTAACTAACCCCTTTGAACTTTTTCTGGCTAAAAAACGAACTCTCGAAATTCGACCAAGTAACGATTGTTTCTTTTAGATCATTAGACGACAATTAAATAATTCCAAACCGTTCCATTCTAAGTCGAACCGTTTCGGAGATATCGCACTTTAAAGATCCAAATAGAGGGTCCCTTCGCAGAGCCCTTTCCTCCATTATTGTATAAATGCGACACTTATAGGTGGACCTGGTACACTTTTATCACTCTAAACTATCTTTTATGAAGTAAACTAACATATTTTAAACTTATCTTGAACAAAAAATTTCTTCATTTTTTCGCAAAAACTCCAAGGTTAACCCCTTTGAACTTTTTCTGGCTAAAAAACGAACTCTCGAACTTCGACCAAGTAACGATTGTTTCTTTTAGATCATTAGACGACAATTAAATAATTCCAAACCGTTCCATTCTAAGTCGAACCGTTTCGGAGATATCGCACTTTAAAGATCCAAATAGAGGGTCCCTTCGCAGAGCCCTTTCCTCCATTATTGTATAAATGCGACACTTATAGGTGGACCTGGTACACTTTTATCACTCTAAACTATCTTTTATGAAGTAAACTAACATATTTTAAACTTATCTCGAACAAAAAATTTCTTCATTTTTTTGCAAAAACCCTTTGAACTTTTTCTGGCTAAAAAACGAACTCTCGAAATTCGACCAAGTAACGATTTTTTCTTTTAGATCATTAGACGACAATTAAATAATTCCAAACCGTTCCATTCTAAGTCGAACCGTTTCGGAGATATCGCACTTTAAAGGTCCAAATAGAGGGTCCCTTCGCAGAGCCCTTTCCTCCATTATTGTATAAATGCGACACTTATAGGTGGACCTGGCACACTTTTATCACTCTAAACTATCTTTTATGAAGTAAACTAACATATTTTAAACTTATCTCGAACAAAAAATTTCTTCATTTTTTTGCAAAAACTCCCTTTGAACTTTTTCTGGCTAAAAAACGAACTCTCGAAATTCGACCAAGTAACGATTGTTTCTTTTAGATCATTAGACGACAATTAAATAATTCCAAACCGTTCCATTCTAAGTCGAACCGTTTCGGAGATATCGCACTTTAAAGATCCAAATAGAGGGTCCCTTCGTAGAGCCCTTTCCTCCATTATCGTACAAATGCGACACTTACAGCTGAGTCTGGTACACTTTTTTCACTCTAAACTATCTTTTATGAAGTAAACTAACATATTTTAAACTTATCTTGAACAAAAAATTCCTTCATTTTTTTGCAAAAAACTCCTTTGAACTTTTTCTGGCTAAAAAACGAACTCTCGAAATTCGACCAAGTAACGATTGTTTCTTTTAGATCATTAGACGACAATTAAATAATTCCAAACCGTTCCATTCTAAGTCGAACCGTTTCGGAGATATCGCACTTTAAAGATCCAAATAGAGGGTCCCTTCGTAGAGCCCTTTCCTCCATTATCGTACAAATGCGACACTTACAGCTGAGTCTGGTACACTTTTTTCACTCTAAACTATCTTTTATGAAGTAAACTAACATATTTTAAACTTATCGTGAACAAAAAATTTCTTCATTTTTTCGCAAAAACTCCAAGGTTAACTAACCCCTTTGAACTTTTTCTGGCTAAAAAACGAACTCTCGAAATTCGACCAAGTAACGATTGTTTCTTTTAGATCATTAGACGACAATTAAATAATTCCAAACCGTTCCATTCTAAGTCGAACCGTTTCGGAGATATCGCACTTTAAAGATCCAAATAGAGGGTCCCTTCGCAGAGCCCTTTCCTCCATTATTGTATAAATGCGACACTTATAGGTGGACCTGGTACACTTTTATCACTCTAAACTATCTTTTATGAAGTAAACTAACATATTTTAAACTTATCTCGAACAAAAAATTTCTTCATTTTTTTGCAAAAACTCCAAGGTTTTGAACTTTTTCTGGCTAAAAAACGAACTCTCGAAATTCGACCAAGTAACGATTGTTTCTTTTAGATCATTAGACGACAATTAAATAATTCCAAACCGTTCCATTCTAAGTCGAACCGTTTCGGAGATATCGCACTTTAAAGATCCAAATAGAGGGTCCCTTCGTAGAGCCCTTTCCTCCATTATCGTACAAATGCGACACTTACAGCTGAGTCTGGTACACTTTTTTCACTCTAAACTATCTTTTATGAAGTAAACTAACATATTTTAAACTTATCTTGAACAAAAAATTTCTTCATTTTTTCGCAAAAACTCCAAGGTTAACTAACCCCTTTGAACTTTTCTGGCTAAAAAACGAACTCTCGAAATTCGACCAAGTAACGATTGTTTCTTTTAGATCATTAGACGACAATTAAATAATTCCAAACCGTTCCATTCTAAGTCGAACCGTTTCGGAGATATCGCACTTTAAAGATCCAAATAGAGGGTCCCTTCGCAGAGCCCTTTCCTCCATTATTGTATAAATGCGACACTTATAGGTGGACCTGGTACACTTTTATCACTCTAAACTATCTTTTATGAAGTAAACTAACATATTTTAAACTTATCTTGAACAAAAAATTTCTTCATTTTTTCGCAAAAACTCCAAGGTTAACCCCTTTGAACTTTTTCTGGCTAAAAAACGAACTCTCGAAATTCGACCAAGTAACGATTGTTTCTTTTAGATCATTAGACGACAATTAAATAATTCCAAACAGTAGATATACAATGCCGCTTCTGGACCAAAAAGTCACTAGATTTAGTAACTTTTCTAGTAACTTTTCTTAGGTTGGTAGTACTGGTCGCTAGAAAAGTCACTAGATTTTCAAGGCCGGTTTGAAACTTGGCTAAGGTCAAATCCCAAGGGCAAGCTTCAAGGTCACTAGAAAAGTCACTAGATTTTCAAGGTTTGAAACTTGGCTAAGGTCAAATCCCAAGCTTCAAGGCCACCAAGTCACTAGATTTTCAAGGTTTGAAACTTGGCTAAGGTCAAACCTCAAGGACACGCTTTAAGGAGCTCAACCGAAGGTCGAGGTCACTAGAGGTGGTTTATGGTAAAATTTCAAGGGCACGGCTGCAGGGTTCCGGTGGGGGAACTGCTCCGGTGCAGTACCTTGATGTTGCAGATTCCGAGAATCCAGATTATGTTAAATTCTTGAGCTGCCAAAAACCACATGGCTGACTGACCGGGGTTTAGAACTTGGCTAAGCGTTTCCGGCTGATAACTTGGCTAAGCGTATCCGGTTAAGAACTTGGCTAAGTGTGTCCGGTGAAGAACTTAGCTAAGCACGTCTGGTGAAGAACTTGGCTAAGCGTGTCCGGTGAAGAACTTGGCTAAGCGTGTCCGGTGAAGAACTTGGCTAAGCGTGTCCGGTGAAGAACTTGACTAAGCGTTTCCGGTGAAGAACTTGACTAAGCGTTTCCGACTAAGAACTTGGCTAAGCGGTTCCGACTAAGAACTTGGCTAAGCGGTTCCGATTAAGAACTTGGCTAAGCGTTTCCGGCCAAATGTTTTGCAAGGTCGAATGCAAGTTCATACATTGAGAATGAAGGTCATCACATACACTATATTTCGTGATTCGTCAAATGCGACCTTCATCCTCAAGACTTTCCGGTTGATAACTTGGCTAAGCGTATCCGGTTAAGAACTTGGGTAAGCGCGTCCGGTGAAGAACTTGGCTAAGCGTGTCCGGTGAAGAACTTGGTTAAGCGTGTCCGGTGAAGAACTTGGCTAAGCGTGCCCGGTGAAGAACCTGGCTAAGCGTTTCCGGTGAAGAACTTGGCTAAGCGTTTCCGGTGAAGAACTTGACTAAGCGTTTCTGACTAGGAACTTGGCTAAGCGGTTCCGACTAAGAACTTGGCTAAGCGGTTCCGGTTAAGAACTTGGCTAAGCGTTTCCGGCCAAATGTTTTTCAAGGTCGAATGCAAGTTCAAACATTGAGAATGAAGGTCATATTTGACGAAAGTGTATGTAATGACTGGTCACTAGAAAAGTCACCAGATTTTTTTTGCAACTTGGCTAAGGTCAAATGTCTGGTTTGTAACTTGGCAAGGTGTGAAACTCGGCGTCGCGCAATGTCAAGGTCAAATGCCAACTTGGCTGGCTCGCTTCAAGATTACTGCTTTGATCCCAATCACGGCCACACCCTCAAGGTTGGAACTGGTTTCCGGTGGGGAACTTGAGGCGGTGGGGAACTACTGGTTTACGGTTGAACTTGGCTAATGTTTTTCAAGGCCGAATGCAAGGTCAAAAGTTGAGGATGCGCATTTGACGAATCACGAAATAAAGTGTATGTAGTGTGGTTTTTTGCGTATGCGGAAGCAAGAAAAGGACCGTGGTAGACTATGGCTCTGGATAGATATCGTTTTCGCCGTAGAACAATTGAATTCTGTCACCCATCTTACACGAAACGAGTCGAAGTATATCGCATTTCAAGGTCATCGATTGCGAATATAAAGAGCGTCGTGCTGGAAGGAAAATCAGTTCACGAAATGGATCTTACCAAGTTAAACGCCAGCACCTTCTGCAAGAGCTTCAAAAATGTTAAGGATATGGAAGTGGGGGAGAAATATAAAGTAATTGGTATTGATACGATTAATACTAAATATGGGGATCGTGTAGTGTTGGAGACTGAAAATTTCAAGTGCGTACTACCATTACGTTTCTATGATTACTTCAACGAAGATGACCAACTTGAAACCTTCAAGCAGTCCTTGGCACAAAAGGATGTATTCATTACCAGCGTAGGATCAGCAGGGAAAACTACCAATTTAAAATTTATGTAAATAGCTATGTAAATGATTAAATAAATATTTCTCTGTGTCTCTCTGTCTTTCGAGTATAAAACCGGACGAGTTCAAATCAGTTCCACGATCGTCGTTGTTGCATGGATACTGAAAACAGTTGTAATAATAATTATTTTAAGTGTATGTGCTGGTGCTGTAATGAAGATGCGAGCGCACCTCCATTCAATGGGCGTTTAATTGATTGCACTGCTTACGGTGCTTCAAAATACGCTGAAATCGGATACAGTACACTTCATGACATTGCACCAGTTCTACGAATTGTATGGTATGATGCAATAGTGATGGAAAGAGAAGATTGGGAGACGTTTCTCAAATGTCAAACGGAGATTAAAATGAAAGTTAAGCAATCGCAAGAAAGTCGGATTAATTGGTCCGATGTTAACGAAGACATTGAATATTCGCATACTGAGGAATCGCTTAGCAGCAAAATAGTCATGAACTATGCCTGGGAGTCTGTTAAGGGCATGGATAAAATGTTAAAAAGTATAACAGTGCAAACGGTGCATGATAGCGGCAACAGACAATTTTGTACCCTGAACCTAAATGAGATTGAAGAATTGTTTTCGCTAAAAGATATAATTAATTATCGATTTGAATTACTCGAATCGCATCAGCTTCCCAGTTTCTATTACAATCTCATCGCGCAGATAAGAGCTACCGACGCTTTCGCAAGATGCAGTACGACGACGAGGATCGCGATTTTGAAGATTGGTTAAATTATAAATATGATAGAAATTCGCATAATACACTTTGTATGATGGAACTTTTGCATTATAGACCTGCCGATATCATGTATCGAATTTATGAATAAAAATCGTAAACGCATGTTGTTTTTCTCGCTTCCAGACACGAATGCTAATATCGTCCTGGGTTGGCGATATAAAACACATAGCGGGCCATCATCAACTGTTAATATCACCGTTAGCTCTTGAAGCCGCAGGCATCCGGGGTGACGAACTTTAGTAGCACCCCACAGTAGCAAACGGCTTTTCAATCAGACCCCTGTTCAGAACAGACCCTGTTCAAAACAGGCCCCTGTCCAAATCAGAACGGTCCCTGTTCAAATCAGAACGGCCCCTGTTCAAATCAGAACAGACCCTGTTCAAATCGGAACAGACCCTGTTCAAATCGGAACAGAACCTGTTCAAATCGGAACAGACCCTGTTCAAATCGGAACAGACCCTGTTCAAATCGGAACAGTCCCTGTTCAAATCGGAACAGACCCTGTTCAAATCGGAACAGACCCTGTTCAAATCGGAACAGACCCTGTTCAAATCAGAACAGACTCTGTTCAAATCAAACAGACTCTGTTTAAAAAGACCCCTATTCAAATCAGGCCCCTGTTCAAAAAGACCCCAGTTCAAAACAGGCCCCTGTTCAAAAAGACCCCTGTTCGTGCAATGGATAATAAGGAAAGCAGCGTATAGTAACGAAAAAAATGCGTTAGATAACTGTGCTGTGTTATTCTAATAAAAAATTACTACTACTTACGTAGTAACAAAATTAGCTATCTATATATATTGGAGCTGATTTTCATAGTTTTGTTCCTTTCGACGTGAGACTTCTAATTCAGCAGTAACCCGCTCTTGTACGAACCGAATTATCTTTAGCTTGCAGATGACGGTATGTGGGTCCCTCGAAGCCAATGACCTTTCAGCCAACTCTTCCGGTGTAGTAGGAGACACACATGTGGTTTCATAGAAACATTTTAACCTAATAATTATGTTCAAGCACTAATTTATTAAAAGCAGATTGCCTATTATGAGCTTTATCTTCATGAAGAGGTTGGCTCTTATGGAAAGCCATTCATGAGGAGAATTTTAAATTAGTTCCAGATTTGGTTAACCAACGTCGGTGGGAGCTGTTTGCTAGAAAACGATAAATTATTATTATTTCCGAGAACTTTGAGCTGTTTATTAAAAGCAGACCTCTCTTATGAGTGAATGATTAAAACAGGATGCTTATCAGTGCACGTATGTTTCCAGATGGTGACGTCAATAAATCTCCTGTGCTAGCAAACACCTTCTGCTGAATGCAGGCCTTAAAGCAAAATGCTGCAGTGTAAAAGTTGTTATCCATGTTGTTACCATTTGTCATAACAACAACTCATATAAGAACTTTCCTAAAATTCCGCAAGTATGGTATAACTAGTCGTTGTTACCGTAGATTTATTGCTATCGGTAGATATGAATACTTTTGACATAAGAGCCTGAAGCATCCTGAGACTAATTTTTAGCGATTTTTATAGGATAATCCGCGCATTTGAACGTCATTTTGTGTAACATTACGGAACAAACGTCTTTGTTTTCATTAATTGGGCATTAAATCCCTCAACATAGTGCAAATAATTCATTCGCCCAATTTAATCAAAATGTACATAGAAACTTAAGTGCTTCATTACAAGTTGTCGAGTATGGTAACTTAAGAGAAACAATGTCGCATAAAACCATCCACAGTAAGAATTTGCTTACACATTTTTAGAGGTAAACAGTCCCATTTAAAAGGGGATAAGTTGACGTACTTTTAATGTATATAATGGATAAATGTTTGCAAGGTTCATATAACTTTTTAGGATAATTGGCACATCAGCGAACATGGTGGTTGCTATGTAAGTTACGAAAAAATGGCAAGCTGTTCGTGAAATGGTTGGGAATAAATGAAAAATCGTGGATCGATGATAATAATATAGTTGTGTAAACTGTAGCTGTAAAATTATTGTAAACAGTAGTAAATAAAAGTCTGCATAAATGGTATATATTGTTTTTATTTTATATAAAAATCACCATACAAAGCCCGTTTTATTTCTATTTCTTTGTACATGATTCATAATTTTATTTAATAATGTCAGTACCCCCACTTTCTCGAAAATTGACCGCGATAGGCCTATAATTTTAGACTAATTTTAGACTATTTTAGACCACCATTTTCAAATTTTGGACCATCTCCAGTATTGGAGATTGGACAAAACCGGAATAGGAGCTATCATGGTGGTACCCCCACCACAATGTTATGTTTAGAGGTTATTCCTATAATTATAGACTAATTTTAGACTACTGATCGGCCATAGTGCCGATTTTCAAAAACCACCCCTTACGGGTTAACACTACCCCGTTGATATACCGGCTGTATAAAATCGGCGGAAAACTGCAAACAAAGTGGTTTATAATTATAGACTAATTTTAGACTACTGATCGGCCATAGTGCCGATTTTCAAAAACCACCCCTTACGGGTTAACACTACCTCGTTGATATACCGGCTGTATAAAATCAGCGGAAAACTGCGAACAAAGTGGTTTATAATTATAGACTAATTTTAGACTACTGATCGGCCATAGTGCCGATTTTCAAAAACCACCCCTTACGGGTTAACACTACCCCGTTGATATACCGGCTGTATAAAATCGGCGGAAAACTGCGAATAAAGTGGTTTATAATAATTATTATAGACTATATCGGTATATCAACGGGGTGCATCATAACATTCTGACCCTTGATCTAGCCACTGGGCGAACACTAAACGACTACTACTACTAAAAAGAATGCTAACCTAAGCGTAATTTGTCATAAAAGCGCTTAGGTTATTTGCAGGTTTAGTATATTTTTTTACAAAAACGAGAGTTTAACACTAAAAACGACGTCGGCAAGCTCCGTCCAGTGGCTAGATCAAGGGTCAGAATGTTTTAATGCCAACGGTGTAGTGTTAACCCGTTAGGGGTGGTTTTTGAAAATCGGCACTATGGCCGATCAGTAGTCTAAAATTAGTCTATAATTATAAACCACTTTGTTCGCAGTTTTCCGCCGATTTTATACAGCCGGTATATCAACGGGGTAGTGTTAACCCGTAAGGGGTGGTTTTTGAAAATCGGCACTATGGCCGATCAGTAGTCTACAAATTAGTCTATAATTATAGGCATAACCTCTAAACATAACATTGTGGTGGGGGTACCACCATGATAGCTCCTATTCCGGTTTTGTCCAATCTCCAATACTGGAGTTGGTCCAAAATTTGAAAATGGTGGTCTAAAATAGTCTAAAATTAGTCTAAAATTATAGGCCTATCGCGGTCAATTTTCGAGAAAGTGGGGGTACTGACATTTTCGGCGTTCATAATTTTTGTATGCAGAATGTCTGGAGTTTGTTTATAATCGCTTAGTAACGTTGATGGCCAACATTGGCCGTCGGGACGCCAAGGGTAGCAGTTGGATCATCGTTGCCTTTACAGACGTTCTCCATAATCCACTCGTACACTTGTTTATGACGGGCGTTATCGTGAGGTTGAAAATTCTTTCCACACATTATATTATATAAAATTTCGAGTGCATTGGCGTAATCTATTGATGTGCATATGGCCCATTACATATAAAAAAAATCCTTATAATTACAACAAACAGTATCTACATTAAATTGAACATTAGGCTTAACTAAATCAAGTATGTACATTTTGAAGGCTAAACTATTATTTACATGCGCAAACTGCTTAATTAAATTATCCAGTTCAAGTTTTTTTATCGCACAACAAGTTCATATTCTTCTGGCACACATTGCATGATTTCGCGCACCAACACTTGCCGGGCACAATAATGTTTTCTAAAATATCCTTAATTATGCTATAATCAGACGGAATGTCTAATAGCGCACTTCTTAAACGTTTTATATATACAGCGTAAGTAGCACGAAATAGTTCTTGTTCTAAACTCTTACTTGGTATTTGCCCATTCATGATTAAGTGAAATATATACAAGGAGAACTATAACTAATCTTAAAAATATTTACAACAGCGTGCTTCAGGGAAGAGGGGTAAAGCCCCAGGGGCGAGTGCTAGTCGATCCGAACTTAAGTACACGCTTATTGTCATAGGGGTTAAGAACTACTTTATCCTGCTTAATTGTGTACACCAAATGTTTTTTTGAACGTATTAAGTGCTGAGGGCGCTTTGTAATTTCATAATTAAATAATGCCTTTTTATAATCATCTATTGTGATTCGCTTGACACTGGCCCCCGTTGAACCTTTAGATTTTTTGGTAACTTTACCCTCAACAGAGTATGCGTACATTTTCGCTCGCAATCCCACGAACTCGGTCATGATTTTGCCATTATTTTCATCCTTCATCAAACCGGGCACTTTCTTATTAACGAGGGGGATTCTATATACATTATCGGGATCGTAGTCTGAGGTATCAAACCTATCAATATCCGTTTTGATGCATTCGTATATGTCAGGAACTGTGAAGGAATAAATGAGGCTGTCGGTGTCTGTATATAGGAGCTGTGCATTGTTATTGAATTTATTTAAAATGTAGTTGTAATGGAAATTGTAAAGAAATGTTTTTGAAAGGTCTAAAACAGCAAACCCTGCATATATTGGTTTGTTCATGAAAACTTCTAATCTATTCATTTCTATGATGACCATGTCTTCATCAAAAATTGTAGAACTATGAAAATTGGGCTGTGCAACGAGCGCCCTTGCCCCATAGCGTCCTTCCCACTGTGTAACCAACTTAACATCCTTATACTTGCGAACATTTTCCATTAATTTGCCAAAAAACACTGTTTATCATCAGTTTATAAAAATTTTTATCGAAATCGTTCTTCGACGCTTGCCTCAACATTGTATTCAAATCTATGTATTTTTTGAGCCACGGTGACTGCTTGAAGCGCAAAACTTGATTTACTTTAACTAATTTTAAGCCCTGTTCTAAATACACTTTCAAATTCCTATAGTGAAGTACATAGTTGCGTTTTGAATACAATGTGAGCAATAATTTCTTTAATTTTGAGTCAGGAGGAGCCATGTGTTCTGGAGCAAGCGGAAGATCGCTATGGGACTCGTGCAACTCAGTGGGGTAGTCTAAATCACAATCTATAATGTAACCGACGTCTGAATCATCGGGAGTACTTAATATACCATCAATATCGGGTTCGTCGACGAAGGAAAAGTCCGCGTAGGGCAAAAATTCTCCCATACTTTTTCCATACAAGTTGTTCACATCCAGGTACATTAAATAAGACGTGGGAGCGTTGGGATCGTAGCTGTTCATGTATTTGTTGTTGGCCTTTGCATAGCGATTAGAACACTGAGCGACTCCGCCCCTAATACCTCGCTCGATGAACATTATCATATCAATATCGGTCAGCAGTTCTAATTTCACACCGGTAATTTTTAACATCGCATCAAACGCTAAACCTGGTGCGGTATAATAATGAAGCGGGTCCAGCTGATACGCATTTAAACATGTTGCGCGGAAATTTTCGAAAATATCAGCCAAAAGAAGGACATCTGTTTTTAAATAAAGATCAGAGTACTGACCGAGCGTTTGTATATTGAATTTAGACCAGACTTTATTGGCGTGCGCATAGCTTTCGTCGCTAATACCGTCCCCTTGAAGATGACTATAAAAGGCCTCTTTAGGTGGTAAACTGGGCTCGTTTAATTTGGCCCACGAATCGATGTATTCATAGGGGAAGATTCCTTTACGCACCAACAAATTGAACTCCTCCTCATTGGCGCAATTCAGTTTAGTGATTATCTTTTTATTATTATCTAAATACGAAGCTAATTTATCTATACTACTACTCATAAACCTAAAACTATCAATAAATCTAAACTTTACATCTGTATTCTCCACCGACTTCGTAAATGAAATATATTTCTCTTTATTCAGAGGTAAAAGGGAAATTTGACCGGGTATATTCAAAGCTAATTGTTTTATGATAAAGTGGGAATCGTAACCGCTTAAATTATGAAACACTACAGGTATGACATGACTGTCCTTATAATTTAGATTACACCCATTGTGGGCCGCGCCTCTGTACCTGGAACTCATGTGATCGTGATCTCTAACTTTAATTTCGTCCCCTGTAAACGGTTTGGTGCAAATATGGCAATGTGTGGCGTTTTCAAAACTCTCCATTTGATCTTTACTTAAGGGCTCCATTGGCATGATGGTATTAAAGATCTCATTTGCCCAGTGCGCCATACCGTGTAGTTCGTTAACGAGCCATTCAATACAGTCTGTACCTCTATATAAACGGAATTTTGATAATGTATCGTCGTAGGAACATTTTAGGTAATAAGCAACGCTGAACGGTATATGTTTCTCGCATAATTGAGTATTAGTGACTTGATTATCTGAGCATTTCTCTAAAATACTTTCTAAGTCCGCATACACTACAAATGGTACTTTTTCCTGGTATGCAAAGTGTTTAAATTCTAAAAATTTATTTGTTTCATCCGGTAATTTGACTGAACATTTGTTTATTTGGTTGCAATGAATGAGATGCTTTTGCAGGTACTCGTCTGATGAAAAGTGATTCAGGCATCGGTTACAAATAAAATTCTTATGGCGATGTTTTGATAACTGCTTTGAGAATAAGGCAGACATGTTTTTGATCCATGTGAAATGCAAAGAAGTACTTGCATCCTCGTTACGCGACAAAACTAACAGGTTTATAGGATCCCTGTCTCGGTTTTCACTTAATAAAAATGGTACAATAGTTTTTCCCTTTATACAGAACACATCGATTGTAAGGTCGTTCAACTTTTCAAATTTTTTGATGTCGCTAAGCTTTATCGGGAATTGAATAGAATTATAATTTAAAATCTCGCAAAAATGAGGATAACTCGAAATTCTATCCACATGGTTTTGAGCTGGATGTAATGCGGATACTATGGCCCACAGGAAACAGTAAGGATCATTGTTCCTAACATTAACGATAGCATGTTTGAGCGCGATAAAGTGAGGTACTTTAACGTATGTAGATTGTCCACCTTTCAATGGAATATATTTATTAATATTAACCTTTAAATGTAATATTTCTTGCAGCGCCCAGCCGCTATCTTTTTCAGAAAATTCTTCAATCTTAGTCTGAATTTATCAACTATGTGCGTTTGATACCACTGACTAAGGTCCGTGCCTGTACTAATAATTTCATTCTTAGTTGCAAATGTTTTTAAATCAATAATTTGATTTTGCGGATGAATAAAATGGCATACCAAAACCGCGTTCGCTTTGACCATAGTGCTCTTTACAATTGCAGATACTTTACGCGAAAAAATATTATTGGCATTATTTAAAAATTCCAGGGAATCTTTAAAATTAGTGTTTACAATGATACCGGTTAGGAGCCTGTCGTTAAAGCATGAATCAACAGCCTGCCACACTAGTTTTTGCTTGGAAATACCCTCACCCCGTTTCACTGAAGCACTCTTTAATTGCTTTAACTTAACTAGAAATGTTTTTAAAATGCACAAGTTGCTCTCTAATTTTAACCTATTTTCATTCCTATCACTATCTATTCTAAGAAATTGCTCTATTAACATTATATTTTTCCTAACTATATGCACATGTCTAAGAATGTCCTGCTTAGTTTTTATTAACGCCATTGCACTTCTGGTTGTCTTTACAACTTGACTGGTGAGCGAAGTAAACGTAGAAGTCATTGCTATAATTTATATTGTTACCTATCAATAAAAAAACATGCTCTGTACATACCAGAAATATTTTGTTGATTCACAGCAAAAAACTATAATTGCCAAAAACTTCACCTTGATAGCAAAATGAAGAACTAAAGAATGAAATTAGAACCTCTCTTTTATATACAAGCTGTTAAGTGGAGGGGGTAACTGCACCTGCGTTTCAAGACTGACAGATTTATCGAGACATCTAGCGGAAACACACATGCGCGGCTTAAGAGTCAACATTTGGTTTTAATCATTCAAGAAAGCTCATAAGAACCCATCTGCTTTTAATAAATCAATGCTTGAAATAATTAGTTTAAAATGTTCTGCACCCTCGTTAATTTTTAAGGCTGACAGATTTATCGAGCCATCTGGCGGAAACACACATGCGCGGCTTAAGAGTCAACATTTGGTTTTAATCATTCAAGAAAGCTCATAAGAACCCATCTGCTTTTAATAAATCAATGCTTGAAATAATTAGTTTAAAATGTACTCCACCCTCGTTAATTTTTAAGGCTGACAGATTTATCGAGCCATCTGGCGGGAACACACATGTGCGGCTTAAGAGTCAACATTTGGTTTTAATCATTCAAGAAAGCTCATAAGAACCCATCTGCTTTTAATAAATCAATGCTTGAAATAATTAGTTTAAAATGTTCTGCACCCTCGTTAATTTTTAAGGCTGACAGATTTATCGAGCCATCTGGCGGGAACACACATGTGCGGCTTAAGAGTCAACATTTGGTTTTAATCATTCACGAAAGCCTGTTAAGTGGAGGGGGTAACTGCACCCTCGTTAATTTTTAAGGCTGACAGATTTATCGAGCCATCTGGCGGGAACACACATGCGCGGCTTAAGAATCAACATTTGGTTTTAATCATTCACGAAAGCTCATAAGAACCCATCTGCTTTTAATAAATCAGTGCTTGAAATAATTGGGTTGAAATGTTTCCATGAAACCCCATGTGGACAACAAATGTCCTCGCCAAAGTTTTCTATAAATTTTTACGTATCTCCAACATCCGGTTTAAATCATTCATCTTGACAACAAATCCCCATCTGGACTCTCAGGGCATGTGCGAAGAGTCAAGAGGTTTAAATCATTCACGAGCTAAATCAGTTTAAGGAAATATCAGGCCATTTCTGCAACATGTGGAAGGTTAACACATGTGCAATTCTCGGAATCCCTATCTAGCAAACTGCATTTCAGTTAAAAAAATTGTGTTTCCGGTTAAGATTATACAGTTTTAGAAATATTCGACCACCTCCCTGACTAGAAGTTAGTGTTATAATATCAACTAACGGAAGTAATGATAAACTCAATGAGCGAGGAAACTGCAAAAATAACTTTCACCTGAAAGATTTTATAAAAAATTCTATCCAAAAGCAATTTGAATAAATGTGCAAATTAGCTTTTACTACCTATAAAATTAAACTTTAACATAACGCAAAAGCCCTTTTATTTAACATCTTTGGTGTCTATAGAATATTTGTATCCACCTACAAAACGTATATTTCGAATAAATGCAGAGCGTAAAAACGGAGAGTTTAAAAATAGAAAGGGTTTTCCTACCTGCATTCTTTTTGTTAAAAAATAATTTGGTATTTAGTAAATACATTTTCTGTAACTAAAAAATACATTCAAAGAACTTATATTAAAATAAAAGCGCATCCAAAACTTGAGTAATTAACGCCAAAACTAGGGGAAAATGCTAAAAATAGAACACCATATTTACGTGTAAAAGGCGATCTTCGTGCTTTATTTCGATATACATGGGAGGTTTTTTTTTTTTCATTTAGTAATATGCATTTCTTTTTAGTCTAGTAATTTTCTAATATATTAATAATTCGTTTCGATGCCTACTTACTGTAGTTAGTTTTGTGCCGTACCAACTCCAATTTAAAGCGTAAAAGTGACATTTTTAAGGTCTGATTGAAAAGCCGTTTGCTACCATGGGGTGCTACTAAAGTTCGTCACCCCGGATGCCTGCGGCTTCAAGAGCTAACGGTGATATTAACAGTTGATGATGGCCCGCTATGTGTTTTATATCGCCAACCCAGGACGATATTAGCATTCGTGTCTGGAAGCGAGAAAAACAACATGCGTTTACGATTTTTATTCATAAATTCGATACATGATATCGGCAGGTCTATAATGCAAAAGTTCCATCATACAAAGTGTATTATGCGAATTTCTATCATATTTATAATTTAACCAATCTTCAAAATCGCGATCCTCGTCGTCGTACTGCATCTTGCGAAAGCGTCGGTAGCTCTTTATCTGCGCGATGAGATTGTAATAGAAACTGGGAAGCTGATGCGATTCGAGTAATTCAAATCGATAATTAATTATATCTTTTAGCGAAAACAATTCTTCAATCTCATTTAGGTTCAGGGTACAAAATTGTCTGTTGCCGCTATCATGCACCGTTTGCACTGTTATACTTTTTAACATTTTATCCATGCCCTTAACAGACTCCCAGGCATAGTTCATGACTATTTTGCTGCTAAGCGATTCCTCAGTATGCGAATATTCAATGTCTTCGTTAACATCGGACCAATTAATCCGACTTTCTTGCGATTGCTTAACTTTCATTTTAATCTCCGTTTGACATTTGAGAAACGTCTCCCAATCTTCTCTTTCCATCACTATTGCATCATACCATACAATTCGTAGAACTGGTGCAATGTCATGAAGTGTACTGTATCCGATTTCAGCGTATTTTGAAGCACCGTAAGCAGTGCAATCAATTAAACGCCCATTGAATGGAGGTGCGCTCGCATCTTCATTACAGCACCAGCACATACACTTAAAATAATTATTATTACAACTGTTTTCAGTATCCATGCAACAACGACGATCGTGGAACTGATTTGAACTCGTCCGGTTTTATACTCGAAAGACAGAGAGACACAGAGAAATATTTATTTAATCATTTACATAGCTATTTACATAAATTTTAAATTGGTAGTTTTCCCTGCTGATCCTACGCTGGTAATGAATACATCCTTTTGTGCCAAGGACTGCTTGAAGGTTTCAAGTTGGTCATCTTCGTTGAAGTAATCATAGAAACGTAATGGTAGTACGCACTTGAAATTTTCAGTCTCCAACACTACACGATCCCCATATTTAGTATTAATCGTATCAATACCAATTACTTTATATTTCTCCCCCACTTCCATATCCTTAACATTTTTGAAGCTCTTGCAGAAGGTGCTGGCGTTTAACTTGGTAAGATCCATTTCGTGAACTGATTTTCCTTCCAGCACGACGCTCTTTATATTCGCAATCGATGACCTTGAAATGCGATATACTTCGACTCGTTTCGTGTAAGATGGGTGACAGAATTCAATTGTTCTACGGCGAAAACGATATCTATCCAGAGCCATAGTCTACCACGGTCCTTTTCTTGCTTCCGCATACGCAAAAAACCACACTACATACACTTTATTTCGTGATTCGTCAAATGCGCATCCTCAACTTTTGACCTTGCATTCGGCCTTGAAAAACATTAGCCAAGTTCAACCGTAAACCAGTAGTTCCCCACCGCCTCAAGTTCCCCACCGGAAACCAGTTCCAACCTTGAGGGTGTGGCCGTGATTGGGATCAAAGCAGTAATCTTGAAGCGAGCCAGCCAAGTTGGCATTTGACCTTGACATTGCGCGACGCCGAGTTTCACACCTTGCCAAGTTACAAACCAGACATTTGACCTTAGCCAAGTTGCAAAAAAAAATCTGGTGACTTTTCTAGTGACCAGTCATTACATACACTTTCGTCAAATATGACCTTCATTCTCAATGTTTGAACTTGCATTCGACCTTGAAAAACATTTGGCCGGAAACGCTTAGCCAAGTTCTTAACCGGAACCGCTTAGCCAAGTTCTTAGTCGGAACCGCTTAGCCAAGTTCCTAGTCAGAAACGCTTAGTCAAGTTCTTCACCGGAAACGCTTAGTCAAGTTCTTCACCGGACACGCTTAGCCAAGTTCTTCACCGGACACGCTTAGCCAAGTTCTTCACCGGACACGCTTAGCCAAGTTCTTCACCAGACGTGCTTAGCTAAGTTCTTCACCGGACACACTTAGCCAAGTTCTTAACCGGATACGCTTAGCCAAGTTATCAGCCGGAAACGCTTAGCCAAGTTCTAAACCCCGGTCAGTCAGCCATGTGGTTTTTGGCAGCTCAAGAATTTAACATAATCTGGATTCTCGGAATCTGCAACATCAAGGTACTGCACCGGAGCAGTTCCCCCACCGGAACCCTGCAGCCGTGCCCTTGAAATTTTACCATAAACCACCTCTAGTGACCTCGACCTTCGGTTGAGCTCCTTAAAGCGTGTCCTTGAGGTTTGACCTTAGCCAAGTTTCAAACCTTGAAAATCTAGTGACTTGGTGGCCTTGAAGCTTGGGATTTGACCTTAGCCAAGTTTCAAACCTTGAAAATCTAGTGACTTTTCTAGTGACCTTGAAGCTTGCCCTTGGGATTTGACCTTAGCCAAGTTTCAAACCGGCCTTGAAAATCTAGTGACTTTTCTAGCGACCAGTACTACCAACCTAAGAAAAGTTACTAGAAAAGTTACTAAATCTAGTGACTTTTTGGTCCAGAAGCGGCATTGTATATCTACTCCAAACCGTTCCATTCTAAGTCGAACCGTTTCGGAGATATCGCACTTTAAAGATCCAAATAGAGGGTCCCTTCGCAGAGGCCTTTCCTCCATTATCGTACAAATGAGACACTTACAGCTGAGTCTGGTACACTTTTTTCACTCTAAACTATCTTTTATGAAGTAAACTAACATATTTTAAACTTATCTCGAACAAAAAATTTCTTCATTTTTTCGCAAAAACTCCAAGGTTAACCCCTTTGAACTTTTTCTGGCTAAAAAACGAACTCTCGAAATTCGACCAAGTAACGATTGTTTCTTTTAGATCATTAGACGACAATTAAATAATTCCAAACCGTTCCATTCTAAGTCGAACCGTTTCGGAGATATCGCACTTTAAAGATCCAAATAGAGGGTCTCTTCGCAGAGGCCTTTCCTCCATTATCGTACAAATGCGACACTTACAGCTGAGTCTGGTACACTTTTTTCACTCTAAACTATCTTTTATGAAGTAAACTAACATATTTTAAACTTATCTCGAACAAAAAATTTCTTCATTTTTTCGAAAAACTCCAAGGTTAACCCTTTGAACTTTTTCTGGCTAAAAAACGAACTCTCGAAATTCGACCAAGTAACGATTGTTTCTTTTAGATCATTAGACGACAATTAAATAATTCCAAACCGTTCCATTCTAAGTCGAACCGTTTCGGAGATATCGCACTTTAAAGATCCAAATAGAGGGTCCCTTCGCAGAGCCCTTTCCTCCATTATTGTATAAATGCGACACTTATAGGTGGACCTGGTACACTTTTATCACTCTAAACTATCTTTTATGAAGTAAACTAACATATTTTAAACTTATCTCGAACAAAAAATTTCTTCATTTTTTTGCAAAAACCCTTTGAACTTTTTCTGGCTAAAAAACGAACTCTCGAAATTCGACCAAGTAACGATTGTTTCTTTTAGATCATTAGACGACAATTAAATAATTCCAAACCGTTCCATTCTAAGTCGAACCGTTTCGGAGATATCGCACTTTAAAGGTCCAAATAGAGGGTCCCTTCGTAGAGCCCTTTCCTCCATTATCGTACAAATGCGACACTTACAGCTGAGTCTGGTACACTTTTTTCACTCTAAACTATCTTTTATGAAGTAAACTAACATATTTTAAACTTATCTTGAACAAAAAATTTCTTCATTTTTTTGCAAAAACTCCTTTGAACTTTTTCTGGCTAAAAAACGAACTCTCGAAATTCGACCAAGTAACGATTGTTTCTTTTAGATCATTAGACGACAATTAAATAATTCCAAACCGTTCCATTCTAAGTCGAACCGTTTCGGAGATATCGCACTTTAAAGATCCAAATAGAGGGTCCCTTCGCAGAGCCCTTTCCTCCATTATTGTATAAATGCGACACTTATAGGTGGACCTGGTACACTTTTATCACTCTAAACTATCTTTTATGAAGTAAACTAACATATTTTAAACTTATCTCGAACAAAAAATTTCTTCATTTTTTTGCAAAAACCCTTTGAACTTTTTCTGGCTAAAAAACGAACTCTCGAAATTCGACCAAGTAACGATTGTTTCTTTTATATCATTAGA
This sequence comes from Pyrocoelia pectoralis, assembly GCA_036250285.1. Lineage (NCBI taxonomy): Eukaryota > Metazoa > Arthropoda > Insecta > Coleoptera > Lampyridae > Pyrocoelia > Pyrocoelia pectoralis. Next base: position 33,140,426 of record CM070081.1, read on the forward strand.
CGACAATTAAATAATTCCAAACCGTTCCATTCTAAGTCGAACCGTTTCGGAGATATCGCACTTTAAAGGTCCAAATAGAGGGTCCCTTCGCAGAGCCCTTTCCTCCATTATTGTATAAATGCGACACTTATAGGTGGACCTGGCACACTTTTATCACTCTAAACTATCTTTTATGAAGTAAACTAACATATTTTAAACTTATCTCGAACAAAAAATTTCTTCATTTTTTTGCAAAAACCAGTACCCTTTGAACTTTTTCTGGCTAAAAAACGAACTCTCGAAATTCGACCAAGTAACGATTGTTTCTTTTAGATCATTAGACGACAATTAAATAATTCCAAACCGTTCCATTCTAAGTCGAACCGTTTCGGAGATATCGCACTTTAAAGATCCAAATAGAGGGTCCCTTCGTAGAGCCCTTTCCTCCATTATCGTACAAATGCGACACTTACAGCTGAGTCTGGTACACTTTTTTCACTCTAAACTATCTTTTATGAAGTAAACTAACATATTTTAAACTTATCTCGAACAAAAAATTTCTTCATTTTTTTGCAAAAACTCCAAGGTTAACCCCTTTGAACTTTTTCTGGCTAAAAAACGAACTCTCGAAATTCGATCAAGTAACGATTGTTTCTTTTAGATCATTAGACGACAATTAAATAATTCCAAACCGTTCCATTCTAAGTCGAACCGTTTCGGAGATATCGCACTTTAAAGATCCAAATAGAGGGTCCCTTCGTAGAGCCCTTTCCTCCATTATCGTACAAATGCGACACTTACAGCTGAGTCTGGTACACTTTTTTCACTCTAAACTATCTTTTATGAAGTAAACTAACATATTTTAAACTTATCTTGAACAAAAAATTTCTTCATTTTTTTGCAAAAACTCCAGTTACCTTGAACTTTTTCTGGCTAAAAAACGAACTCTCGAAATTCGACCAAGTAACGATTGTTTCTTTTAGATCATTAGACGACAATTAAATAATTCCAAACCGTTCCATTCTAAGTCGAACCGTTTCGGAGATATCGCACTTTAAAGATCCAAATAGAGGGTCCCTTCGTAGAGCCCTTTCCTCCATTATCGTACAAATGCGACACTTACAGCTGAGTCTGGTACACTTTTTTCACTCTAAACTATCTTTTATGAAGTAAACTAACATATTTTAAACTTATCTTGAACAAAAAATTTCTTCATTTTTTCGCAAAAACTCCAAGGTTAACCCCTTTGAACTTTTTCTGGCTAAAAAACGAACTCTCGAAATTCGACCAAGTAACGATTGTTTCTTTTAGATCATTAGACGACAATTAAATAATTCCAAACCGTTCCATTCTAAGTCGAACCGTTTCGGAGATATCGCACTTTAAAGATCCAAATAGAGGGTCCCTTCGCAGAGCCCTTTCCTCCATTATTGTATAAATGCGACACTTATAGGTGGACCTGGTACACTTTTATCACTCTAAACTATCTTTTATGAAGTAAACTAACATATTTTAAACTTATCTCGAACAAAAAATTTCTTCATTTTTTTGCAAAACAGTACCCTTTGAACTTTTTCTGGCTAAAAAACGAACTCTCGAAATTCGACCAAGTAACGATTGTTTCTTTTAGATCATTAGACGACAATTAAATAATTCCAAACCGTTCCATTCTAAGTCGAACCGTTTCGGAGATATCGCACTTTAAAGGTCCAAATAGAGGGTCCCTTCGCAGAGCCCTTTCCTCCATTATTGTATAAATGCGACACTTATAGGTGGACCTGGCACACTTTTATCACTCTAAACTATCTTTTATGAAGTAAACTAACATATTTTAAACTTATCTCGAACAAAAAATTTCTTCATTTTTTTGCAAAAACTCAGTACCCTTTGAACTTTTTCTGGCTAAAAAACGAACTCTCGAAATTCGACCAAGTAACGATTGTTTCTTTTAGATCATTAGACGACAATTAAATAATTCCAAACCGTTCCATTCTAAGTCGAACCGTTTCGGAGATATCGCACTTTAAAGATCCAAATAGAGGGTCCCTTCGTAGAGCCCTTTCCTCCATTATCGTACAAATGCGACACTTACAGCTGAGTCTGGTACACTTTTTTCACTCTAAACTATCTTTTATGAAGTAAACTAACATATTTTAAACTTATCTTGAACAAAAAATTTCTTCATTTTTTTGCAAAAACTCAAGGTACCCTTTGAACTTTTTCTGGCTAAAAAACGAACTCTCGAAATTCGACCAAGTAACGATTGTTTCTTTTAGATCATTAGACGACAATTAAATAATTCCAAACCGTTCCATTCTAAGTCGAACCGTTTCGGAGATATCGCACTTTAAAGATCCAAATAGAGGGTCCCTTCGTAGAGCCCTTTCCTCCATTATCGTACAAATGCGACACTTACAGCTGAGTCTGGTACACTTTTTTCACTCTAAACTATCTTTTATGAAGTAAACTAACATATTTTAAACTTATCTTGAACAAAAAATTTCTTCATTTTTTCGCAAAAACTCCAAGGTTAACTACCCTTTGAACTTTTTCTGGCTAAAAAACGAACTCTCGAAATTCGACCAAGTAACGATTGTTTCTTTTAGATCATTAGACGACAATTAAATAATTCCAAACCGTTCCATTCTAAGTCGAACCGTTTCGGAGATATCGCACTTTAAAGATCCAAATAGAGGGTCCCTTCGCAGAGCCCTTTCCTCCATTATTGTATAAATGCGACACTTATAGGTGGACCTGGTACACTTTTATCACTCTAAACTATCTTTTATGAAGTAAACTAACATATTTTAAACTTATCTCGAACAAAAAATTTCTTCATTTTTTTGCAAAAACTCCAAGGTTACCTTGAACTTTTTCTGGCTAAAAAACGAACTCTCGAAATTCGACCAAGTAACGATTGTTTCTTTTAGATCATTAGACGACAATTAAATAATTCCAAACCGTTCCATTCTAAGTCGAACCGTTTCGGAGATATCGCACTTTAAAGATCCAAATAGAGGGTCCCTTCGTAGAGCCCTTTCCTCCATTATCGTACAAATGCGACACTTACAGCTGAGTCTGGTACACTTTTTTCACTCTAAACTATCTTTTATGAAGTAAACTAACATATTTTAAACTTATCTTGAACAAAAAATTTCTTCATTTTTTCGCAAAAACTCCAAGGTTACTAACCCCTTTGAACTTTTTCTGGCTAAAAAACGAACTCTCGAAATTCGACCAAGTAACGATTGTTTCTTTTAGATCATTAGACGACAATTAAATAATTCCAAACCGTTCCATTCTAAGTCGAACCGTTTCGGAGATATCGCACTTTAAAGATCCAAATAGAGGGTCCCTTCGCAGAGCCCTTTCCTCCATTATTGTATAAATGCGACACTTATAGGTGGACCTGGTACACTTTTATCACTCTAAACTATCTTTTATGAAGTAAACTAACATATTTTAAACTTATCTTGAACAAAAAATTTCTTCATTTTTTCGCAAAAACTCCAAGGTTAACCCCTTTGAACTTTTTCTGGCTAAAAAACGAACTCTCGAAATTCGACCAAGTAACGATTGTTTCTTTTAGATCATTAGACGACAATTAAATAATTCCAAACCGTTCCATTCTAAGTCGAACCGTTTCGGAGATATCGCACTTTAAAGATCCAAATAGAGGGTCCCTTCGTAGAGCCCTTTCCTCCATTATCGTACAAATGCGACACTTACAGCTGAGTCTGGTACACTTTTTTCACTCTAAACTATCTTTTATGAAGTAAACTAACATATTTTAAACTTATCTCGAACAAAAAATTTCTTCATTTTTTCGCAAAAACTCCAAGGTTAACCCCTTTGAACTTTTTCTGGCTAAAAAACGAACTCTCGAAATTCGACCAAGTAACGATTGTTTCTTTTAGATCATTAGACGACAATTAAATAATTCCAAACCGTTCCATTCTAAGTCGAACCGTTTCGGAGATATCGCACTTTAAAGATCCAAATAGAGGGTCCCTTCGCAGAGCCCTTTCCTCCATTATTGTATAAATGCGACACTTATAGGCTGGACCTGGTACACTTTTATCACTCTAAACTATCTTTTATGAAGTAAACTAACATATTTTAAACTTATCTTGAACAAAAAATTTCTTCATTTTTTTGCAAAAACTCCAAGGTTAACCCCTTTGAACTTTTTCTGGCTAAAAAACGAACTCTCGAAATTCGACCAAGTAACGATTGTTTCTTTTAGATCATTAGACGACAATTAAATAATTCCAAACCGTTCCATTCTAAGTCGAACCGTTTCGGAGATATCGCACTTTAAAGATCCAAATAGAGGGTCCCTTCGCAGAGCCCTTTCCTCCATTATTGTATAAATGCGACACTTATAGGTGGACCTGGTACACTTTTATCACTCTAAACTATCTTTTATGAAGTAAACTAACATATTTTAAACTATCTCGAACAAAAAATTTCTTCATTTTTTTGCAAAAACTCCAAGGTTAACCCCTTTGAACTTTTTCTGGCTAAAAAACGAACTCTCGAAATTCGACCAAGTAACGATTGTTTCTTTTAGATCATTAGACGACAATTAAATAATTCCAAACCGTTCCATTCTAAGTCGAACCGTTTCGGAGATATCGCACTTTAAAGATCCAAATAGAGGGTCCCTTCGCAGAGCCCTTTCCTCCATTATTGTATAAATGCGACACTTATAGGTGGACCTGGTACACTTTTATCACTCTAAACTATCTTTTATGAAGTAAACTAACATATTTTAAACTTATCTCGAACAAAAAATTTCTTCATTTTTTGCAAAACCAAGTACCCTTTGAACTTTTTCTGGCTAAAAAACGAACTCTCGAAATTCGACCAAGTAACGATTGTTTCTTTTAGATCATTAGACGACAATTAAATAATTCCAAACCGTTCCATTCTAAGTCGAACCGTTTCGGAGATATCGCACTTTAAAGATCCAAATAGAGGGTCCCTTCGCAGAGCCCTTTCCTCCATTATCGTACAAATGCGACACTTACAGCTGAGTCTGGTACACTTTTTTCACTCTAAACTATCTTTTATGAAGTAAACTAACATATTTTAAACTTATCTCGAACAAAAAATTTCTTCATTTTTTTGCAAAAACTCCAAGGTTACCCTTGAACTTTTTCTGGCTAAAAAACGAACTCTCGAAATTCGACCAAGTAACGATTGTTTCTTTTAGATCATTAGACGACAATTAAATAATTCCAAACCGTTCCATTCTAAGTCGAACCGTTTCGGAGATATCGCACTTTAAAGATCCAAATAGAGGGTCCCTTCGTAGAGCCCTTTCCTCCATTATCGTACAAATGCGACACTTACAGCTGAGTCTGGTACACTTTTTTCACTCTAAACTATCTTTTATGAAGTAAACTAACATATTTTAAACTTATCTCGAACAAAAAATTTCTTCATTTTTTCGCAAAAACTCCAAGGTTAACCCCTTTGAACTTTTTCTGGCTAAAAAACGAACTCTCGAAATTCGACCAAGTAACGATTGTTTCTTTTAGATCATTAGACGACAATTAAATAATTCCAAACCGTTCCATTCTAAGTCGAACCGTTTCGGAGATATCGCACTTTAAAGATCCAAATAGAGGGTCCCTTCGCAGAGCCCTTTCCTCCATTATTGTATAAATGCGACACTTATAGGTGGACCTGGTACACTTTTATCACTCTAAACTATCTTTTATGAAGTAAACTAACATATTTTAAACTTATCTCGAACAAAAAATTTCTTCATTTTTTTGCAAAAACTCCAAGGTTAACCCCTTTGAACTTTTTCTGGCTAAAAAACGAACTCTCGAAATTCGACCAAGTAACGATTGTTTCTTTTAGATCATTAGACGACAATTAAATAATTCCAAACCGTTCCATTCTAAGTCGAACCGTTTCGGAGATATCGCACTTTAAAGATCCAAATAGAGGGTCCCTTCGCAGAGCCCTTTCCTCCATTATTGTATAAATGCGACACTTATAGGTGGACCTGGTACACTTTTATCACTCTAAACTATCTTTTATGAAGTAAACTAACATATTTTAAACTTATCTCGAACAAAAATTTCTTCATTTTTTGCAAAACTCCAAGGTTACCCTTTGAACTTTTTCTGGCTAAAAAACGAACTCTCGAAATTCGACCAAGTAACGATTGTTTCTTTTAGATCATTAGACGACAATTAAATAATTCCAAACCGTTCCATTCTAAGTCGAACCGTTTCGGAGATATCGCACTTTAAAGATCCAAATAGAGGGTCCCTTCGCAGAGCCCTTTCCTCCATTATCGTACAAATGCGACACTTACAGCTGAGTCTGGTACACTTTTTTCACTCTAAACTATCTTTTATGAAGTAAACTAACATATTTTAAACTTATCTCGAACAAAAAATTTCTTCATTTTTTTGCAAAAACTCCAAGGTTAACCCCTTTGAACTTTTTCTGGCTAAAAAACGAACTCTCGAAATTCGACCAAGTAACGATTGTTTCTTTTAGATCATTAGACGACAATTAAATAATTCCAAACCGTTCCATTCTAAGTCGAACCGTTTCGGAGATATCGCACTTTAAAGATCCAAATAGAGGGTCCCTTCGTAGAGCCCTTTCCTCCATTATCGTACAAATGCGACACTTACAGCTGAGTCTGGTACACTTTTTTCACTCTAAACTATCTTTTATGAAGTAAACTAACATATTTTAAACTTATCTTGAACAAAAAATTTCTTCATTTTTTTGCAAAAACTCCAAGGTTAACCCCTTTGAACTTTTTCTGGCTAAAAAACGAACTCTCGAAATTCGACCAAGTAACGATTGTTTCTTTTAGATCATTAGACGACAATTAAATAATTCCAAACCGTTCCATTCTAAGTCGAACCGTTTCGGAGATATCGCACTTTAAAGATCCAAATAGAGGGTCCCTTCGTAGAGCCCTTTCCTCCATTATCGTACAAATGCGACACTTACAGCTGAGTCTGGTACACTTTTTTCACTCTAAACTATCTTTTATGAAGTAAACTAACATATTTTAAACTTATCTTGAACAAAAAATTTCTTCATTTTTTTGCAAAATAACCTTTACTTTCTGGCTAAAAAACGAACTCTCGAAATTCGACCAAGTAACGATTGTTTCTTTTAGATCATTAGACGACAATTAAATAATTCCAAACCGTTCCATTCTAAGTCGAACCGTTTCGGAGATATCGCACTTTAAAGATCCAAATAGAGGGTCCCTTCGCAGAGCCCTTTCCTCCATTATTGTATAAATGCGACACTTATAGGTGGACCTGGTACACTTTTATCACTCTAAACTATCTTTTATGAAGTAAACTAACATATTTTAAACTTATCTCGAACAAAAAATTTCTTCATTTTTTTGCAAAAACTCCAAGGTTAACCCCTTTGAACTTTTTCTGGCTAAAAAACGAACTCTCGAAATTCGACCAAGTAACGATTGTTTCTTTTAGATCATTAGACGACAATTAAATAATTCCAAACCGTTCCATTCTAAGTCGAACCGTTTCGGAGATATCGCACTTTAAAGATCCAAATAGAGGGTCCCTTCGCAGAGCCCTTTCCTCCATTATCGTACAAATGCGACACTTACAGCTGAGTCTGGTACACTTTTATCACTCTAAACTATCTTTTATGAAGTAAACTAACATATTTTAAACTTATCTTGAACAAAAAATTTCTTCATTTTTTTGCAAAAACTCCAAGGTTAACCCCTTTGAACTTTTTCTGGCTAAAAAACGAACTCTCGAAATTCGACCAAGTAACGATTGTTTCTTTTAGATCATTAGACGACAATTAAATAATTCCAAACCGTTCCATTCTAAGTCGAACCGTTTCGGAGATATCGCACTTTAAAGATCCAAATAGAGGGTCCCTTCGCAGAGCCCTTTCCTCCATTATTGTATAAATGCGACACTTATAGGTGGACCTGGTACACTTTTATCACTCTAAACTATCTTTTATGAAGTAAACTAACATATTTTAAACTTATCTCGAACAAAAAATTTCTTCATTTTTTTGCAAAAACTCCAAGGTTAACCCCTTTGAACTTTTTCTGGCTAAAAAACGAACTCTCGAAATTCGACCAAGTAACGATTGTTTCTTTTAGATCATTAGACGACAATTAAATAATTCCAAACCGTTCCATTCTAAGTCGAACCGTTTCGGAGATATCGCACTTTAAAGATCCAAATAGAGGGTCCCTTCGCAGAGCCCTTTCCTCCATTATTGTATAAATGCGACACTTATAGGTGGACCTGGTACACTTTTATCACTCTAAACTATCTTTTATGAAGTAAACTAACATATTTTAAACTTATCTCGAACAAAAAATTTCTTCATTTTTTTGCAAAACCAGTACCCTTTGAACTTTTTCTGGCTAAAAAACGAACTCTCGAAATTCGACCAAGTAACGATTGTTTCTTTTAGATCATTAGACGACAATTAAATAATTCCAAACCGTTCCATTCTAAGTCGAACCGTTTCGGAGATATCGCACTTTAAAGATCCAAATAGAGGGTCCCTTCGCAGAGCCCTTTCCTCCATTATTGTATAAATGCGACACTTATAGGTGGACCTGGTACACTTTTATCACTCTAAACTATCTTTTATGAAGTAAACTAACATATTTTAAACTTATCTCGAACAAAAAATTTCTTCATTTTTTTGCAAAAACTCCAAGGTCCCCTTTGAACTTTTTCTGGCTAAAAAACGAACTCTCGAAATTCGACCAAGTAACGATTGTTTCTTTTAGATCATTAGACGACAATTAAATAATTCCAAACCGTTCCATTCTAAGTCGAACCGTTTCGGAGATATCGCACTTTAAAGATCCAAATAGAGGGTCCCTTCGCAGAGCCCTTTCCTCCATTATTGTATAAATGCGACACTTATAGGTGGACCTGGTACACTTTTATCACTCTAAACTATCTTTTATGAAGTAAACTAACATATTTTAAACTTATCTCGAACAAAAAATTTCTTCATTTTTTTGCAAAACCAGTAACCCTTTGAACTTTTTCTGGCTAAAAAACGAACTCTCGAAATTCGACCAAGTAACGATTGTTTCTTTTAGATCATTAGACGACAATTAAATAATTCCAAACCGTTCCATTCTAAGTCGAACCGTTTCGGAGATATCGCACTTTAAAGATCCAAATAGAGGGTCCCTTCGCAGAGCCCTTTCCTCCATTATTGTATAAATGCGACACTTATAGGTGGACCTGGTACACTTTTATCACTCTAAACTATCTTTTATGAAGTAAACTAACATATTTTAAACTTATCTCGAACAAAAATTTCTTCATTTTTTTGCAAAAACTACCCTTTGAACTTTTTCTGGCTAAAAAACGAACTCTCGAAATTCGACCAAGTAACGATTGTTTCTTTTAGATCATTAGACGACAATTAAATAATTCCAAACCGTTCCATTCTAAGTCGAACCGTTTCGGAGATATCGCACTTTAAAGATCCAAATAGAGGGTCCCTTCGCAGAGCCCTTTCCTCCATTATTGTATAAATGCGACACTTATAGGTGGACCTGGTACACTTTTATCACTCTAAACTATCTTTTATGAAGTAAACTAACATATTTAACTTATCTCGAACAAAAATTCTTCATTTTTGCAAAACTCAGTACCTTGAACTTTTTCTGGCTAAAAAACGAACTCTCGAAATTCGACCAAGTAACGATTGTTTCTTTTAGATCATTAGACGACAATTAAATAATTCCAAACCGTTCCATTCTAAGTCGAACCGTTTCGGAGATATCGCACTTTAAAGATCCAAATAGAGGGTCCCTTCGTAGAGCCCTTTCCTCCATTATCGTACAAATGCGACACTTACAGCTGAGTCTGGTACACTTTTTTCACTCTAAACTATCTTTTATGAAGTAAACTAACATATTTTAAACTTATCTCGAACAAAAAATTTCTTCATTTTTTTGCAAAAACTCCAAGGTTAACCCCTTTGAACTTTTTCTGGCTAAAAAACGAACTCTCGAAATTCGACCAAGTAACGATTGTTTCTTTTAGATCATTAGACGACAATTAAATAATTCCAAACCGTTCCATTCTAAGTCGAACCGTTTCGGAGATATCGCACTTTAAAGATCCAAATAGAGGGTCCCTTCGTAGAGCCCTTTCCTCCATTATCGTACAAATGCGACACTTACAGCTGAGTCTGGTACACTTTTTTCACTCTAAACTATCTTTTATGAAGTAAACTAACATATTTTAAACTTATCTTGAACAAAAAATTTCTTCATTTTTTTGCAAAACTCAAGGTAACCCTTTGAACTTTTCTGGCTAAAAAACGAACTCTCGAAATTCGACCAAGTAACGATTGTTTCTTTTAGATCATTAGACGACAATTAAATAATTCCAAACCGTTCCATTCTAAGTCGAACCGTTTCGGAGATATCGCACTTTAAAGATCCAAATAGAGGGTCCCTTCGTAGAGCCCTTTCCTCCATTATCGTACAAATGCGACACTTACAGCTGAGTCTGGTACACTTTTTTCACTCTAAACTATCTTTTATGAAGTAAACTAACATATTTTAAACTTATCTCGAACAAAAAATTTCTTCATTTTTTTGCAAAAACTCCAAGGTTAACCCCTTTGAACTTTTTCTGGCTAAAAAACGAACTCTCGAAATTCGACCAAGTAACGATTGTTTCTTTTAGATCATTAGACGACAATTAAATAATTCCAAACCGTTCCATTCTAAGTCGAACCGTTTCGGAGATATCGCACTTTAAAGATCCAAATAGAGGGTCCCTTCGCAGAGCCCTTTCCTCCATTATCGTACAAATGCGACACTTACAGCTGAGTCTGGTACACTTTTTCACTCTAAACTATCTTTTATGAAGTAAACTAACATATTTTAAACTTATCTCGAACAAAAAATTTCTTCATTTTTTCGCAAAAACTCCAAGGTTAACCCCTTTGAACTTTTTCTGGCTAAAAAACGAACTCTCGAAATTCGACCAAGTAACGATTGTTTCTTTTAGATCATTAGACGACAATTAAATAATTCCAAACCGTTCCATTCTAAGTCGAACCGTTTCGGAGATATCGCACTTTAAAGATCCAAATAGAGGGTCCCTTCGCAGAGCCCTTTCCTCCATTATTGTATAAATGCGACACTTATAGGTGGACCTGGTACACTTTTATCACTCTAAACTATCTTTTATGAAGTAAACTAACATATTTTAAACTTATCTCGAACAAAAAATTTCTTCATTTTTTTGCAAAAACTCCAAGGTTAACCCCTTTGAACTTTTTCTGGCTAAAAAACGAACTCTCGAAATTCGACCAAGTAACGATTGTTTCTTTTAGATCATTAGACGACAATTAAATAATTCCAAACCGTTCCATTCTAAGTCGAACCGTTTCGGAGATATCGCACTTTAAAGATCCAAATAGAGGGTCCCTTCGCAGAGCCCTTTCCTCCATTATTGTATAAATGCGACACTTATAGGTGGACCTGGTACACTTTTATCACTCTAAACTATCTTTTATGAAGTAAACTAACATATTTTAAACTTATCTCGAACAAAAAATTTCTTCATTTTTTGCAAAAACTCCAAGGTTAACCCCTTTGAACTTTTTCTGGCTAAAAAACGAACTCTCGAAATTCGACCAAGTAACGATTGTTTCTTTTAGATCATTAGACGACAATTAAATAATTCCAAACCGTTCCATTCTAAGTCGAACCGTTTCGGAGATATCGCACTTTAAAGATCCAAATAGAGGGTCCCTTCGCAGAGCCCTTTCCTCCATTATCGTACAAATGCGACACTTACAGCTGAGTCTGGTACACTTTTATCACTCTAAACTATCTTTTATGAAGTAAACTAACATATTTTAAACTTATCTCGAACAAAAAATTTCTTCATTTTTTTGCAAAAACTCCAAGGTTAACCCCTTTGAACTTTTTCTGGCTAAAAAACGAACTCTCGAAATTCGACCAAGTAACGATTGTTTCTTTTAGATCATTAGACGACAATTAAATAATTCCAAACCGTTCCATTCTAAGTCGAACCGTTTCGGAGATATCGCACTTTAAAGATCCAAATAGAGGGTCCCTTCGCAGAGCCCTTTCCTCCATTATTGTATAAATGCGACACTTATAGGTGGACCTGGTACACTTTTATCACTCTAAACTATCTTTTATGAAGTAAACTAACATATTTTAAACTTATCTCGAACAAAAAATTTCTTCATTTTTTTGCAAAAACTCCAAGGTTAACCCCTTTGAACTTTTTCTGGCTAAAAAACGAACTCTCGAAATTCGACCAAGTAACGATTGTTTCTTTTAGATCATTAGACGACAATTAAATAATTCCAAACCGTTCCATTCTAAGTCGAACCGTTTCGGAGATATCGCACTTTAAAGATCCAAATAGAGGGTCCCTTCGCAGAGCCCTTTCCTCCATTATCGTACAAATGCGACACTTACAGCTGAGTCTGGTACACTTTTATCACTCTAAACTATCTTTTATGAAGTAAACTAACATATTTTAAACTTATCTCGAACAAAAAATTTCTTCATTTTTTTGCAAAAACTCCAAGGTTAACCCCTTTGAACTTTTTCTGGCTAAAAAACGAACTCTCGAAATTCGACCAAGTAACGATTGTTTCTTTTAGATCATTAGACGACAATTAAATAATTCCAAACCGTTCCATTCTAAGTCGAACCGTTTCGGAGATATCGCACTTTAAAGATCCAAATAGAGGGTCCCTTCGCAGAGCCCTTTCCTCCATTATTGTATAAATGCGACACTTATAGGTGGACCTGGTACACTTTTATCACTCTAAACTATCTTTTATGAAGTAAACTAACATATTTTAAACTTATCTCGAACAAAAAATTTCTTCATTTTTTGCAAAAACTACCCTTTGAACTTTTTCTGGCTAAAAAACGAACTCTCGAAATTCGACCAAGTAACGATTGTTTCTTTTAGATCATTAGACGACAATTAAATAATTCCAAACCGTTCCATTCTAAGTCGAACCGTTTCGGAGATATCGCACTTTAAAGATCCAAATAGAGGGTCCCTTCGCAGAGCCCTTTCCTCCATTATTGTATAAATGCGACACTTATAGGTGGACCTGGTACACTTTTATCACTCTAAACTATCTTTTATGAAGTAAACTAACATATTTTACCCTTTGAACTTTTTCTGGCTAAAAAACGAACTCTCGAAATTCGACCAAGTAACGATTGTTTCTTTTAGATCATTAGACGACAATTAAATAATTCCAAACCGTTCCATTCTAAGTCGAACCGTTTCGGAGATATCGCACTTTAAAGATCCAAATAGAGGGTCCCTTCGTAGATCCCTTTCCTCCATTATCGTACAAATGCGACACTTACAGCTGAGTCTGGTACACTTTTTTCACTCTAAACTATCTTTTATGAAGTAAACTAACATATTTTAAACTTATCTCGAACAAAAAATTTCTTCATTTTTTTGCAAAAACTCCAAGGTTAACTACCCTTTGAACTTTTTCTGGCTAAAAAACGAACTCTCGAAATTCGACCAAGTAACGATTGTTTCTTTTAGATCATTAGACGACAATTAAATAATTCCAAACCGTTCCATTCTAAGTCGAACCGTTTCGGAGATATCGCACTTTAAAGATCCAAATAGAGGGTCCCTTCGCAGAGCCCTTTCCTCCATTATCGTACAAATGCGACACTTACAGCTGAGTCTGGTACACTTTTTTCACTCTAAACTATCTTTTATGAAGTAAACTAACATATTTTAAACTTATCTCGAACAAAAAATTTCTTCATTTTTTTGCAAAAACTCTGGCTAAAAAACGAACTCTCGAAATTCGACCAAGTAACGATTGTTTCTTTTAGATCATTAGACGACAATTAAATAATTCCAAACCGTTCCATTCTAAGTCGAACCGTTTCGGAGATATCGCACTTTAAAGATCCAAATAGAGGGTCCCTTCGTAGAGCCCTTTCCTCCATTATCGTACAAATGCGACACTTACAGCTGAGTCTGGTACACTTTTTTCACTCTAAACTATCTTTTATGAAGTAAACTAACATATTTTAAACTTATCTCGAACAAAAAATTTCTTCATTTTTTCGCAAAAACTCCAAGGTTAACCCCTTTGAACTTTTTCTGGCTAAAAAACGAACTCTCGAAATTCGACCAAGTAACGATTGTTTCTTTTAGATCATTAGACGACAATTAAATAATTCCAAACCGTTCCATTCTAAGTCGAACCGTTTCGGAGATATCGCACTTTAAAGATCCAAATAGAGGGTCCCTTCGCAGAGCCCTTTCCTCCATTATTGTATAAATGCGACACTTATAGGTGGACCTGGTACACTTTTATCACTCTAAACTATCTTTTATGAAGTAAACTAACATATTTTACCCTTTGAACTTTTTCTGGCTAAAAAACGAACTCTCGAAATTCGACCAAGTAACGATTGTTTCTTTTAGATCATTAGACGACAATTAAATAATTCCAAACCGTTCCATTCTAAGTCGAACCGTTTCGGAGATATCGCACTTTAAAGATCCAAATAGAGGGTCCCTTCGCAGAGCCCTTTCCTCCATTATTGTATAAATGCGACACTTATAGGTGGACCTGGTACACTTTTATCACTCTAAACTATCTTTTATGAAGTAAACTAACATATTTTAAACTTATCTCGAACAAAAAATTTCTTCATTTTTTTGCAAAAACTCCAAGGTTAACCCCTTTGAACTTTTTCTGGCTAAAAAACGAACTCTCGAAATTCGACCAAGTAACGATTGTTTCTTTTAGATCATTAGACGACAATTAAATAATTCCAAACCGTTCCATTCTAAGTCGAACCGTTTCGGAGATATCGCACTTTAAAGATCCAAATAGAGGGTCCCTTCGCAGAGCCCTTTCCTCCATTATTGTATAAATGCGACACTTATAGGTGGACCTGGTACACTTTTATCACTCTAAACTATCTTTTATGAAGTAAACTAACATATTTTAAACTTATCTCGAACAAAAAATTTCTTCATTTTTTTGCAAAAACTCCAAGGTTAACCCCTTTGAACTTTTTCTGGCTAAAAAACGAACTCTCGAAATTCGACCAAGTAACGATTGTTTCTTTTAGATCATTAGACGACAATTAAATAATTCCAAACCGTTCCATTCTAAGTCGAACCGTTTCGGAGATATCGCACTTTAAAGATCCAAATAGAGGGTCCCTTCGCAGAGCCCTTTCCTCCATTATTGTATAAATGCGACACTTATAGGTGGACCTGGTACACTTTTATCACTCTAAACTATCTTTTATGAAGTAAACTAACATATTTTAAACTTATCTCGAACAAAAAATTTCTTCATTTTCTTGCAAAAACTCCCTTTGAACTTTTTCTGGCTAAAAAACGAACTCTCGAAATTCGACCAAGTAACGATTGTTTCTTTTAGATCATTAGACGACAATTAAATAATTCCAAACCGTTCCATTCTAAGTCGAACCGTTTCGGAGATATCGCACTTTAAAGATCCAAATAGAGGGTCCCTTCGCAGAGCCCTTTCCTCCATTATTGTATAAATGCGACACTTATAGGTGGACCTGGTACACTTTTATCACTCTAAACTATCTTTTATGAAGTAAACTAACATATTTTACCCTTTGAACTTTTTCTGGCTAAAAAACGAACTCTTGAAATTCGACCAAGTAACGATTGTTTCTTTTAGATCATTAGACGACAATTAAATAATTCCAAACCGTTCCATTCTAAGTCGAACCGTTTCGGAGATATCGCACTTTAAAGATCCAAATAGAGGGTCCCTTCGCAGAGCCCTTTCCTCCATTATTGTATAAATGCGACACTTATAGGTGGACCTGGTACACTTTTATCACTCTAAATTATCTTTTATGAAGTAAACTAACATATTTTAAATTTAAACTTATCTCGAACAAAAAATTTCTTCATTTTTTTGCAAAAACTCCAAGGTTAACCCCTTTGAACTTTTTCTGGCTAAAAAACGAACTCTCGAAATTCGACCAAGTAACGATTGTTTCTTTTAGATCATTAGACGACAATTAAATAATTCCAAACCGTTCCATTCTAAGTCGAACCGTTTCGGAGATATCGCACTTTAAAGATCCAAATAGAGGGTCCCTTCGCAGAGCCCTTTCCTCCATTATTGTATAAATGCGACACTTATAGGTGGACCTGGTACACTTTTATCACTCTAAACTATCTTTTATGAAGTAAACTAACATATTTTAAACTTATCTCGAACAAAAAATTTCTTCATTTTTTTGCAAAAACTCCAAGGTTAACCCCTTTGAACTTTTTCTGGCTAAAAAACGAACTCTCGAAATTCGACCAAGTAACGATTGTTTCTTTTAGATCATTAGACGACAATTAAATAATTCCAAACCGTTCCATTCTAAGTCGAACCGTTTCGGAGATATCGCACTTTAAAGATCCAAATAGAGGGTCCCTTCGCAGAGCCCTTTCCTCCATTATTGTATAAATGCGACACTTATAGGTGGACCTGGTACACTTTTATCACTCTAAACTATCTTTTATGAAGTAAACTAACATATTTTAAACTTATCTCGAACAAAAAATTTCTTCATTTTTTTGCAAAAACTCCAAGGTCCCTTTGAACTTTTTCTGGCTAAAAAACGAACTCTCGAAATTCGACCAAGTAACGATTGTTTCTTTTAGATCATTAGACGACAATTAAATAATTCCAAACCGTTCCATTCTAAGTCGAACCGTTTCGGAGATATCGCACTTTAAAGATCCAAATAGAGGGTCCCTTCGCAGAGCCCTTTCCTCCATTATTGTATAAATGCGACACTTATAGGTGGACCTGGTACACTTTTATCACTCTAAACTATCTTTTATGAAGTAAACTAACATATTTTAAACTTATCTCGAACAAAAAATTTCTTCATTTTTTTGCAAAAACTCCAAGGTTAACCCCTTTGAACTTTTTCTGGCTAAAAAACGAACTCTCGAAATTCGACCAAGTAACGATTGTTTCTTTTAGATCATTAGACGACAATTAAATAATTCCAAACCGTTCCATTCTAAGTCGAACCGTTTCGGAGATATCGCACTTTAAAGATCCAAATAGAGGGTCCCTTCGTAGAGCCCTTTCCTCCATTATCGTACAAATGCGACACTTACAGCTGAGTCTGGTACACTTTTTTCACTCTAAACTATCTTTTATGAAGTAAACTAACATATTTTAAACTTATCTTGAACAAAAAATTTCTTCATTTTTTCGCAAAAACTCCAAGGTACCCCTTTGAACTTTTTCTGGCTAAAAAACGAACTCTCGAAATTCGACCAAGTAACGATTGTTTCTTTTAGATCATTAGACGACAATTAAATAATTCCAAACCGTTCCATTCTAAGTCGAACCGTTTCGGAGATATCGCACTTTAAAGATCCAAATAGAGGGTCCCTTCGTAGAGCCCTTTCCTCCATTATCGTACAAATGCGACACTTACAGCTGAGTCTGGTACACTTTTTTCACTCTAAACTATCTTTTATGAAGTAAACTAACATATTTTAAACTTATCTCGAACAAAAAATTTCTTCATTTTTTCACAAAAACTCCAAGGTTCCTTTGAACTTTTTCTGGCTAAAAAACGAACTCTCGAAATTCGACCAAGTAACGATTGTTTCTTTTAGATCATTAGACGACAATTAAATAATTCCAAACCGTTCCATTCTAAGTCGAACCGTTTCGGATATATCGCACTTTAAAGATCCAAATAGAGGGTCCATTCGCAGAGCCCTTTCCTCCATTATCGTACAAATGCGACACTTACAGCTGAGTCTGGTACACTTTTTTCACTCTAAACTATCTTTTATGAAGTAAACTAACATATTTTAAACTTATCTCGAACAACAAATTTCTTCATTTTTTCGCAAAAACTACCCTTTGAACTTTTTCTGGCTAAAAAACGAACTCTCGAAATTCGACCAAGTAACGATTGTTTCTTTTAGATCATTAGACGACAATTAAATAATTCCAAACCGTTCCATTCTAAGTCGAACCGTTTCGGAGATATCGCACTTTAAAGATCCAAATAGAGGGTCCCTTCGCAGAGCCCTTTCCTCCATTATCGTACAAATGCGACACTTATAGGTGGACCTGGTACACTTTTATCACTCTAAACTATCTTTTATGAAGTAAACTAACATATTTTAAACTTATCTCGAACAAAAAATTTCTTCATTTTTTTGCAAAAACTCCAAGGTTAACCTTTGAACTTTTTCTGGCTAAAAAACGAACTCTCGAAATTCGACCAAGTAACGATTGTTTCTTTTAGATCATTAGACGACAATTAAATAATTCCAAACCGTTCCATTCTAAGTCGAACCGTTTCGGAGATATCGCACTTTAAAGATCCAAATAGAGGGTCCCTTCGCAGAGCCCTTTCCTCCATTATCGTACAAATGCGACACTTATAGGTGGACCTGGTACACTTTTATCACTCTAAACTATCTTTTATGAAGTAAACTAACATATTTTAAACTTATCTCGAACAAAAAATTTCTTCATTTTTTTGCAAAAACTCCAAGGTTAACCTTTGAACTTTTTCTGGCTAAAAAACGAACTCTCGAAATTCGACCAAGTAACGATTGTTTCTTTTAGATCATTAGACGACAATTAAATAATTCCAAACCGTTCCATTCTAAGTCGAACCGTTTCGGAGATATCGCACTTTAAAGATCCAAATAGAGGGTCCCTTCGCAGAGCCCTTTCCTCCATTATCGTACAAATGCGACACTTATAGGTGGACCTGGTACACTTTTATCACTCTAAACTATCTTTTATGAAGTAAACTAACATATTTTAAACTTATCTCGAACAAAAAATTTCTTCATTTTTTTGCAAAAACTCCAAGGTTAACCTTTGAACTTTTTCTGGCTAAAAAACGAACTCTCGAAATTCGACCAAGTAACGATTGTTTCTTTTAGATCATTAGACGACAATTAAATAATTCCAAACCGTTCCATTCTAAGTCGAACCGTTTCGGAGATATCGCACTTTAAAGATCCAAATAGAGGGTCCCTTCGCAGAGCCCTTTCCTCCATTATTGTATAAATGCGACACTTATAGGTGGACCTGGTACACTTTTATCACTCTAAACTATCTTTTATGAAGTAAACTAACATATTTTAATAACTTATCTCGAACAAAAAATTTCTTCATTTTTTTGCAAAAACTCCAAGGTTAACCCCTTTGAACTTTTTCTGGCTAAAAAACGAACTCTCGAAATTCGACCAAGTAACGATTGTTTCTTTTAGATCATTAGACGACAATTAAATAATTCCAAACCGTTCCATTCTAAGTCGAACCGTTTCGGAGATATCGCACTTTAAAGATCCAAATAGAGGGTCCCTTCGCAGAGCCCTTTCCTCCATTATTGTATAAATGCGACACTTATAGGTGGACCTGGTACACTTTTATCACTCTAAACTATCTTTTATGAAGTAAACTAACATATTTTAAACTTATCTCGAACAAAAAATTTCTTCATTTTTTTGCAAAAACTCCAAGGTCTTTGAACTTTTTCTGGCTAAAAAACGAACTCTCGAAATTCGACCAAGTAACGATTGTTTCTTTTAGATCATTAGACGACAATTAAATAATTCCAAACCGTTCCATTCTAAGTCGAACCGTTTCGGAGATATCGCACTTTAAAGATCCAAATAGAGGGTCCCTTCGCAGAGCCCTTTCCTCCATTATTGTATAAATGCGACACTTATAGGTGGACCTGGTACACTTTTATCACTCTAAACTATCTTTTATGAAGTAAACTAACATATTTTAAACTTATCTCGAACAAAAAATTTCTTCATTTTTTTGCAAAAACTCCAAGGTTAACTTTTCTTTGAACTTTTTCTGGCTAAAAAACGAACTCTCGAAATTCGACCAAGTAACGATTGTTTCTTTTAGATCATTAGACGACAATTAAATAATTCCAAACCGTTCCATTCTAAGTCGAACCGTTTCGGAGATATCCCACTTTAAAGATCCAAATAGAGGGTCCCTTCGTAGAGCCCTTTCCTCCATTATCGTACAAATGCGACACTTACAGCTGAGTCTGGTACACTTTTTTCACTCTAAACTATCTTTTATGAAGTAAACTAACATATTTTAAACTTATCTTGAACAAAAAATTTCTTCATTTTTTCGCAAAAACTCCAACCCCTTTGAACTTTTTCTGGCTAAAAAACGAACTCTCGAAATTCGACCAAGTAACGATTGTTTCTTTTAGATCATTAGACGACAATTAAATAATTCCAAACCGTTCCATTCTAAGTCGAACCGTTTCGGAGATATCGCACTTTAAAGATCCAAATAGAGGGTCCCTTCGTAGATCCCTTTCCTCCATTATCGTACAAATGCGACACTTACAGCTGAGTCTGGTACACTTTTTTCACTCTAAACTATCTTTTATGAAGTAAACTAACATATTTTAAACTTATCTCGAACAAAAAATTTCTTCATTTTTTCATAAAAACTCCAAGGTTCTTTGAACTTTTTCTGGCTAAAAAACGAACTCTCGAAATTCGACCAAGTAACGATTGTTTCTTTTAGATCATTAGACGACAATTAAATAATTCCAAACCGTTCCATTCTAAGTCGAACCGTTTCGGATATATCGCACTTTAAAGATCCAAATAGAGGGTCCATTCGCAGAGCCCTTTCCTCCATTATCGTACAAATGCGACACTTACAGCTGAGTCTGGTACACTTTTTTCACTCTAAACTATCTTTTATGAAGTAAACTAACATATTTTAAACTTATCTCGAACAACAAATTTCTTCATTTTTTCGCAAAAAACTCCCTTTGAACTTTTTCTGGCTAAAAAACGAACTCTCGAAATTCGACCAAGTAACGATTGTTTCTTTTAGATCATTAGACGACAATTAAATAATTCCAAACCGTTCCATTCTAAGTCGAACCGTTTCGGAGATATCGCACTTTAAAGATCCAAATAGAGGGTCCCTTCGCAGAGCCCTTTCCTCCATTATCGTACAAATGCGACACTTATAGGTGGACCTGGTACACTTTTATCACTCTAAACTATCTTTTATGAAGTAAACTAACATATTTTAAACTTATCTCGAACAAAAAATTTCTTCATTTTTTTGCAAAAACTCCAAGGTTAACCTTTGAACTTTTTCTGGCTAAAAAACGAACTCTCGAAATTCGACCAAGTAACGATTGTTTCTTTTAGATCATTAGACGACAATTAAATAATTCCAAACCGTTCCATTCTAAGTCGAACCGTTTCGGAGATATCGCACTTTAAAGATCCAAATAGAGGGTCCCTTCGCAGAGCCCTTTCCTCCATTATAGTACAAATGAGACACTTACAGCTGAGTCTGGTACACTTTTATCACTCTAAACTATCTTTTATGAAGTAAACTAACATATTTTAAACTTATCTCGAACAAAAAATGTCTTCATTTTTTTGCAAAAACTCCAAGGTTAACCCCTTTGAACTTTTTCTGGCTAAAAAACGAACTCTCGAAATTCGACCAAGTAACGATTGTTTCTTTTAGATCATTAGACGACAATTAAATAATTCCAAACCGTTCCATTCTAAGTCGAACCGTTTCGGAGATATCGCACTTTAAAGATCCAAATAGAGGGTCCCTTCGTAGATCCCTTTCCTCCATTATCGTACAAATGCGACACTTACAGCTGAGTCTGGTACACTTTTTTCACTCTAAACTATCTTTTATGAAGTAAACTAACATATTTTAAACTTATCTCGAACAAAAAATTTCTTCATTTTTTCACAAAAACTCCAAGGTTCTTTGAACTTTTTCTGGCTAAAAAACGAACTCTCGAAATTCGACCAAGTAACGATTGTTTCTTTTAGATCATTAGACGACAATTAAATAATTCCAAACCGTTCCATTCTAAGTCGAACCGTTTCGGATATATCGCACTTTAAAGATCCAAATAGAGGGTCCATTCGCAGAGCCCTTTCCTCCATTATCGTACAAATGCGACACTTACAGCTGAGTCTGGTACACTTTTTTCACTCTAAACTATCTTTTATGAAGTAAACTAACATATTTTAAACTTATCTCGAACAACAAATTTCTTCATTTTTTCGCAAAAACTCCCTTTGAACTTTTTCTGGCTAAAAAACGAACTCTCGAAATTCGACCAAGTAACGATTGTTTCTTTTAGATCATTAGACGACAATTAAATAATTCCAAACCGTTCCATTCTAAGTCGAACCGTTTCGGAGATATCGCACTTTAAAGATCCAAATAGAGGGTCCCTTCGCAGAGCCCTTTCCTCCATTATCGTACAAATGCGACACTTATAGGTGGACCTGGTACACTTTTATCACTCTAAACTATCTTTTATGAAGTAAACTAACATATTTTAAACTTATCTCGAACAAAAAATTTCTTCATTTTTTTGCAAAAACTCCAAGGTTAACCTTTGAACTTTTTCTGGCTAAAAAACGAACTCTCGAAATTCGACCAAGTAACGATTGTTTCTTTTAGATCATTAGACGACAATTAAATAATTCCAAACCGTTCCATTCTAAGTCGAACCGTTTCGGAGATATCGCACTTTAAAGATCCAAATAGAGGGTCCCTTCGCAGAGCCCTTTCCTCCATTATAGTACAAATGAGACACTTACAGCTGAGTCTGGTACACTTTTTTCACTCTAAACTATCTTTTATGAAGTAAACTAACATATTTTAAACTTATCTCGAACAAAAAATTTCTTCATTTTTTTGCAAAAACTCCAAGGTTAACCTTTGAACTTTTTCTGGCTAAAAACGAACTCTCGAAATTCGACCAAGTAACGATTGTTTCTTTTAGATCATTAGACGACAATTAAATAATTCCAAACCGTTCCATTCTAAGTCGAACCGTTTCGGAGATATCGCACTTTAAAGATCCAAATAGAGGGTCCCTTCGCAGAGCCCTTTCCTCCATTATAGTACAAATGAGACACTTACAGCTGAGTCTGGTACACTTTTTTCACTCTAAACTATCTTTTATGAAGTAAACTAACATATTTTAAACTTATCTCGAACAAAAAATTTCTTCATTTTTTTGCAAAAACTCCAAGGTTAACCTTTGAACTTTTTCTGGCTAAAAAACGAACTCTCGAAATTCGACCAAGTAACGATTGTTTCTTTTAGATCATTAGACGACAATTAAATAATTCCAAACCGTTCCATTCTAAGTCGAACCGTTTCGGAGATATCGCACTTTAAAGATCCAAATAGAGGGTCCCTTCGCAGAGCCCTTTCCTCCATTATAGTACAAATGAGACACTTACAGCTGAGTCTGGTACACTTTTTTCACTCTAAACTATCTTTTATGAAGTAAACTAACATATTTTAAACTTATCTCGAACAAAAAATTTCTTCATTTTTTTGCAAAAACTCCAAGGTTTAACTAACCCCTTTGAACTTTTTCTGGCTAAAAAACGAACTCTCGAAATTCGACCAAGTAACGATTGTTTCTTTTAGATCATTAGACGACAATTAAATAATTCCAAACCGTTCCATTCTAAGTCGAACCGTTTCGGAGATATCGCACTTTAAAGATCCAAATAGAGGGTCCCTTCGCAGAGCCCTTTCCTCCATTATTGTATAAATGCGACACTTATAGGTGGACCTGGTACACTTTTATCACTCTAAACGTAAACTATCTTTTATGAAGTAAACTAACATATTTTAAACTTATCTCGAACAAAAAATTTCTTCATTTTTTTGCAAAAACTCCAAGGTTAACCCCTTTGAACTTTTTCTGGCTAAAAAACGAACTCTCGTAATTCGACCAAGTAACGATTGTTTCTTTTAGATCATTAGACGACAATTAAATAATTCCAAACCGTTCCATTCTAAGTCGAGCCGTTTCGGAGATATCGCTCTTTAAAGATCCAAATAGAGGGTCCCTTCGCAGAGCCCTTTCCTTCATTACCGTACAAATGAGACACGGTTATAATTTACGATTTTTTGCTAAAAACGTTCTTTTTGATCTAAGCCAAAGCTTAACAAGTTGATATAATTAGCATATTTTGAATTTGGACGACAACACTGACGTTACTACACACTACCTCATTCATGTAGTTCCCATTTGGTTTCAACATTCGTTTACTTTTCTATTTTCAAATATTGCAAAGATCCTACACTTTTACCCTTTTTTGGCTATAATATTTTCTTCTTTACGTAATTTAAGTTTTGACAAGAACACACTTCTTATTGTACTGAATAGTAGCAAGTTAAAGAAGACGAAATTCAAAAATAGCAACACGTTCAAATTTCAACTTTATTTAACCCTCGCAAAATTACAAAGCGTAACAATAACAAATATAAAGTAATACCTACTGTAGGTACTATGTATTACAATAATATTATAATATAATAAATTATTCAAATTGCCCTGCAATTGATGTAGAATCACTTTGTTAAGCGCTAGTGGACCACCAATCGAGTGGACCTTCCTCGATAAAGTTCTAGAAGCAGCCATTCTTCCACAATCTTCTGGAAATTGTATCCTGCACATTCACAGAATTATAAATTAAATTATCATAATTAATTATATAAACCTTTGATTACTTACATACAACGTCTGCTTGAATTCTGGATTTTAAGAAGTTTGTCAATTGGCAAGTGTTTCTAATCATCTCCTTTTGTGACGTCCAGGATCTTCCAAAAACACAACCATAATTTCAAGCGTCGCCGCTGTTAAGTTACATTGTTCGATGTGAGTACCTCACTTGCACTTTGGTCACATAGCTGGGGCACCAGAAAGTTAGTAGGTACTTGTTGAATTCCAAAAGAGTTTATTCCAGACCAGACGGTTACCCTTCCTGGCCATTTTCAAACCATGCACGACACACTCGCATTACAGTGGACCGATTTTCTTCAATTGGAACCATCCACGTCATAGGCGCAAAGACGGGCAAAGACGTCCAAATAATTACAACTGTAGTAGGTAATTCGTGAACCATAAACGATACCGAGCAAATCTAATTCTTTTTCTAAAAACTTTTCCAATTCATTTTCCTCATTTCAATCCAATATAACGACTGACGAGGTATTTTTGTAACTTCGAGTAAATGGTGTCAAGTTGAAGTTTTCTAATACACAATTTGCCGATAGCTGCTTATATGAATTATTTAAACACAATCCAATTATTGCATTTGAAAAATAATTAAACTGTGAAAGCGCCGTTATAGCGTTTGCGGTTGCAAATTTTAAACATTTCAAAGTGATAACTCTATTAGTGGGTAATTTGATGGAGAGTCATGGATGGCTAAATAAACGCGATAAATATTTCCTTTTTCTCATCTACAAAAATCCTTTTTAGGCTTTTTATTATCAAAATTGAGATTACGCGTCACCGATAAGACTTAAAATTCTCTAAAAGACGGTGTTCATCTCATTTAGTTATAACGAAATAGTTTTTTTCATTTTAATTTGTCGCATTTTTAAGCTTTTTCTGTCAACAATTTCAAGAGAAATCCACGAATCGGGGTAGTTAGGTTAGGCTATTAGGATAACATAAACTGGAAGAATAAAACAACACGACTATCAGGAGAGTTGCAGAGTCAGTAATCTACTGACTCTGGAGAGTTGAGAGAGCTATTAATCTACTGACTCTGGAGAGTTGTACGAGAGTTGTAGACAGTAGCGCTATCTGCTGTAGAAAATGTCATAACTAAAATTCAAGGCAGTTGATTCTTTTTCTAATTGTTAATGTCAGAACGATTGATGAATATTTTCAAAACATAGAAACATAGAATATAATAATACCACAGAATGTTAGTTCGTCTGTGGTAAAGTAAATAATCTTAAATCGAGGTTATTCTGGATCTGGAGGCTTTCGAAAAGTTTGCAATATTGAAATCGTATTCAATCTCAAAATGGAAAAGTATTTAACATTGAAACGTGGCGTTATTCAGGACGACTCCTTGTAAACGTATATTTAATGAAAAGTGAACGGTCCGAAGTTAGCTTTCATTTTCATTGTTTCGCCTTACAAAAAAAGCCCGGCAAAAAACGCTGATTTCGAAATTTTTGGCGGTAAGTTTGCATTGAATTAACTCACAATAAGCACGTGTTTCTGTTTTCTGATCCTGTATTCCTTTGTGGTAAGTTTTTTATTGCTTGTTGATGAAGTCTATACATAAATATCTATTCAATTAGCACTGAAAATGTATGGGGCGAAGAAAAAAGCACGCACTAGTAAAAATCAATTTAGTTACGAAGTCAGCGTGCTTGAAGAAAACCCAGTACTCCGGAACGGCAAACTTTCACCGAATATGATCCCAAAGGACATTGAAATGTTACGGTAAAAACTGACAGACAAATTAAATGCTTGTGGGGATGGTCCTACTCGTAATATAGATGGGTGAAAAAAGGTAGTGGTGACTGGTGGTACTTTTATACATTGTGTTTTTATTATATTGCGGCATTATTCGTAGCAATTAATGAAAATGTTGTCTTATAAGTATTCGCAGAATGGAAAAGTCAAGTGATGAAAAAAGCTCGGGAAAGTAAACCATTAAACGAGTTGGAGAATCGTGTATTAACAGCGACTGGCAAAATTGTTGTCGAAGGCGTAGCAACTGTACCAGAACTTGGCAGCAATGAAGTTGAAAATGTTATCAATGAACATGTCAGTTCATTTTATGGTCCATATGTAGGTAAAGCAAATACACGTACTAAAGCAAAGGCATCACTGATAATTTATTACAGGATTCTCAAAAGAAGGGATTGGGAGAAGTGGTTGCAGGGTTAAATGCCATTGGTAAAAGGTATCCATCACCTGTGTGATATTTTAGAGAAACAATAAAATTATTATAATGCGTCCTTTCTTTTATTGTGCCTCTACTGTGTGATTCCTTATTCCAGAGCAAATTAAAACTAGAACCACGCAAGAGTAATATGGGGTTTATTTAAGTTTTTTAGAAAAGTATCAATACAAGCTGAAGATGAGTTTTCTGAGATGTGTCGTTTATTAAATGCATGCATAGCTCCAACACGTGATGCTCAGCAGTGGAAGCAAGTGCGAAATATTTTACTCTTCTATTTGTTTACTGAGAAATATGATCTGCAGGTTCTTAGGGAGTGGACTAGCAAAATTAAGATCAAAGCTCGAAATATTTACACACATAGATTGAGGACAAGTGGACGAATGCCCACTAATAATGTCTTGATCAACTTAGTTATAATTGGTATGCATATAGCAGAGCTTGGTCTGATCAAATCCATAAAGCCTAATTGCAAGACTTCGTTGTTAACAATCAAAAAAATTAAGCATTTGAAAGGCATCAACAAGCGGAATCGTAAGTTCTCATTGATTTAATGTATCGTACTGCATTAGCTGTGTATGCCAAATCCGCTACAGATATACATAAACTGTTCAAGTCTTGTGTGAATGTATTATCTGCATGTGAAAGATTGTTGAACTTATTGATAGCTAATTAAAATCAAAATAATAGTAGTAATTCTTAACAATTTATTGTTAGTAGATGACCTTTTAACTGTTCAACGTATTGACAAACGGGCATAAGATTTTGAACCTAATTAAAATGTAATTGCGAGCGTTGTTCTCGTACGAGTCTTCCACGTAGTAAATTATTTATGGGATAGTTCTGCTCTTCTGGAACCTCGTAAACTTCAACTATAATAATATAAAATCACTGCTGTACTTTTAATTGGATTATAAAACGTACCATCATCATTATAATATACTTCATCGAGATCTCGAGCATTCCAGACACATGTTGTGCAAAACTGCACAACTATTTATAATTCTCGATGCAACTGGAGGACTATAAGGCAATGCACGGTACTTAAGCAGACACCTAAATCTTACTTTTAGTACACCGTTCAACCGCTCAATAACATTTCGTACACTTTTATGGACCCTGTTGTACCTTGCCTCTGGCATAGTTAAATGAGGAGAATTAACGGGGGTCATGAGCCAGGGTTCCAGCAGATAAGCCAGAATCTCCTAAAAGAAATATATACATATTTTTTGTAAATAGTATTTTCAGCCAATATTACGTATAATCCAACAATTTGTATTACCATTTAAATGCATGTTTTCAACTCCTCTTCTAATTACAGTCGTCATCCAAATTGCAGAATTATGCACTGATCCTGGATACTGAGCATTTACTGCCAAAATTTTTAAATTTGCATTACATATCAAGAAATATTGGGTTTTATTACCGTGCAACTTCTTACTATTCACAGATTCAAACTGTAGTACCTCTTTCTGTGTTAAAAACAATTGCTGGATGATTTATATCGTCCACTGGTGGTGAATATTATGCAAAGTTGCTCCGATTATACCAGGAAATTCATTTTCCATCTGCACGAACCTAATAATGTTTGTAAATTGTATTTACTCTAAAGTAGGCACTAAGTCATTTATTCACCTTTTTGCTTTTCTTCCTCACAATCCGCATTAGTTGTTGGGAACTTGAATAAGATGATAAAACTGCTCCAACGCAGTATTAATATCAAATCAGATGACTGACTCATTGCAATAAAGAAATCTTCTGGTAATTGCGTTGAGCAAAGAAATGTAATGTTACTAACACCTACACAAAAACAAGAAGTTACACAAAAGATTTAAGATATAATTACTGCACTCACTTTTATTTGTTTAGGTATAAACCAAATCCCTTCATTCTCCGATCAATGATGAGGAGCAATTGTTACAATGAGATGCTGAGCTGACTGTCGCGACAATCTATAAATACTTCGAAAAGTCACCTCTGGCAAAGATCGGGGATCACTTTCATCCCTTAATTGATGACGGTAGAGTCGAAGTTATTTCTATAGAATTCAGTTTTAAATAATAATCACAAAACGGAACTAATACTTACATATTTTCTTCATTATCTATAGTCTCGATAATTAACAAAAAGTTTAGATTATCAATCAGGAATTCAGGAGACCCTTATTTATGATTAAGTATAGGTTATAATATAAGAGCTGATAAGAGTAGGTATACGTATACAATTGAAATTGAGAAATAACACTGGGTAATGAGAAAAACTACTTGCCAAATTTCTCAATATTGAAAAGTTTTCAATTGAAAAATTTTCATTTTTTTGCACGTTGTAGTTGACTTAAGTCAGCCCTGTCAATAACACGCCATTCGTTTTGTGACTCAATTCTCAATAACCCTATTCGTTTTAGTGATGGGCAAATTCGAATTAAAAATAACCGGTAGTCCGATTATTGAAATAATCGCCTTAGTCCGATTATCGGTTTCGAGTATGAATTACGATTATTAATAAATTATGACTATGAGTTTTCCTCTCATGTTTTAATTTATTTATAGAACATAATAACATAAATATAAATACATAATAAAACGGCAAGATTTGCGTATTTCTATTATCAAATTTCACCTTAAATAATATCAAATGAAATGTCCTGTTGAATGAATGCTGTCTCAGCGAATGTCTGTGTGAAGCTGTGAACTGTGAAGTTTATGCTTACGAGTTACGACGCTTAAATATAGTTAATTTGCTTATGTTATAGAGGTTATAGTCCGTTGTTGCTTTGACTTTACTAAATTACTACTATTCAAGTTTGAATTATTTTTAATTCGATTTATAGTCCGATTATCGCAATCCTCGAATCGGCATATTCCGATTATCGAAATTGTCCGATTATGCCCATCACTAATTCGTTTTAAAAGCTTTATTTAAGTTTTATATTAACCTGAAGCAGAAACGTCTTATGACACAAGGCACTTCAATCACGTGGTAATTGTGACTTTACCTAACCCTGTGGCGGTGCAAAAAGTATAGCCCCTTGTTTCTAGGGGCTATAGCAAAAAGAAAATATCTGAGAGCGTTACAAGAGCCTACAGAATGAGGCTGATTCATATATTAGGGCTGATTTAAAGATTATTTACATGACCACAGACGAATTAACATTCTGTGGTATTATATATTCTATGTTTCTTTGTTTTGAAAATTTTTCATCGATCGTGCTGCCATCTAACAATAAAAGAAGTATCAACTGCATTAAATTTTAGTTACATTTTCTACAGCAGATAGCGCTACTATCTACAACTCACCTACAACTCTCCTGATACTTTTGTTATTTTATAACTATTCTTCCAGTTCATGTTATCCTAATACCCAAACCTAACTACTCCGATTCGTGGATTTCTCTTAAATTGTTGGCAGAAATTGTGGGCAAGCTTAAAAATGCGACAAATTAAAATGAAAAAAACTATTTTGTTATAACTAAATGAGATGCACATCGTCTTTTCGAGAATTTTAAGTCCTATCGGTGACGGATAATCTCAATTTTTATTAATAAAAAGGATTTTCGTTAATGAGAAAAATGTAATATTTATCGCGTTTTTTTCTCTCTGTGAAATGAACTAAGAGTTTTATTACTTTGAAATGTTTAAAATTTGCAGTCGCAGCCGCTATAATGCAATAATCGGCTTGTGCGTAAATAATTTTAATTAATTAATAAAATTAAATTAACTTAATTTAATTTATAACATGAATCTGATGCTTTCAATGGAAGAAGCGTTTATAGTAGTATTTAATTTAACTTAAGAGATAACCAACTTTTTATTCAATGGAACACTTTATAATAAATACCTCGGTTAATATTTGTATTGTAATAACCGAAAATGTAGAAAATCGGTGCATGAGCTTACGGAACTGCTTTGCAACAGAACTGTGGAAGACGAAAGCACTACCATATTGGGGCAGGCGCGCAAGTCGAATGGGTGCATATGGAAGGCATGCAGTTGCTCGCTGAGCATATAATTCCACGTAGGGTAACCGTGTCTAACGTTATAGTACAGTGTTCTGCATCAGCACATACATGAGGTTAAATGTATGGGACAGAATGAAGACCCTTACCGAGCAGTCTGAAAGTGATGATGTAAGCTCGGGAAGTTCGGAACCGCCTTCATCAACAGCAGGGGATGCAGAACACGAAAGCGAGCCCTCTGCATCAAGGTCAACAGCACGGGACGCAATAGCAGAAGAAAGCTCGAGTGGCTCCTGCATCAACAGCACATCAGAGCATGCTCATGGCGTGTAAACGGAAACCCTCTGATGTATGACAG
The DNA here is from genome assembly GCA_036250285.1 of Pyrocoelia pectoralis. NCBI lineage: Eukaryota > Metazoa > Arthropoda > Insecta > Coleoptera > Lampyridae > Pyrocoelia > Pyrocoelia pectoralis. The sequence continues at coordinate 33,171,579 of CM070081.1, forward strand.
AAGGCTGAAATGGATGCCTTGTTGACCAGCGCCCTTCACCGTGCTACTAACACACTCACAAAAGACGATGAGGAAGACACAACATTTGGGGTGAGTATGTGGGGAAAACATTGGCTACCATAAAATGTGGAAAAAAAAAATGCAAATCAAAATTGCATTATTACAAACCTAGAACAGTACATAGAGTAGTGTACTTTATTTATAGTGTAATATTAAGTAATTAAAGATGTGTAACTGTAAATAGTACTAACTCATAAACATATAGGTAACTATTTAATTAAATAGGTACTGGATTAACTTAACTCTAAATATGTATGTAAATAAATATAAATGTACATAATGTTAGTCATCACCAGTCTAGAGAATCCTCCTAGAACTGACCGTCACCAGTGAAATAATTCTTGAAGCAGCAGACAGAAGAGTTCTATACATCGGTCTGTGAAACAATTTAACACGTGCCTTAATTATTGTCGTACTTATTTGTAAATATATTCCTTAATAAATTTTTTTATGTATCAAAGGAAAAAGCCTTTGTGCGAATGAATTTGATGTTAATTTAAATACAGGTTGCACAAATTGATTATATTTGAAATACGTAATATTAGACATTCAGTCAGTGGCGTGACTCACAAATACAATTAATGTTCATAAATATCCTATTATCCATCTTAATCAAATCAATTTTTCTTATGTAAAAACGTGCAGACTGTATATAGGATGACCCCATACCTTTTATATCCTCAAAGGGCCAACTGTCTTTTCGAATGCTACATTTACTAATAAAGTAAGGATAAGGCAATAACGAGTTAGTTGTTCTTGATAAGGAACAAATGGTGACGATGGGGGGGGGGGGGGGGGGGTTACCATTTAAAATATCTGACCCTTTAAGAGAAAAGGCCCAGTTGTATCTAATCTAACATTATTTAAAATTAATCATCAAGAAAACTTTAATATTAAAACTATTTTTACAGTTTGTGTTAAATTCAAACTTGATAAACGGTTAGAATTGTCGAAGAATTAGAGTAATATAAAGTTAGCCAGCACCACCACCCGCCTCCTCCTCGTGGTTTCTGAAGAAGTCACCGACTGGGAAAAAGTCCCAACAACGTTGTGTGTACATGTTCCACACGTAAGTCTCCTGACCGGTGTATTCCGTGTCAGGTTTATTAATTAAGTGCATCAAGAAGAACCTAAAAAAGTATCATATCAACCATATACCCTTAGACTGATTAGAGGTGTCATACATGTAATTTGCTAAATTATGCTCCTGTTGGACGTGTGTGTCAAATCCGTGTGGTACTTTATCAAAATTATCCTTGCCCATACCACATATAAAGCATGTAGATTCCATTACTTCCTTTACACTCTCTAACTGACTACGAAGTTCGCCAAAGGCATCGATGATCAAACCTAAAATTACAGACGGCAACTAATGGTAGGTACTCAACACTCCCACACAACGTACCTTGAAGGATGGCAAGCAAAATAATGATAACAAAGAAGAAAAATGTAATGTCAAACAAGATTCGATACACTTCGTAGTCATCACCATCGGGTGGTTCGATTTCATCACCAATACCACCACCTGCCCGTACACCTTTGTACAAATGGAAGATAAAGCACTAAAAATTAACGGATAAGTTAAACTTTACACCAGTTGATCGACGATTTACCGTAAGCATGTCGTGGCACTTTTTGTCGACTTCCTCGTCTTCTTCTTGTACGTAGAACTTGCGGAAGAAATTAAAAGCGATCACAGTATAAATGTAGACAATTATGGTAAGCAACATTACAGTAAGTACCAGTTGCTTCCCGTTGTGCGTTACGGACTGCAAAATCGTACGTAGCGTCTTAAAACCGACGGCGACATCCAAAAGATGCGCGGCGAAGAAAAACAAATTATAGTTTCCCAAAATCGAGAATATAAAATAAAATAAGGAATACAAAAATGAATTGTCCGTAATCGTGACACCGGCTTTCCATATTTGATACCGCCAGTCAATGTTTAAGATGCTGCAATACATTTAGTAAGTACGTGTGATGTTTTGATAATTAGGATACGTTACAAATAAATCAAACTTGAGCCCTCTTGCGATTCCGCTTGCATAAATGTGGTCTTTTCCATTCCCAACAGGTTACTAATCGAATCAAAGTCGTAACTCTCGCTATATTTTTGCCGCACCTTCTTCTTCACAAATTTATCCCAGTAATTTACGGGAAATGATCTAAAATTGAGAAATAAAATTATTCCATACAACCACTGGTGGCGATTTATGAAACTACCGTAAGTAGGTATGATAAGAATCGATCTATATAATTGCCATTAAATTTAAGAAGGGCGTTTCTAATTGTTTTAATTCAAAGTTAATCGTCAGTGAACTGTGCATTTTCAATTTTGGTTTTTGCTTTGTAACAAAATTTTAGCAAAGTCAAATACCTAAACGAATTTTTTATGTTAAATTTTTGTTTTGATCCTCCCTCCCGAGTGCATAATTAACGAATTATTGCATAAGACGAAAACATTCACAACAATTCTTGGCCTAAAAAAAGGAATTGGAGGAGCTTGGAACCCAAATTGTTGCGATTTCCGTATCTTTATGACCAAAATCGGAATTAAGCGCGGTGTAGTCAATATCGAACTTTTGGGGGTTTTGTGATCATGTGTTAGTGTTGCTCAACATTTAAAATTGGGCGTTCTAGTCTTTGGACATTTGTGCTCTAGACTCACGTGGCTACCTACAACTATCTACCATTTACAATGATTTACAGCGCCACCATTATCATAATTTTAGTGGCAAATTTTACTTACTTCGCTGAAATGACTAACTTATCCCAGTGGGTATTCAAATCGTCGTCCTCAGGTTGCTCGGCAATGTACAAACCATCAAATTCAAGACGTCTCGCAATTTCCTTCTCCCTTTTAAATATAGCCAACGGTATCTAAAAGCTAAATTTTTACTCCATTACGTACGGAATAGCAGCTATCACCTTTAAATTGTAATATGCGACCAGCATTGAAAACGAAACCAACGAATGCAGAAATGCTGCAAGTCGCATCACATGTTCTATATAATAGAAATCCTCATCGACATGCACTTTTTCTAACGGATCCTCCTCCTCACCCGACCCACTACCTTCGCCAGATCCCGACCCACTACCTTCCCCAGATCCAATCAAATCACCTGCACCTTTACTACCGCTTCCTTCTCCATCGTCTCCTAGAGTGGATACCTTTCGCACAACAAATATAAAACTGGTAACGAAGCGGAGTGTAAGACCTACCTTATAGAACAGCAACATGAAGTTTATACAGAACGCCAAAACTAGAGCCACATATTTAAGATTGTAAAAGTTACGTGCAAGAAAGGAAACAGCTCTCTGACCGTAACCGCTGAAATTAATTTGAGAAACGGCCGATTTTTCTACCACTTTCTCCTTCTTTTGTTCCAATTCTATTGCCTGCATAGCCGCTTGTTGCGCCGCTTGAGCCTCGGCCTTTTCCTGCGCGGCTCGTTTAACGGCATCTCCTCTAAACCATACGATTAGCGATAAAAAAAAAATCATTGAAACTTACCCTAGCAAGTCTGATAGAGACACCGGAGATTCGCTTTCTGGTTCCGTACGCATTTCCGCACCCTCTTCGGGGGTCGTCTCACCTTCGCCTTCCGGAGAAGACGGTGTAGTGTTGGTAGGAGATTCATGCGGTGCCATCTTGTACCTATATTTATTATTAAATATCGTTAGCTCAACATTGCAAAGTGAAAAATGCAACTTTCATGTTTCATCGTGTTAACAATACGAAATACTTACTGCCCACCTTCCTCCTTCGTTATATCTAAACCAAAAGCCTGCATTTGAGTATTTTGATCGTCAGCTGCGGCAGGCAAAGCGGGAAGTACACGCATAGGACCAACTTTCTCCTCGTCCTTCACTTCGACAATCGGGTCTTCTTGTTGAGGTCCTCGCATCAGAGACATCAGTATGTGAATAAAGTACCTAAAAATGTACCGTTTAGCAAAATGTCAAACCTCCTAGTGGAGGGTACCGTAAAACGATGGACACTCCATAACCGGAGTAATAAAAAGCAAAGAAAATTGTTTTAAAGAACGCAATAAATAATTCGGGTACAGTCATTTGTTGCATCTCATTAAATTTATGCTTAATATTAGATGGGCTAAGGCACGATAGGCCGTATTTAATTCCTTCTTTAACCGCCTGATATCCTTGCCGAATCGGGTCACGGCCCCTAAAAAAAACATAATAAATCCTTCAAAAACTGATTTAACTACCTTGTCTCCTCATCAACACTCGGATAACCACTGTAACTGGCTGCACGTTGAGGTCCTCCACCGCCGGAATCCTCAACAGCCATTAACGCACTCGCATGTTGCATTTCAAAAATTGCATCTTCGCAAAAGTTAATGAAAGCTTCCAGTTTCTCTTTATCACCGCCCTCGGTTACAATCGAATAGAAGAACGCACGTTTCGATTCCTTGAAGAAGAAATAATCATTGGCAAATTGCGAAAGTAACAAACCTTAATTTGCGGTTTCTCCCATTGCTCAATGTTCGATTCCTTAATTTCGAAGTAAACCCTCTCGATACGCTTGCTGCTACCCATAATTTCGATACGGCCCAAAAATGCTTGGAAATAATTAAGAACCGAAGCCGCCGCTTCCAAGAACTTCGCTAATCTAAAATGCGAACGTCAAGTTTTCTTACAGATTCGGCGTTCGGTGTTACTCACCTAGGATCGCTAGGCATGTGTTCACTCAAATTCGTCAATAAAACGGCTAAATTAAAGCCGATTTCTTTTGAGGGTTCGTGAAACCGATCCATAAAACCTACGTAATCTAACTTTCCATCGTGATTGACTTCGCAACACATCAATAAGAACTCGATTTCTTCCCTATGGTAAGTAAACGGTAATTATACCAGTTGTATTAGTTAAACCTGTTCTAACCCACTTCAGATTCAAAATACACCCGCAGGTGACTGAAGGGGTCCCTTTAACTATATGAAAGTACCTCCTCAAGCATCACCGGTAAGCATTCTTTTAAGGAGGCCATTTCATGACGTTATTTGTAACTTGCGAGAGATTTACGACGAGGAAACGTGAGCTCTAGCCTTGTGCAGAAGTGCACTGGAAACCTTAAACATCCGGTAAAACACAAGAAGGTAAAGGGTAACCGACTAGCTAAAGAAGATCGGAAATGCCTTTTATGGGACCCCAACCAGTAGGTATGTGGAATTGTATATGAAACAGGTGTGAGAAGAGAAAGTGGAAGGGGCAGTACTGGACGAACATTCCTACTTAAAGACCTGCACCTAAATGCACAGATTCTTTGAGGAAAGGACATTGCAAAAAGCCTCCCTCAGAAACATTCTAAAATCCTGAAGTGTTCAATAGGTCCCATGACTGCAATACAGAGACCTACAGTGACTCTACTACAAACAGTGACGACAAGCAGCGATTAGCTCCACCCATCCGCCATCCCCTTGAACTCTAGCAAATTCGAACAGTTTATCGATCACAACTATATCAGTCTAGTTCTGTGTGTGCCATCCTCCTCTTCGGTAAGTTTTTGTATCTCTCTTCACTACACCGTTCAGAGGACGTTTTCCCTGGATTTACATGGCACTTTCTCCTGTTTGATTGGCGTCCCTTCGTGGTGAATCAATTAGAACTGTTAGGAGACCGTACTGCCGCCTCTTGAATATGATATTGTGCTCATGTGTTTTTGTACAAGTGTGCCTAGTTTCTCCACTCTCTTCGCCATCTTTCTTTTCACCAATTTTCCTTTCTTTACTGGAAATCGAGAGTAGTTACAGATGGGGAAACTTTCCATTCATTTTTACCTTTTTTGGTTCCTTCGTTGGCCCTTTGACCTCATCGTAAACTGTCTTTTTTGTTGTAATGGACCAAAAACACTTGAAAATGTGTACTTTTTACATTTTTACCATTGAATAACTAATTATTCAATGATACAACTTAAAACCTTGTGCGAAACTTAATGAAAAGGCGATATAAAGTGAAACTTAAGATTTGGATTCTTCAAGCTAGATCTAAGAACCTGTGAAGCTTTTATACGTTGATAGAAATATTATTTTCGAGATCTAGATGCCTTAATAATGACGCATTGTAGTAACAAATTGATAGTTTAAAAATAACCACTTGACACAGCACTGCAACGGAAAGGAGCAGAATGAAAACATGAGACTCAACGAGTGCTGCAACAATAAGTTCGAAAAGTATTCAAACCAGCCGAAGAACAGTCAATGCGTTAGTATCCTCAAACATGGGCAAAAATTAATAAAACACTCTCAGATTATCTTCATACAGGAGTAAATCTATCATAATGCTATAAGAAGTGGGTTAGAACCAGTATAGCTATACTACTTACGCGGTATAAGTCTTTTGCTGCTCCATCTTCTCCTTAAAGTCCTTAAGGTAAACCCATCCGTCGTTATTTATATCAATTTCATGAAAATTGGGCGCCGACGTTAAATCCTTCAGCTTTAAGAACATATCGAAGTATTTTAAAATTAATTCGAAATGTTGCGAATTTTCAACTAACGTTTCCACCATCTGCTTACCGATAGTACCTAAAGCGCAAGTCACTTAGGTGTTAAGAGAAACGAAAAAGTTTACCGTTGATAACGTTTCCTTCAAGCATGGACAACATCATAGTGATCATATCTTTTTGTAAATTGAGAAGTTCTTTTAATAAATCTACTTGACTGGAATGCTTCGACAACTTATCTTGCATATGGGAAAAGAGGAAAACGAAACCGCCCACTGCATCCCACAATCTGAAAAAATAAATTAGTGTAGGTATGGTTCTCTCTTCATTTAATCTACCTGGAATGTGCCAAAGTTTGTTGATTCAATGTGCACGGACCTTGGATAACTTCAGTAAGTGTGTTAAAGACTTGACTGGCTACGGCAATAGCCTTGAAAAAGTTTGCTTTACCGGCAGGATCGATGAGCTCTTTGCTCGAGTAATGCCAATAAAAGTCCATAATCGATTCCTGAAGCCGTAACAAATAATCAACAGTGCAAATGACGACGTTTACAGTGGTAGTATTTCCGGCTTGTGTTCTGAGGTAATTTTGCCACTCTACAATACATTATGTAACACAAAGCGTAAGTTTGTGAGATAACGAACCTAAATTGTGTCCCTCACAAGTTAGTTGTATGAAACGAAACAGAGCACAAGTGAATTCAGCGTCGTGCATGTTTTTTTCTCCGGCGGCCCCTGCGGAAAATGCATTAGACTCTGATTACCTTTAGTAAGTTTGTACCTTCAGATCCTACACCAAGACCCTCGGCCTTTGTGTTCCGTTCAAACGCGTCCAAGTCAAGAACACTACAACTATTCATCAAACCGGCAATACCGGTAAAGAATCCGACATCTTTCTTCTCCTGTAAATGATCGATCATCGCCTTCTGTATGTCAGTGTTACCGCCACGTAAGATGGCAATACCGAGTGTTAATGTTTTCATGACCATCTCCGATTGAAGTCCTTTACACGCGGAAATATTTAACAAAACCATTTCGGAAACTCCACGTTTTGCTAGTCTCGCTTGATGGAACAACAGTTTTTGTTTTTCCATTTCTTGTTCCTAAATCACAGCAAAATAAGAATCGCGAAAAAATTGTAATTGGAGCAAATTAACGAAAAAACCTACCATTAGTTTTTCTACAGACATAATCCGCTAAGCATGTGAATGAGCATTGATACAACACAAAAATAAAAACACAATTTCGCTTACGTGAATTGACGATGTGGGATCTTCGCCCTCGCCTCCACCCTCATCCTCCCCTTCTTCCTCCTCCTCCCCACAAGATTTTGCAATAATCTCCGCATAAGTCATGTACAAGGGATCCTCCTAATGACAACGATAATAATGATAATAATCGCACGAACTTAACAAACCTGAGGAGCGCCCGAACACTCCGTCATAGCACTTCGACAGAACGTGGTAACTAACTGCATTAGCGGATCGGGCTTATTCTCCTCCTCTTCTTCCTCCTTCTTTTTCAATTCGGCATCCTCAAAAGACTGTGTTAAATCTTCAATGATAACCTCCTGCCCTACATTCTCGTCTTGCAGCCACAATTCGTGATAAGTACGAGCGAAAATATTAATCGCCCGATGTCTACAAATATCGACAATCAGTTTGAGGTAAAAAAAACCGTACACATCGAGCAACAAAAACTAACCTACTTAGTTTATATAAAGGTTGACAACGTAAACACGCCAATGCAGCACGTTTCCGAGCGGCTTGCAGCACACGTTTCCAATTTCCAGAGTTAGATTTAGATTTAGAAGCCTGTTAGCACAATAACACACTGTGATAGAATTTGTTAATTGAAAACAAAGAAAAAAAAGGTGCGCTTGCATAACAAAAATGAACGCAGCTAAAAAGCGAAAAGTATAACAAACCTGGGCAAACTGTGCAATGAAGCTTGTCTGAAGCAAGAAAGAACTGCACGTTTACGTTGCATGGATACCACGCTGCGATACACGCCTTTCTGTTGCTGTTGTGGGTGGTCAATCTGTGATGCAACACAAATTAAATTCAACTAAATATACAACTCAAAAAACGAAAACTGAATCGTTAATTATGTAATAGTGGTAATGTGTCTGTTTGTACAATCGGTAATCTAAATGCAATGCAATATGTATACGCAGCCCATTACTCTAAAACCTTATTAGGCTGTCTAATAAAATAGATAAAAGGAACTTACCATGTGCAACCCGTACAACACTTTGCTCATGGCAACAATTCGATCGACAGTCTCCTCAAGTTGAGATTTTCCATTGTTATTATCGACATTTCCTATAACCGCACTCTTTTTACTACCCAATTGGCTGTACAAATAATGTTGCCAAGACATCTCGTCGGCCGGATCGAGCTTGTCGGGCAGAGTCAGTTGGTTTTTGGCAAAATCTATGATCTCCTGCTCGGGTAATTTCTGCAAAATTAATCGTGTACACAAATGGATAAGGGTGACAAAAGTCATAATAAACCTTCAAGAAACGATCCTTGCAATGTTGTACCAATTCCTGCTCACGGCCGGCAAATAAATTGAGACCGACAGGTAATAATCGTTTCAAGCATGCGACCATGAGAGACGCCTGCACTTCCTTATCCTTGTCCCGTTTCTTATCCCTGTGTTTCTTCTTCTTCACTTTACCACCGGACGGTTGAGAGCCGTCCGGTATTGCTGACCTTCTTGTTGCAGTTGGCATGATTAAGATCATGTTATCAATTTCGTTTGCCGAAATGAAATTTTGTTCTTCGCGCAGAAAGTATTGCGATTTTGACCATATGTTAAAAATCTCAGAGACGTGATTGTAGAGGTCCTCCGCATCCGTATCATTGTGACGTAACCAATGATTACGTTGCTGATCGACGTATTTTATTAAAAGGGGGTAGAACGAGTAGATATCCCTCACTAACAGTTGCCAGTCCTCTTGAATTTGTGCCTCGATCTACAAACGAATTGAGTACAATTGTTCCATTTACTAACAGAACATAAGCATGAGTAGGTAGGTAATAAGTACAGCGTAGATAAAGAATCGTGAATAAGTGGGATATGGTGAGCGAAAGTATACCTAAAATATAATTTAAGTCTAACGAATGAGACAGTAAATTGGTGGTGGTGAAATCGGTATGAACAGCAAAAACACCAAAAAAAGAAAGAGGGGAGGTAAAATCGTACGAGACTCAACTTACCTAAACCTCTACAGGTAGGTAATTGAGAAACGGGTAAGTAAGTACTATTAACCATACCTGTGATGTATCATCTGTGGAACTCTTAATAAATCCTCGCAAACTTTCTTCTTTGTGAAACATGGTCTCCGTTCGTTTTTTGACACGATCCGCTAGAGGCAAGAATGGATCTTTTAGGAGTTCTTCGCTGCTATTGATTATAATTTGTTGAGTGTATGCCGCAATACGGGTCATCCACGGTGCATTGTCATTACCAATATTCTTCTTAATCAGCTTTAGGACATTTTTTAACAGTTGATTCATATGGTCAGCCGTTACCATGGTGACATGGGTACTACAATTAAAGTATATTATCAAAAATAGTTAGAGACAGAGCTTGTAACTTACCCTCCCGTAGGACTAACGTTATCAGGACCTTGCGTCCACCAAAATGGTAGGTAAGAGCACAACATCGGCATTATAACGTCAATTACGTGAGGCGCATCCGCGTAAGTTTTATCACTTTCGACAAACTGATCGACTTCACCCAAAACAGTCTCGAGAGTGGGCATCGACGTTTCCATTCGTGCCATTATGTCTGGTAATTTACAAAAAAATTAAATCGACATAATTAAATCTACTCGACGTTTTTACCTTGAGCTTCAAGCGAATGGTCGGCAATACGATTTAGAAGAGAGAACTGATTGTTCTTGTTTAAATGCGGTTCTAAATAAGCTACGGGAAACGTTGAACTAAACGCACCAAGACACGAACCTTAAAATAGAAATCGGAGAATATGTACCAACCATTAAAAGATTTGAAATGTGCGTAATTATACATATATTATAAGCTTTTACAGGCCTTTTAGGCCAATTGTTCATGTTGTTGATCATTGTTATTATTATTACTTTTACATTTTTCACTTACACCTTCAATTTTTCCTCTTATTTCTCCTACTCACCAAGACACAATTGTTTTTCCCAACGCCACTCGATTTTACAAAGTAAATGCGAGATATACCCATATTTCCTCTTTTCCACAGGACCGAACTCCTCCTTTCTTCCTAAAGTAACTCATAACGAATAATTCCACTCGAATCTTTTGTTTTAAAAATAAGCCAATGCCTTTCATCTCTATGTATCATTATCTTCGGTTTTCGTATTTATTTATATTATAGGCCGAGATCTAGCAACAGCGAATTTCCAAGCACCTCTATGCGCATCAACTGTTTTGGTTATTATTAGCACTACTCTTACTAGAATTTTGCCTAACTAAGGGAATTTCACCCTCAACCAGGGATCTTTATCGTGCCGAACATTGCAATATTATTATTATTATATAACTTAATGGAGTTTCACAACATAAGTTTAGATAAAATTAGTGAAATATACGTACCTAATGCGGGCTTATAACGTTCTATTTCGGTCTTCAAATATTTACGATCATGAGTCAAAGTTGTATCGGTACCCAACTGATATAAGGCAGACAAAATCTTGTAGGAAGCCACTTGAACCTCGTCCACTGTAATCAGCAAATGGTAAAAAGGTAAAGAATTGATAACCGTGGTAACGTACATAAAAGGTCAGTGCCGTATTCACAATTAGCGAGATGGTCGAATAATGCGGTTAATATGGGCATAATAACTGCATTAACATAAAAGAGTGATGTGGACGTTTTCAAGTGGGTGCCACGAAGATGGCTGTATTTCCCCTAAAACAACAACACGTGCAGCATCGCCCGTTATAAATGAACAAATTTTACCATACCTCTTGCAGGTTAACTATAGTGTGCATTAAATCATCCGCAGTATTATTGAAAAACGTTAACATGGAAGTGCGGATGAATTCTGGACAATTTTTAACGAGCGATTTTGCATCGATTCCCTTTACAAGAACTTGTAGACAACGGACCGTTATACGTACATCGGCACCAAACGCGGACAGTCGACTTCGTAACAAACTCGCCAACTTACAAAATAGTGCCGCCACCATTTCCTTTTCCTTCAAACTGGCTGCACTAACGTTGTTGGTTGCGGTCGCAACGGCAATAAAATAATTGCGATGCGTTGAGAAATATTTTTCCATCAAAGGTAGAACCACCTACAGAATTATCAAACGTAGAGTAATTTTCGTGATAAGAAACTAATGAGTTGCGGAACATACCTTGGAGAAGAAAACAATATCGCGAGTTGACGTTTTAAATGTTGAACGCCTACTAAATATAGCTGACGGTTTTAGAATTTTCATATTGATTGTGGCACGATCGGCATATTGGATTAACTTTTCTAACAGGCTGTAAGCAAACCGAAGCTCAACCGACGGTCCAGCTGCAGACTTTTCATTTTCGGCATCAGTTTCGCGCGAGGGCCTAAACACAATAATATAATAAAACACCTCTCGGTCGTATGAATCAAACACTTACTTATGCAATTTATATCCTTGATATTGGAGATACTTCAAAAATTCCTGCGATCTCTCACGATCCTTCCTTTTTTCTTTATCCGTTAATAAATCGTACGGTACTAACTGTGGATGGATCCCACCGCCACAAGTAATAAGTTCTTCCTTCTTCTTTTTCGCCCAAATATCGTGAGAGTTTTCGGCAAGCCTTTCGGCCATATTCTGCATTTCCCTCGAAAGTGTTAGATTGGTGGTATCGACCGGATGCGGATTGTAATTGAAGGGTGAATTCGATTCGCCGTTTTTAGAACTTCTTCGGATGGAACTTTTGTTACTCGGTACGTCCGATTCGGAATGTTCAATTGACCAACCGATGGCGAGTAAGGCTTTGAGAGATTCGCGTACGGGTTCCTTGTAACGTTCTTTCTCGTAGTCGTTTAGCATGGCATATGGTTTAAGGCGTGGATGAGTTTTGTTAGCATCTGACCAAATTTCGCCGTACTGCCAGGAGTTTTCGAATTTTCTCGATGCCCAAGCGTCATGATAGTGCTCCGAGAATTTCTGCACGATTTGGTTTAGATCGTTGTTTAATTGTACGGATGCCGTGTTAATCGGTTGAGGATTGTAAGCGCCACCGGGGCCGCCTGGACCACTTGCGGCCGTCTTGCTTGCATACCATTCGTCATCGTAATTCTTCGATAATGAATAGTCCGGAGGTAAGGCACAACCGATTGCCGTCAAACAGGGGAGAGCTCGCCCGAATAATTCGGGATCATAATCCATTTTACTTAGAGAGTCAAAAATATTTGAGAACAACATCATGGTTAAACGTTTTTCTTCGTCAGACGATGCTCCGTACAGTCCCTGACCAGATGTTGAACCGTAGTACTTGGCGCAACGGTCGTAATGCATTGTGAGAAGTCGGAGTGCTACAGTTGTGTATTCCGACAAATTTGAGACATCAATTGTCAGTTTGCGTAACAGTTTTAGTAACATCGAAGGTTGCATTTGACTAGTTAAGGCCACCAGAAAATCGGAAACCGCTTCTCGTTGACCTTTTGTCAACATACGATTTTTGGATAAGCGGTAAACAGTGTGTAAGGTAGCATCCAATATTGATGCATAGTTTTCGGCTTCCGAATAAAATTTACTGTGCTGTATAAGTAGAGGAAGAATCGAGTTACCAATATAACGATTCATACTTAAGGCCATGTCTGACTCACTTCCATCATTCTGTAAGAAAATTAGTTGCGTCAGGTTTATATACCAGTTCTTGAAAATAATCGATTATTTATCTTTTTTATTAATGAATTGTTTGATTAACTAATCAATCAATTTTTTTAGAATTGCAATTATTTATTTTTATGAATAATTAGCTTACATTAGCGCTTGGGCAAGAATATCAATTAATCAAATATAATTGATTGATACCTACATAATCAATTTATAATTGATTATTTCAAATAATCGAATAACATTGTTAAAACTTGCTATCGCCAACCCCCTACTTACTCTATCCAACATTGTGGCGGCACGTAAATCGGGTAGAAAAGCCTCTTCGAGTAGTTTGAAAAACAACTCTTCCGTTTCTATACCATACACCCGTTCTAAAAATAGTACAACCGACTGTTTATGAGTCGGAACTAAACCCGATGGCATATCCGATTTCGGCCGTTCCTCTCCCGCTGCCGGATTGTGCAAAGTAAAACGCAAACTCAACACTCCCTGTAAATCTTCCAAAGGAACTAAGGACCTCAAAATTGATCTTGCTCTAAGAGATTCATTTTTGCCCTTAAAAAATAACCTGAACTACTACTGTTTTATAAATGTGTCGCCATACTTGTGCAATAACTGCCGAATCTGGAGCGCAACGGCCTAAAAGATCTACAAGGGTACAATAAAAATTCAAAATAGCAGCACCTGTATCGATATAATCTTCATCATCATCGCCCTCTGGTAGAGGATGAGCAAACTGTGCAATATTTACAGTACCCTCAGCTTCGTCCATTAACTTACGCCTGTCACTTATTCGTTCCGACATCTGTAACACAATGCTTACAAAATCTCACGTATAGACATCAAGTTTCACCTTATTAGCATCGATAATGGCACGTAACAACCCTTCACCTTCTCCTCGCAAAGCAGGACCTAAACATTCAGGTCGCCGAATCAACAAACGTATAACTAGATTGGCATTCTCTTCAACACTTTCCCCGTTTACCTAAAATGGGAACACTTATGTTTATAGCACTGCCAATTAATCGTACACGTACCCAAACGCAAAAGCGGAGAAAATCGAGGTATCTTTCACCGTCGACAGGATCCCACCCTAAATCCGGATAACCCCTCTCCACCAAATCCGAGTTTGATTGCAAACCGCAACGTGACAAATAAATCGCTATTTTCTCTAAATAATGTTCTCTGTAACGTAAATTTAGTAACTGAACAGTGGTTGATTGCGATTTTTACCTCAATGCGAGAGCCAACTCTGTATTATCCATAAGGGAAGAATAGGCGACATCTAAAGGAGTGGACCCTCTCAAACTTGGACGAGACAGCAAAATATTACTGTTGTCTAACAGGAAATTTAAATGTTCAAACATTGCCTTTTGGTTTTGTCTACTAGTGCGACAGAAATAACACAGAAAACGACAACAGGCTACGACCATCTCGTGGGAGGTGTCCTACAAATCGACTCGTAATTTGAGCTAGCACAATGTGTGATTCGAACCTTTTCCTTAACGGCCACCTCGCCTTCCGCTTGGGGTGCACTCGCATCCGACTGAGTCTGCGATCGGCGTCCCAAAGTATTTATCATAACCGCCATCACATTCTCGTGTATTCTTAGAATGCGAATTAAATCGGGATGTTGGAAGAACGTATGGTTGTTAACCAACTTCCTGCAAGTCACGGCATGTTACTAGCACAAACGATGTAATCGCTCACCATAAACGCTCCCTCATCAACCCCTCTTCCTCTTGCGACATTTGTACTGGCAACAGGGCGCGAATCTGACTGAGCCCCACCCACATTTCCGCAACATCCCCCTTAGTTTTTGCATTGATTATATATGTCTTCTCCAACGCGTGTATAAGTTCGCCGATTGAGTTATACTGACGTACCAGTAAACTAAACATTTCCCTAACCAATTTCGGCGTTTCAATTTGCGCCTCCTCCGCCCAATGAACGATAGTCGAAATTAGCACTTTACGAAAATTAAGCTCGGGTATGACGTGGTTCGGTTCGGGTTCCTCCTTAGCCTCTTCCTCCAGCTCTTTAACCGTGTTGATAAAATTGTAGAATTTCTTCAACGTTCCCGGTTTTTGAATTTCCGTTACCTCCTCTTCCGGTACTTGTAGGGCATTTAATGATACTTGAGACATAAGTTCCTCGTGAAATTTGTTTAATTGCTCACATAATTCTTCGCCAATTGGACAATTTTCTTTATCGTCCTCTTCCAAATTTTTGAAACCTGCAAAGATAGTGAAACTTTAAAAATATTCAAGTAAAAAGAAAGAAAGCGAGACACCGGGGTATATACTGCAAGAAGAAAAAGAGAGGGAGATTAGAGTACAGGTGGGGAAGTTGGCGATGAGGTATGAGGAAGGGATGGATAGGGAAAGACGAAGGAGAATACTGCAGAGTTGTTGGGAAGTGGTGAAGGAAGGATATGGACTGGATGAAAGAAAGGAATATTACAAGAGTTGGGATATGCGAGAGGAGGTAAGAAGGGAAATGGGAAGAGGGGAGGGGGAGACCATAAGTAATGAGAGACGTAGATACGCAGAAACAGGAAAGAAGGAGCAGGATAAGGGAGGGAAAGTACCATGGAAAATATGAGGAGATAATGTCAGAAGAAGTGCCGCGATATTTAAAGGGAGGACTAAGTAGGAAGAGAAAGAGAATAGTAGCAAGATTCAGTTATGGGAATGAGGAAAATATAAATAAATATTGGTGGAACGATGAAAGAAGAAAGTGCAGGTTTATGTGGGATGGGAGAGTGTGGGGCATTTGCTGGAGGAGTGCGTGGAGTTCAAAGAGGGAAGAAGCTGGAGGGAGATTTTAGGGGCAGGAATAAACTCGATGGTGGTGGTGGAAGAAAGAAGAAGAGTAATGGGAGGGGTGAGAGAAGGGGAGGGAGCAAGCTTAGACTATCTTCCGGAAAATTTGTGAACTAAATTTGAAATAACAGTTTATGTATCTTACAGTTTGCATTCCTCTATTTATACTACAAATTTATTTGCATTGGATGTACTTCGTAAACACGCCTTCTCATGGACAAGATATACTTGGTACAGCTGCAGTGTCCACACTCATAATAATATGACATTTACCTAATATAACCTTCATCTGCTCTCTGGGTGGACAACGAAACTCCTTCGTTTTTCTAGCAGCAACCGCTGACGGCAAATCGGACTGTTTAATTTCAATGTATCGACGGAGTTGATCGACTTGTAACTCTCCAACGAAATCATGACTGAATGCGATGATATACTCAGTTCTGTGACGTAACTGAACATCGCCCAAATGGTGCAATAAATAACACATTTGTAACTTCGCCCCCTCGGCCATCTTCATATGCAATAAGCCTTTACGATGCTCGTCTTTGCCATCTACAAAGTCATAATTAAACTAATAAATAAAAAATAAATTACGACATACCCTTTTCGAACGTAGAATCCCATGTTTCGGGATGAATCATAATCAACAATTTTTCGATATCCTCATTGCGTAACAGTCCAACAAGCAACAGCCGATCGACAAGTTTTAATAAAGGCCTGCAACTCTCTTAAGTGAGAAAAATATACTTAAACCCGGCTAGCAAACTTACAAGAACAAATTTTCATTCGAACCGCCGATCGGATCGCGGTTATGCAACTGATTAATCTGCACGGCTTCGGCAAGTGCTTGCATTACGTAATTACGTACTTCCTCGAGATCGAAATATGGCGAGTAAAGTGTTCTTATCACTTCAATTGTGTCACTGTAAATTAATGTGCGATTAAGCCGTTATTAATCGAACTTTGCACGTAAGTACCCAATGTCGCTCATTTTCATTTGAGGTTTCACAGAGACGGTTTCAAGTTTGCGTAAACTGTGACCCATCTCCGGATTCTCGTATAAATCTTTCAGTTCTTGTCCCAAGGGAATGACGTACTCGTTCTTACAAACATCCCTAAAAGAATTCAGTGAGATAACTTAAAACCAACTAGAAATGCATAGGTATACATGGTCGTCGCAGTTGATTCCAAATGTAATGCTATCAGTAAGTCGTAAAAGCCTTGCCTTAACGGGCCACTCATATACTCCGATTTGATGGCGTAAAGTAGCTGTTTTTGATCGACATGTTTGCAGAGAGTGTGGGCCGCCCTGTAGTTACTCTGGAAACAGAGGGCCGCGTACAGGGTTAAAGTGTGCGAATGAAAACTGAGCAGGCGTTCCATTTCAATGAGCTCTAAAATGTCGATACAACGATCCTCTTCGGGAATATGAAGAGCTAACATCGAGACCGGATCTTCGCATAACATGGACCAGCCTCGAATATCGGATAATTTCAACGCGTGCACTTGAAGATTATTGTTTGGGACGCGAGCCCATTGGTGCGGTTTTAAGCATTGCACTTTGAGGCGTGGTGGAAACTGAGGGACGACGTGCCGTGCACTGTT
This sequence comes from Pyrocoelia pectoralis, assembly GCA_036250285.1. Classification (NCBI taxonomy): domain Eukaryota; kingdom Metazoa; phylum Arthropoda; class Insecta; order Coleoptera; family Lampyridae; genus Pyrocoelia; species Pyrocoelia pectoralis. The sequence continues at coordinate 33,189,367 of CM070081.1, forward strand.
TTGTAAAATTGCGGCCGAAAATGGTAATGTTGTGGCAGTTCGGCCCAATTCGATTTGAAGCACTTCCTTACTTGTCGCTTCAACAAATATAGCGGGGAATAGCTTCGTTTCCGGTTCCATCTGAAACAACACCAATTTGTAAGAGGATCCTCTTGAAAAATCCTCACTTTAAATCTGTGTTTAGTTTCCTTCCCTTCGCATGTAAATGAAATAACACCAGTGGCGGCATCTAAGAAGCACCCGATGAACATTCCTTGAGAAGCTCCCTTCCCAGACGCATCTTGTGTAACCTCGTTGTAAAGCTCATCGGCTCGAAGCATATAACAAGATTGGCGATCCACGCTAACGAACAAATGTAAAGCCACTTAACGTACCGCAATGACAATTCTTACCCATCGATGACTCGATCGTAATCGTCTACGAGTATCACAGATGCTTTTTGTACCTGATTTTGGTTAAAGTCCTTCGAGTGTAAGTGATATTGTGTGGTTACCCACCCCACATACACATGCGTAGGATCCTGACCTGGAAATATTCGTACACCTAAAACATTATTTTATTATGAACAAGCGCGACTCATTTTAGATGTTGTTACCGTAAAAGTATTCATTTATCAATTTAAGACACTCAGCGTCAAAAATTTCGTTACCAACTGCCTCAACTTCGGATGTGTGTGGTACTGTTAAGGTTTTTTGTTGCCGTTCAGGTATAGATGGTGCTTGCAATTTTAGATCTGACTGCAAATATCGGTAGTTGATAGGGGTACTAACTATTGTTGGTCATAGAAAAATACCTGTGATAACTGTATGGTACTTGCTGCGCCTAGACGTTGTTGGGATAAGTTGGGAGTTCGCGATGATGGACCAGTTCTACCCAATCGAGGACTCCTCTCCAAATCTGGAGTTTTCGCTTTCGAACTCTTAAGCCTATCACCACTACTCGTATCACGTTTTCTTGTAAAGAACCTACAGAATGAATTAGTGTGTTAAGGTGTTTTAGTGTAGCTCAATTATTTAAGTAACGAAAGGTGTGTTTGCTGTATCTGCAACGGAATAGTAAATTACACCAATTCCATTACAATAATAGGTGTGTTCGTTGTACCTACACTATCTACACTTTTTTGTAGTGGTGTAATTAATGTACCTAACACTAATGGTGTTAGTTGCGGTTAGTACTTATGTTACACTTTGTTCAGTGTAAGTTGTGTACTTACCTACTGTACAAAAATTCTTAGTGTAGGTCATCTCATCTACACTTTTTAGTGTAGCATAGTTTACTATTCCATTGTGGAATTTACCCACATGCATCAATTTTTAGTGCAGCACATCGAACAAAGTGTAATGTAGCACTAACCACGATGAATAACAGTAACTACACTATTTCCAAACAGTGTAGATAGTAGAGGTACAACGGCTCAATTGAAGTGTGTAGGTAGGTATGTGTAAAGTACCACAATTGAAAATTTGTGGTATCGGACAAAATATGTTCAAAATTTACCTGAATAAAGTACCACTGTAATTATGCAAATAGAATAGAATTTTAAATTGATACCACATTTAATGTTCATAAAACTGAAGAAGTACCTAAACGGAGAACGTCCACGTTTTTTCTTATCATCCATCTTTTCCTGATTCATATCCATCTCGTGATAACGGTGCAAATCTAATTCGCTATTAGATCGATGTACCAACTTCATGGATGACGAATTTAAAGTCGGAACTTAAAAGTAAAATTATTATCTCACTTGATAAAAGTTGTCTATTGTGAATACCTGAGTCTATCTCAAACGTGGGTAAGTTTCTGGTTAAAGAACCCTTTCGTGGCGGACGGGATGGACTTTTGGAAAGTTTAGTAACCGGTTTCATCATTTCGTCGGCCTCAACGGCGTCCTCAGAGTAATTTCGCTGTAAACCTGCAAGACAAAGTTAAGACTCTCGTCCATCAGTGCATGTATGGTAATACCCTTAATGTCGCTCATGGAAAATCCGCTCTTCATAATTTGCTCGATGTGTGCAGCGGGTGTCGAATTGGCATGATCTGCTTCCATTTTTAGCCGATGCTGACGAATTTTTATCTCTTGCCAGCGACGCATCTTTTCCTCCTCACTAAAATAAATTTTAATAGTCTGGGTAGAGCTTGCACGTGTATATTTAATTCCGTAATATCTCTTGGAGAGCCTGTAACCCTTAGCAAATAGCGGATAGGGAAACGCTTTAAGCTGTGGATGCTAGAAGGGAAATGAAATACCCCCGAGGATCAACAGGCACACCCCCAACGAGACAAAAACTGAAGCAATGAATGAATTCTCGCCTTTAAAGGAGGAAACCCCAACACATATGGGCGGAGGAGGAGACAAACCTTGCTAATAATTAAGAAAATCGACGGTCTTGAATCTTAACAACAAAAAAGAGAAGACAACAAAGGAAAAATGGGAACCTGAGATTGGAGTATCCAAAGTTGAAGAACCATAGGGGCAAATTGATAGAGGATTTTTGTACATTTCAGCTAAATTGGTCGAATAAATAGCGAGTCTATAAGTTACAAACACACAAACATTGATTTTTATATACTTACCTATAGTATCGATAACATTAGCTACTCATATGGAATGAAAAAAAAACTCACCTAATAAATTCAGAGGCGCAAATTATCGGTAAACTAAGTCTTAAAAATTCCCAATTTGCCTTTTCCATAGTCTCAAATGTATTATGACTAATTTTGAGGCAAGGTGGACTGTCAGAGCCCGCCAAAATTCTTGTTACATCAATTTTTGTATCTGCCATGTCATCTGTGTTTTCAAAAATGGGCTGATCCTTCGTGAACCAGTAAGTAACAGCTCGAGTCATATTACTGCAAATTTAATTGTAATATTACGATGTCGTATTATACATAAAACATACACGCAAAATGGTTCGTAACCTTCTTGCAAACCGCAAGTTGTAAAATACTTGAGAACGGTTACGTCTTGGCCAAATGTCAACTTGGCCTTTTGGCCAACACCTAAAGTACATGCGGGAACGAAGTTGTCACCTTGCACATCTGCAAACGTTGTTTCACCACCAAGGGTATCCATTAATAGTTCACCGTTTAAAGAGAAACCTGAAAGAACACCGTCAAGATTTTTGTAATACAACATCCGAAGTAAAAAAAGCGGATTAAACAGGCAGAAGTAAATAAGAGTAAGTTAGGAAGCGTACAATACAAATAAAAGTGTAAGCGAAATGTGGAGAAAATCTTACTGATTGTATGATCTATAAGATCTAAAAAAACGCCGACAACGTCTCCAACTTGCCACTGTTTACCAAACGATTCTGCTGATCCTACATATACCTTTTCCTCCTATCAACAAATATTCAGATCAGATTTCAACTTTAACTGGGCGGAAATGGGGGAGAAAGTCAAGTGATCCAGTTCTTTCACTGCTAGCACTTCTGGTGCAGCATAAGCTTGGATACTAATTAGTTTAGTTTGATACATTAGGTATATAACAGCAAGCCCTCTTGACCGAAGTGTTACCAGAGTTCCGATAAGCAAGATCAAATTGGCTCTTATTGATAATTATTGACCTCTGGTGACAATTTATTCAACTACTATAAGTAGGTAGCTTGTTTTGATTATTTGAAACGTATTCACAATTTGTAATGATTTATAGTGCCACCAGTTGCAAATAATGTCACCATTACGCCCATACATTTTATATATAATTTTAAAATGTGCAATGCAGAAATGTTGGTAACACTGATTGCAAACAACAACCACGCATGCACCAAAAGACGATATTCACAAAATTCTCAATTACAATTACGTATAAACTCACTAATTGTACGATCTGTAATATCAAGAAAACATCCTATAACATCGCCTATTTGATACACGGTCCCATACAATTCAGAAAAACCCGCATGAACCTTATGCATCTAATAGGATTTATAAAATGACAACACTATTTCCTACAAAATCGCAATACTTACATTGTAACCGTCAAATGCCCAGGTGTTTTCATCGGAGCCGAGCATACATCCCGGTGCACAATCGGCATGAGCCCAACCAACTCTCATCGGGCCCGCGGTAAGTATTTCAAATTCGAAATACCATTTACCCGAGCTGACTGCGTATGTTCTTTCGGCGCGGTACGTTCGAAATTGCGATCGTCTCAACCTACTAGCTTCGGCCAGCAGAGCTTAAAAAAAGCATATAAAGAACCGCCACAAAACAAACGACGTGCATACCTTCCGGTTGTTCACCTGTTGGCGGATCTAAGTTATACCCATACACCAACAAGGTTCGTACAGTTTCGGATGCTGTGTCACGGTTTGCTTTTTTAATAGCATCGTCCACTTTAGAGTAGGGTACTAAGTGAGGGCTACGATGTAAGTCCGGATCCTCATTTAGACCGTAAGTCCAACCTTGCTGTATTCGTTCTTTCGCCCACAAATTATGCGTATTCTCGGCAAGTTGATCGACCAATTCTTCCATACGCGGAGTTAACATAATGGCGCTAAGATCTAAAGGTGCTGGTTTGTAACCGTTTGATTGCATGAAAGGTTCGTTGGGAAGACGTAATGTTTTAATCCGTGTCGGAGGTTTGTCCATAGTTACGTGGTAACCCAAAGCAAGTATAGTTCTACAAAGTGAGTCAATTATAGACAAAGTAACAAATAAGTGTCTAATTTACTTTAAAGTCTGCACAGCCAACTGAGAATCATATCGTTTTTCGGCTGGTGGTAATTTCTCAAATGGAACTAGGCAAGGATGTATGTGCCGAACGTCGTCGCGATACTCGCCCCACTGCCAACCGGCTTCAATTTTATTCATTGCCCACATTTCGTGTATGTTTTCGGCTAATTTGTCCTTAACAGATTCTATGTAACCTGCCAGGAAAAACTGAAAAGGAACCGGTTTAAAAAACGGTTTAAGGCGAAGCGATAACTTACCATGGATGTATCTACAGGATTCGGTACAAATGCTACATCATCTTCGACTAATAATGGTCCCGCCAATACACATTTATTTAAATTACCAAAATAGAAACAGGGATCTAAGCTAAGAATTTGTTGCGGTAATAGACTTTCAATAAGTGGCGAAAATTCGTCGGGGGGAACATATCTGAGACGTCCGTGATCGCCTCCCAACAAAAATCGACAACTGCAAGCGCATTGTTTTAAATACGAGATTTGATAGTCAATCACGTACCTCAATTTAGAAGAGCAACTTATAGACGGAAAGAACATTCCTTCCAAATTGAAATTGCGAAAACTACCTCTTATAGGAATACCGTTAAAAGTAAATGAAATAATTGGTATCGTTAAGTCTAATGCACAGCCAATTACATCCCCCTTTTTGATATAAGGCTCGACAGGCTTATTAATTACTTGAGTGGAACGTCCACCCGACCAAAGGTAGGCACCATCAAATCCGAACGAGTACAGATCATCACCTATCCCGTTACCGCCCCATTTCTCACCACCGCCAGGATATGGCACGTAACTAATAATGCAACGATTAAATATCAACGGATGATCTAAGTAATTACATTTACCCTTTCGTATTGGCCCAACCTATGCGAAGATGTGGCATCATATGTGTCGTCTGCTCCCAATGGTCTACAGTAACTTCAAAGTACCACTTCTGATAAATTGCACTATTTTCAACACGTCCCACAAATATATTTGGACGGATGCTGCGGGTAAAAAAAATCATTAATTGTTTCCGGTCAAATCCATGCATTAATTACCTAGCAACGTGATCCACAAGTTGCGTCTGCAATAATAAGTTTTTGCCCGGTAGTAGAAAGTCACAAATGTTGTTTTGTGAACTACGCACCGCGACACCATTACCGACACATAGTGACAACAACACATCTAAAACCTTCGGATCTCGACCGTGCTTTTCTAATAGGGAGATGATCACTTTAATGTGTTCATCCTAAAATTTACCAAGTTATTCCAAACGGTTTAGATTATTTGAAGAAATAGAAATTACCCTCAACATATTTAAAGCTTCCGGAGAATCGATGAGAACACAGTGAAGTACATCTAACATTCCGGTTCCTTCGCTAGCAGCTTGGGATCCTAAGCGTGAAAAAAGCCAATTTAAGCGATTTGTGTTAGCAAACTGAGCACAATTGGTATGATTCCCTTTTATAATCGCAGCTGCAATAAAGAAATCAAAACATTTTCCCTCTCTGATCAATTAACAAAGTACCCAACAACTGATAAAGATAGCCGGAAATCATTTCCCAACTTTGATCGCCAGCTAAACCGGCAAGAAAACCCTGTGATGTAATTACATTCATCTTATCGATTGCTTCAAGTATTAAATTTAATATTCCTTCCTCTTGAAACAGATCTTGACGGTTTCTCAAAGCTCTGAGTTTATTTTGTTTCTCTTCGTGCTCTACGAATTTTTTGGACATTATTTCAATTAGTGTCACGATATGTACCTATACCTATATCATCTTCGGGTTGAGCAAAGTAGTTGATTAAGTCTTCTAAGCACATCACCACTTCGTTCAGATTTACGTTTGAAAAAAACACCGATTGTCTTCGATTCATTTGTAAAGTCTCTAAACCACTAAACACAACAATAATTACGGTCCGAGTCCCTTACCTAAATGTACATACATTATGTTCACCACCACTTCCCACCACTGAAAACCTACTTCATGATTAAGTGATAATTATGGCTGTTTATTCTCAAGTGCTTTTGCCACAAAAATGTATGGAGTCATTTGGGACTATAAATTCCACCCCATACATTTAAGGGCCACTTGTTTTGTCTATTCGTTCTGGCAATAGAAAAAAATTGTAAGTAACGTTAAGCTAGACCCGCTTTCCCCTCCCGCTTAAAAAAATATTTTCTACTTGAAAGGTTAAGCGCTAATTCTCTTCAGTTCATCAATTTTGCTGTGCTGGTCTCTGTCTGTTGTGTCTTGGCACTTTACCGAAGTGTTCCCTCAAAGTGTTGTCCGATTCATTCATATACCTACCTGTCTCTAGCACTGGTCCATGATCATTAAACTTTCATTGCTCATAAATATCTCTGCTATATGTCTTTAAAAGGCCCTGCGTTCCCCACCATACCAAATCTTTTCGGTCCATACTAAGCACTGGTAAAAGTACTATGACTTCTCACAGCTGAGAGATGTGGTTGGTGATCCCATCGACTGTTAACAGTGAAGTACGAATGCCTTTTGGGTTACATTGAGCTAAATGTGTAGTTTTGGCCATGTAAACTGAGCGAAGCACATAATTCGGTCTTTGAAAGCCACATTGGATTTATTAGGCCAATAAATCGCAATATACAAAGACAAACCAAATGGATACATGTTCAGGTAAATTGGCTTCGTCCTTTGCTATCATCTGTACTCCCTTTCAGGACGTACGCATACAGACGTAGCAAACCCGACCACAAAGGGACTAAATAGGTGGCCTATGTGCATGTGGACGTAGACTTCTGACTATCCTCCCATTGTAATCCATTAGTGTAGCTTAACGTTACTTAGTCCAATCCGAAACATTTTTGTATCAAACGATAAAAGCACTATCGCATCTATACCACTCAATTGTAAAATAGATGGTAGGTGGAAGGGGGAGGAAGCAACTTAAAAATATCTCACCTAATAAATTGAACAAATAAACAGTTACATTTACGAATGACCCGTGCAGTTTTCGACTCCTCCTCCTGACTTCTACTGAAGTCAAGACCGTCGTCCATTTTTCCTTCCTCATGTAATATAGCCTGTTTCTCCTCGACCTTTCCAACACCTTTCTTTTTAGTCTCATATGACTGAAAACATTCACCGTATGGTTTTGTTGACATTTTTTTAGAACAGAACAAACCTTGTATGAAAGCCATAAGCAAGTCTCCGAATGCTGAACGATCACAGTCGAGTCACCATATTTAATTATTGCCGATCCTATTACCTCCAAATCTTTGTCTTCGACAACAATTTTTTGATCGTCCTTCTCGTGACGTAGACAAAAAGTTGAAGATGCCGTTGTGGCTTCATCCCTGCACCAGTCGATTAATATTGGGTTAGTGAATTATGAAATACAAACCGGCCAACCAGATAAAGTTCGTTATTTTCATTGACACTAAGATAACGACCGGTAGTTATGTGTCGTATTCGCATCGGATGAAAGAAGTTTATAAAACCGCCCGCCCACTTTGTACGTGCCAGTTCTAAACGCCACAGAGATCGGGCTTGTGACATAACACTACCGCCTTCGTAGACAACAATGCTGTAAGAAATTGGTTTAGTAACAACACTGCACTCAGTTGTCATACTTGTGAGCCGGGTCTTCGGACCATGTCGATGGTACACTGAGACATTCGTCACCTCCATGAAAAAATCTAAGTACGTCACCACCGAAAACGTAACCGACATATTTCATACGTGACATTCCTGTACCGTAAGGTTGCACCGACCAATGGGTTACATGGAAGCTTGCATTAACGATGGATAATTCGTTCTCTTTGGCGGTATGCTGAAGAACAAATTTGGAATAAGTATACCCAGCCGGCATTACGTCATAATGACGTAATGTGATAAATTACCAAATAACGCTCAGTAGCAACCGACACCAATATAAGATCATCACCAACTCGCACTTTCTCACCCTCTGATCTAAAATTGTAAGGGAATAAATCTACTGGCATAAAATGTGTGGAAAGTTTACCTTTGTTTACTTGCCGGATGAACAGTCCACCAACAAGCTTCACCTTGACTGTGTTCTTGAAGACCAACATCGAATGACAATTTGTCATTGCTAGAACTTGTAGATAAGCAGGCCAAATACTGTAAGCAGTTCATATTAGAGTATATATGTCGGGCATTCTCAACTGGTTCCCATATAACACACTATGTCCACTAAATCTACACAGCGAACGACGAGGAGAGGAGGAAAAGGAAGAATAACACTGAGATAAAGGGGTGGAAAAGCAAGGAGCCGCAGAAAGAGCTGCAAGGGATGATAGAAAAGAAATGAAACTTAAGGGTAGAATTCAAAAGAGCGACAGTGATAAACAGAGAGAGGGAAAATGAGATGGTGCTGGTGGAAATGGAGAGCTGGGAGGAGAAGCAGAAAACCGAGGGACACAAGAATACACATAGGGCACGACCTAACATGGGAAGAAATGAGAGTCCAAAGAAAAATAATAAACAGGGCGGCGGAAAGAAGAGCGGGAAGAAAAGTATGGGTAGGATACAGGAAAATGAAGGTAGATGGAGAAGGATGTGTATGGAACGAGAGATGAAAGAGCTAAGTAGAGAAAGTAGAGAAAAAGGGTAACCAAGGGCAAAAACTAATAATTTAGTGTGCTCTCTCTAACTAACTTCACGGAAATTTTTTATGAATCATAGGGAGTGGGTTCCTTGCAGACAAAATGAAAAAATTTTTTGGCGCAAAAGGGCTTTTAATTGTAAAGGTACAGTATACTGTACAAATAGGTGGCTTTCTAGGTATGAATTTGTTATGAGGGGCTATAGAATTTGTAATTAAAAAATAAATATGAAAGAAATAGTATAGTATTACCATCCTATTATATGCTCTTTGGTATTACTCAACACATAATGGATAAGTAAAGAAATTATTGTAGAATAATCAAAAGAGAGGGGATAACTGTTTATTATATAACTGAATCTGTTGTCTGTGCCTGTGAAAGAAGGTATTGTATAAATAACATGTGGGTTGTCGAATGTAAATGCACTTGGGTATTGCAAGTCACATACCCAGCCAGTAATTAATTTAAAATGGTGAAGGAATTCTTTTCTATGACAGAGATCAATGTGCATGAATTTTATCTGTGGTAGAATTTATTATCGTTAGCTTAATATCTCTCTACATAAGTAAATGTAAAACAATGGCCTTATATACTAGCGGATGAGTGATAAGACTTAAGAGACGCTGTACATACTCAATAACTCTAGAAATTGTAGAATAATCTAAAGGGAGTGAATAATCTATATAAGGGAAATAAAACACAAGTTGCACAATTCATAATAAATTTGAAAAACGCAGAATACATGTGATAATGTAAAATCAATCTAAGGTAAAATCGACCCTTTTTATGACAGCGCCACCTATAGACAAATCCGCCAAGTTTTGTACATTTTATTTACTATTATACTCAAAGCTATTATCATAGAGAATGTATATTACATTCTCTATGCTATTATCATTGAATAAATTATTTATTCAATGCTATTATTTATTTATTTATTGAATTTAGTCACTTGCGTCATTATATAATCAATGCTTGCGTTCATTCTGTTATAGCTTTTCTTATTGTTCTTATAGGGGAAAAGTTGAAGCTTAGTGCATCTGACAGGGTACCAAATAATTACCAAAAGAACAAAGAAGGGTACAAAGGAATACGAGAGAAGTTGAAAAGGAAGATAGAAAACAACTAAAGATACTGTTCTGGAATGTGGCGGGAAAAAGTAATAAAGACCAAGAATTCTTAGGATTACAAGAGACGTGGGTGGAACAAAAAGAATGAGAAAGATGTAAAAAGGAGATGCCAGGGGAATTGTATTAGGTGGCGCAGCATGCGGAAAGGGAAAACAGAAAAGGCAGGGCAGGGTGAAAGAAAATGTGAAGAAGTTTAAGGTAGGGGACAAGGTTGAGTTGTATCACCAGCCACTAGAATTGGTAATGGAACGGAGTGAAAGCGAAGAGGAGTACATTAGAATAAAAGTATGGACAGAGCAGGGTATAAGGAAGTGCAAAGAGAGAAAGGAAATGATAATATAAGAAAGGAAGGGAGTGTAACAAAGTGTGTGGAAGAAATGAGAAGAGAAGATGCAGGAGGCGACGAAGAAAGTTAAACTGAGAAGATGGAAAGGGCAGAAAACGGGATGGGAGAAGGATTCCCAGAAAGATTGAGAGAAGGGCTTATATGCCCTGTATATAAAAGAGGGGACAGGAACTACACAGGAGAATAACGTTATTGAACATGGTGTATAAGATTAGGAAAGGAAGAAGGGTAATGGACAATATACATATAATTATGAATCACCTGGTGAATAGAGAAATAGGCAAGAGAGGTGGGAAGGTGGTGGCGCTATTTATTCACCTAAGTGCGGCCTTTGATAAAGTAAATCGAAAAAAATTGTGCCAATATCTGAGGAGAAAGAAGATAGATGAAAGATCGGTAGAAAGGATGGAGGAAATATGTGAGGAAACGAGGATCAGTGTGAAAGTGAAGGGAGAGAGGAGTGAGGCATTCGTAACAAGGAAAGGTCTGAGGCAGGGAGGTCCTGTGAGCCCCAGCCTATTTACAGTTTACTGTATATAGGGAACCTGGAAGAAACACTCAAAGGCCAGCAGAGAGGGGGAGTGGTGGTGGGGAAGGTTAAAATGTGGTCGTTGGTCCATGCAGATGACATAGTACTGGTGGCAAAGAGAAGAGAAAGAAATACAGCAGGTGAAAGAATTTACGTACCTAGGATACACGCCGAGGCAGGACAATTAGGGGAAACACAAGAATGAGAAAAGGGAATAAATTAATAGGACAAGTGTGGAGTGTGGGAGGTCGCTCGAAATTGACTTAGGGAAAAGGAAGCTGTTGTTTGACAAGCTAATAAAAAGTGCTTTAAGGCGTAGAAGTGTGGGCGTGGAAGAAACAAAAAAGAGATGGAAGGGCTAAAAGTAAAATACTGGAAATGGATGCTGGGACTGGATAAGAACACACCAGGGTATATAGTAAGGGAGGAAGTCCAAGTACAAAAAAGAAGAGCGAGCAGTGTAATATGTGGAACAGCCCTTAAATTAAATTTACAGTCAAGAAACGTTAAAATTAATTATGCATTAGAAAAGAGGTTTAGTCCTTTAGTATGGTTCCCTGTATCCCTTCTGTCCCTACATACATAGCATATTGATGCATATACAATACAATGAAATAACATTTATGTCTTATCTACATAGGTATAGTGTACATTTGTGTATTATATGGAGGCTCTGCTTCGGAGATATAATTGCCATACTGTAGAACGCAAAATATCTCAGAAAGAAAAAAAAAAGAAAAATTTGTTTCACTTACCATGCAACTGTTCAAATGTCTAAGTAGTATGGCATTGCCATAGAGAAGTGTACGATGACCCGATCCCGTTCCCTTTCCCTAAACAAATTTGTGACGTTAATATTTCGACACAAAATAATTTTTAATTGTTTAGTGTTTCTAAGTAAATTGTTTCAAACTGATCATCGCCAATTATAAACTAAGTAAATTAGACAAAGAAGCTGAAACTAAGGCCACATAGATAGTGTTCATCGTCAATTTTTTCGATATTTTCAAACCACTCCAAAATATCCTATAAACTACCCGTGTTATAGAGATTATTATATCAACAAAAAGCCTACATATCTATCCGTACTGTACGAAAAATTAGATATTGTTAGTACTCTACAATCGAAATTAATTTCCGTTTCACTTTACCACATTTTAATAATGCACGTTTTTTCTACTTACTAAACTGTCTTGATCCTGAAATGCAAAAATCATGCAGGTAATCAAACGTTGGGCAAACGTACACATAAAATTAATTAAAAAACAAGGTATGAACAAAATGCGTTTGTTATTTAAATGACAGAAATTTCGATACTTATAGGTAATAATATCAAAGAACAAATAAATTAGTGTGACATATAGTGAGCACTGATGACTTGAATGAGGAACCGATAAAGGTTTGCGAATGTCAATACTTACAGTCTCACTACCTGCAGCGGTGACCAATTCTTGTAAGGCACGCACCGAGAGCGCCTGTTCAATTACGAACACACATTGTGACAGGTCCGGTGGAATATTCTACAACAACAATACAAGTTAAGGGTAAGCCTCAAAAACGTAAATAATGTAACCTTATCGGCGATATTTTCGAGGAAGCAATGTCGATTACCGAAACCTTCGGCAGCTAAACATACACGTTCTCCCGTTGCTGTACAGGAGAGACATACCATATCTTCCTAAGATTTAAATAAAAGTTAAACAAATTCGCAAACTGTTCTTTTACTTACCGTACGCAGAAATGATACATCATCTTGCTCGGAGCCCCCTTCGGCTTCTGCCATTTTGGGGTATTAAAAAAATCTAAAAAACTACACATCAACATTTAAAAAATCATTAAAATACAAATTTATGAAAATATTGCAGTAAACAGGGTTGCCAATTGATAAGTTCGGGGGATAGTTGTCGACACTAACATTTCAAAAATTAGGGGGTTTGTGCTCCCCCATTTATTAGGTGTTTTTTTGTAGATTATTTGTAGGGAACGAGCTTAAATATAAATAAAATAATTACCGATTAAAATAAAGAAAAATAGACTACATGTATGATACACACACTCCACACAACAGAAGTAAGCGAAGTAGACTAATAATAAATGAAGGGTGCTCTATTTTTAAACGAGCTGGATATACAAAATTAGAAAAGGTAAAAATAATTCCAAAATCTGTGTTTGGGGGGGAAAGTTCCTAGAAATGATACACTCTTTTTCCGCTTACGTTTATTTAAAATACATACTTTTAACAAATCACATAATGTAATTAACGACCAAGTCATAATGCCATTTACAAAACTAGTGCACTTTTCCGATACATAAAAAAAGAAAACTTAATAGCTGTCAAGTGATGTACAAAACTGTAAAAAAAAACCGTTTTTATACAATAATTAAGTCCTAAATTGGCATCTTGGTCCTACAAAATACAGTTGAAACATAAAATATATATATATATTTTTTTTGGTATGCATCAATATTTATTAACAATATACAATATGTACATTATATTCGTAAACATTCAATATATTTAGTAATTACTTAAAACACAGCCAAAATGCTGTTGACTATACAAAATCAAATACAGAAATTTATGAATTGCCAACATGCATTCTTAATATCAATCGGGACTAAGACGAGTATGTACAAAGAAATAATTATGATCTGTTTGTGCCCAACACCACCATTTCTTTTACAAAAAATATCATTTTAACTTCATCATCAAAACCTGGCATTCCTCTGTGCTTCGTAACAGCAAATATATAATATATTTTTGATTATAATTATATCTTTTATTATGTATTAAAAAAAATATTCAACTACAACTCGTGTTTGCTTAGATGTTGTTTTTTTTTTTTGTCGCTAATATCTAGCCTATACATACATTGAGGTATAGAACGTATTTGCACATATTGTAAACTCGATTTCTGTATTCATGGTGTTACAATAAACTTACTCTCTAAAATAAGTTACGATAAGCTAAGTTTCTACAGGAATTTGATTCGTGAGCATTTGATTCAATTTTAGAACCTACAAAACGAACGCAAAAATCTCGATTATTTCTCTAAAAAAAACCAAATCTTACTCAATAACTAGCTTCGTGTCCAGCTAAAATGTATAAATCGTGCCCTTCTTCGGCAGTCAGTGTTCCGGAATGCACTAAATTGCTTTCGAGTACGACAACTCTGAAAATAAAACCATCAGTTTCCTCCTACTCTACGTTCGACTAACTTATCCGATCCTAATAACTTATACGTCCTCGACTGATCGATCACATCTTGCGTAATATCGCCGTTTCTAAACGACCTTCCCAAAACGCCATGTTTATGAAAGGCCAATATACTATCAGGTAAACAAACTGGAAAATTACGTCAATGTACACGCAAAGTAAAAAAAACTAAATCGGTCGCATTACCAATACTCTCAATTTTAAAATCGAACTTCAGTTCCGATATTTGTTTTTTCGTAATTCTAACTCTCCCCTGCGGCGTTACAATTTTAACCAAATTGTCGTAACAAATTAGAATGGAATCCTTTTCGAGTTGCGTAATATTAACTATGTTGAGGTTTTCTCGTTTCGGTATAACCGTAGCCGTACCGTCCATATCTTGCAATTCGTCCGAATGAAACCAACTCGCACCTGAAAAATGAACCGAGAAAAATTGTACACCGGTACTACGGCGGCGAACTCACCCGAGTTCATGTTGATTAAATCTAATTTGTATCGATTGGGTTGATAAGCCTGTTTAACGGACACGCAAACGACCGGATACTCCAATTCCGGCGTGATTATCATTTCGAATACGTTTAGGGGATTCGGCAAAGTGCATTCGACGTGCTAAAAAAAAAGGGATTCGATTAAAAAATTCGATGGCGTCGGCAAATACGTTACCTTTAAAAGCATAAATTTGTTAAGAGGGTCGTACCACTGCATTAAATAAATACCTGTGGGCGTGGCGCCACATAAATACTTGTAGCCGTTGTAAGGGTTTCTGGATACGCAACATCGTATCGTCCCCCTCGTGTCAGGTACACGTGTAGTCAGTGCAAATTTTCGCGGTACAAACCGTTCCGGTATTCTATTCATATGTAAGCTAAACCTGTGCGATTGTTTATTTTGTAATGCTAATAGGTCGTGTCTGTATAGGTGTGACGTTTTACCTGCAACATTTTTAAAATTAAATTACGTTAATTTCGATTATTATTATTACAGTAAAACTTGGTTATAACGTCATAAAATTTCATTTGTTCAAGAATTTATTTAGACACAGCAGTTGTCAATTAGTAATGGAGGCTACATTGAATCAAGCGAGGTTATTATTGCCAAATTATCGGCAAGTCAATTAACAAAAATGGCATAGACGAAAAAAACGTTTGAAGAAAACCAAAAACCAACTCTCTAAAAGTGAGGGAGAACATTAACAGAAAATCAAACATTATAGAAAGATAAGAAAATAATATTTTGAAGAGCCACTCTCACAGAAAGATGCACAATTAGAAGAAAGGCAAGGACAACAAAAAATCAAAAAGAGTAGAATAATTCAAAATGTAGGCACATAAAAATGGAGGAAAAAGTAATAGAAACTAAGAACGTGAAATAATAAAATGGATCTTCTTAAAAGAAAAAAAAAACATACTAAAAGAGGCGGGAGACCATCCGAAGAAAAAACAAAGCCAAAGAAAAGAGTTAGTGAAGAGTTAAGAGGAAGAGAATGAATATAAAATGATACTGAATTATAATAAACTATAGAAGGAAGGGGAACAACATACTACAAACAAATAAAAGGAGAGAAAATGCAACAAAATTGGAGCAACATCAAATAAAAGAACAATCAGTGAAAGATCATCAACATAATGAACAAGAAACAATATGGAATACAAAGTAACTTTCAAACACAAATTAAGAAACACATGGAAATATAAACTTGAAATATAGTAAGTAATAGAAGTACATAAGGATAATACAAAGGAAGAGGAAGTTAAGGAAACAATACACAAGATAAAAATAGACAAAGCAGAAGATATTGGCAATATAACACTAGAGATGATGAAATGGATGAGAGGAGAGGGAAAAGTTGTAGATCATAAAAAAGATAAAGGAATGGAGTGAATGAAGACATAGAAAAAAGAGGAATCGCGTGGGGAAATAAAAAAAGAAGAAAAACAAGACTTAAGGTAACAAAAAAAATTCGAGAGCCATAAAAATTTGAGTTTGACTGTATAATTTTAAAAATTCGATATATTCCTACCCGTAAGACTCATAAGTACATCTTTAATGACATACATCCAAACCGTTCGTCTATTGTATAACTGATCAATACAAGTTTCGTGTAGCTCGTTTAAATTTAAATTGTAAATGCCTTCTTCCGCTCCGATTAGTATGTGTTGATCCCTTGTGTCCGGATGGATCCACGATGCGGTACAGTGAATGCGTAAAGGACATCCATTAAAAACCTACAAAATATCGTTTGGATAAGATTTAATGAGCGTTTGGAATCACCTTTGAGAAGCAAGCCCCCATGTGTACTTTGGGTGTTGGCGGTAAACCGTTGCTAGGTGGCCTCGGTGGTGTGTGCCGCCTACGATGCTTCCTCATTGGCGGCACTGGCGGACAAGCAACTAAATCGGGTGCGCTAAGGTCGTGATTGTTGCTCTCATCAGTTCCTACAAGATTTCATATTCGTCAAATGTCGATTTACGAAGAATTATAATACCGTTCAAATTTCTACCATTACGTCCGCTATCGCTAAGAGATCGTTGCCGTTGTCCGGTAATATTCATTGAATTGACTAGTCCAAATATTTCGTCGACGGACGAATGTCTTCGGGGCGAACCATTTATGGCGCTATCACTATTTGTGGGACTAGACGGAATAGTATGTACATCACACGTTGTGCGAATGTTTGACTCGATATCCTGAACAGGTAGGGTTGCCCTAGACATATAAGATTTTATCAACTAAACGATCAAAATGAATTGGAAACACATGCGTTTTCAAATAAAAAGCAACAAGCTCAAACTCGTCTATTTACACTAAGTGTCAATGATAAAAAAAAATAAAAATAGATGCATTATTATCTATTAAAACTTACTGCTGTGTGTAGGAGTCCGAAGGTTGGTATTTGTAAGCTCCCCTATAATGAATACCAAAATAATCAAACTAAGCTTCACGGCAGTTTTTCATCACCACTACCACCACCCTCTTTCTCTCTCAATGTCCCATTAAGAAAAATAAAGCGTTATAAGGGTGCAAAATTGAATGCTAAGGAGTTAGTTTTAAAAATAGCGATGCATGGCGTAAGACAGACCAAAATAAAACGTTACAACATTTACCTCAACAATAACTCTTCGTCTATGTACTGCAACAGACTCCTAAACATTGAAAATAATAAATAAATTAGGCTAAGTAAATTAAAGAAATCAACTGAAATTAGATTTTTAAATTAAAGGTGTTTAAATATAGTTTATAAAACTAAAAGGTTAATTAATAGTATACTAATGAGGTTATTTAGCTTCTATTGGACAAAAAAAATAAGTGATTTCTATTGCTCCAAAATATTTAAGTTGAGTTCCTTTAATGGACGAGCCGCAAACTTAAAACAGTGCAAATGTGATTATTATCATTATTATGCTAACGGTTTGTAAGAAGATGATACTGAAATATCTTCTTTTGTTTTTATATCACAAACGACCAAAATATCTCAACTTCTCTTTGGCTTTTTTTAAATCTCAAGAAATAAATATTTTAACATTAATCAATGGTTTTTGTACTCAATTTGCTTGAAAATTTCAAACCCCATAAAGAGCTAAATTGGATCAAAACTGAAATGTCATAATGAATGTAAGAAAATACAAAAGAAAACTCATGCAATTCTACAAGTGTTTACAATCGTGTAAAATTTAAGCATAAATAACCTCAACGCATGAAAGGCGAGGAAAGTTGGCAACAGGAATGTCTTAAACCTGCTTATTCCTCGTCGGTACCCCTCTCCATTCCCATTTCGAATAGAAAAATGCATAGTAATGGCATGTTATGGTGGGGTGAGGGTGAGGAGATTGAAAGTATGGGAGAGGTTACGTATCTGGACTACCAACTTTGTCAAGATACCTAGTCAGTGGACTGATGAGTATCAAGGAGAAGAGGATAATTGGGAGGTATGGTGGTAATGATGAAAGAGACAACAAATCCTGGAAGGAAGACGAAGAAAGAAGATGCAGATTATGTGGAGAAGGTAGGGAAGACATTAAAAAGAAAAACAATTTCATTATAACAGGAATTTCAGCAAAAGAAAAATGAAACAAATACCCAAAAAAAAAAGATATATAGAATAGAATAGAATTTATGAAGCACAAATTGAAAATAATAAAAAAATTAAAAATATAAGAGTAAACAAAAAGAGGTTACGACATGGATAGGAAGGAAGAAAGCTATACTATGAAAGAGGGGGATATGCGAGGGAGGAAGTAGAGAGGATAGCGGAGGAAATAATGAGGGATGAGGATGTGCAAATACAGGAGAGAAGGATGAGGACTAGTGAGGGGAGGCACAACGAAAAATAAAGTACATGAGAGTGGCGAGTATAGGTAGGAAGAGCAGTGGCGCGTTTTATGGTTGGTATAATGAGAAAAATGTTAATAAGTATTGGTGGAAGGAGGAGGAGAGGATGTGCAAACTGTGTTGGGAGGGTCTACTACCAACGGGTTATTACAATATAATAAACTCGTACATAAACAACAGGTATTTCCAAGTGAAATGCCAGGACAAATTATCATTCTATTCATTCGAATGTCCCTCAAGGAAGTGTACTGGGCCCCACACTGTATCTCCTTTACACCTCTGACATTCCAACTACCAGACACACCATGATCGCCACATCTGAGGATACAGCAGTGCTTGCTCTACACAAAGACTCACAGCTTCTCCAGTGCAACCTAGATAAAGTGATGAAGTCGGCGGGAGGGTTTAAGACATTCCCACTTCCAAAGTATTGCCAACTTTCTTCGGCTATATGTTTCAAATTAATACGGAACATTATTTTGTTAAAAAGTTTTGAATTAATTTCTCTACAAATGAAAACTTGCTTTGTTAATACTAAATTTGCTCTTACTAGCTTTTTATATAAAATGTTTTTTTTAATTGAACATATTAGAGGATAAAACACTGGTTTTTAAGGTTTAAAAAAATTGTTATAGCCCATTTTATGTAAAAAGCTATACATTATACATAGTATGTATTACAATGAAGTCTGCAACTTTTACTGTAAATAAGCAATATCACCTTGAAACAGAACATTCCGTTTATTCACCTTCAAAAGGTGACAACGATTAAAAAAAAATGAGAGTTGATTGTATTATACTATGAAATAAATACGAAATTCCTACGTATGTTAATTTTAGAGTTAAACATTCGTAACAAACAATTCAAAGAGAAAAAAAAGAAAACAGAAAAAACACACTTCTACCTTAACGACATTTTCAAAATTTGTGTCCCCGTCATAGCACGTCTTTCCGAACTTTAAAGAAAAGAAATATATCTTTAAAGTTTCAAATTATAAAAATTAATCGATAGATGCACGAGACAAAAGCAAAGCACACGCAATTGAAAATGGATCAACGATTAGATGTTTTGAATAAAAAATTAAAAGGAAAATACTCACTTCTCTCTATTTAGGGAATCGAATGCGTTTCCGATTCCGCACTTTTGATTTTTGTGTTCGGCACAATTATGTACAGTCGTAACGTTATTCATAATATCCATAATGTCCCAAACTTTCGACGAGTCCTCGGTCGCATCATGAGAAGGACCTAATTCGGAAACACGTTGAGATGTGTAATCGATTAGGCGTCCCTTACCGGCCCTCTGAAGAGTATTATTTGCTTCGTCGATACTTTCGATGTCGTCCGACGAGTGAGTGACGTGTCGTAATTTCGGACGCGACGTCATTCGCGACGCGATACGTTGAGGAACGTTAGGAACAGACTGCAAGTAATGTTATAAACTTCGCCTTCAGCCCAAATAAGACTTACCCCATCCTCGTCCGGTTCTAAATCGGTAAACATATGCGAGGGATTGCTTACTTTCTGAAGCAATTCGAGTACAAGACGTCGTTGCATATCACCTTGGAAAAACGCATGCTAAAAGTGAACCGTAGAAGTTGACCACAAAGGTAGTTATTAACGTACCTGTAACAATTTCTCGGCGGTCGGACGTTTCTTTGGATTTTTGGTAAGCGCTACTTTGACGAAGTTGTGAAATGTGGGGCTCCTACGGACGAAATTAAACTTAAAAAAAAACGACAACGCAACGACGCTTACCATTTATCTTTGTCTTTTAACGTAGGCGGTTTAAACCCGCTCTTCGACATTAGAAACAGAGCACGCATTGGATGTAAATCGAACATCGGCGGTTGAAGTTCTGCCAACTCGATCGCCGTAATTCCGATTGCCCAAATATCGCAAAGCTGATTATAGCCGCCTTTTCTTTCGACAGCTGCCACCTACAAAACAAAGTTAACGAATAACCGAAACGTGATAACGATTTACGTACCTCGGGTGCCATCCAGTAAGGTGTGCCGATAAACGATTTTCGTTTATTGATCGTTGCCGTAATCTGGGCGGATACTCCGAAATCGGCCAATTTCACATCTCCGGTTTCGGTCAGCAAGATATTCGCACCTTTTATATCTCTGTGCATCTTGCCCATCGTATGTAAGTATGTTAAACCCATCAAAGTTTCACGACACATGTACGCAATCTGTAGCTCAGTCAACGGACCCGTAACTAAAACAGTGGCACGCTAAGAAAAGGAGGTAGGTAAACGGAGAGGTTTACTAACTGTGGTAAATATCTTGCAGGGATCCCCCGCCGCAATATTCCATACAAATCCACAACTTGTCCCTTCGTAAATAACTACCGTAATAAGCGATAATGTTAGAATGGCGACAGTCTTTCATCATTAAAATTTCTTGTTGTATAGTACCGAAATCGTCACCGGGCTCTAATTTTATTACTTTAATCGCTGCCAGGTCGTTAGTAGACAGTCTTTTCGCCTTAAATACGACACATTAAATAATTTCGTTTTTGAAAATAGGGCATTAACGTGACCTTACCTTGTATACATCACCATAAGTTCCACTCCCAATTCTTTGTATTAACTCGTATTCGTCTTGAGGATTTCTCCTCGAAATATCAGAGCTAAGAACGCCTTGTGCCATATTTTATAAATAAGTATGTTAATAAATTACATTGTTATTATTAAAATTTAATTTATGTAAAACTAATTTGTGTTTACGTAAATTTGACAGACGATGTCGATGGCGTATACGCCATTTCAATTTTTAATAACGGCCGTGGTTCACGTACGCAACATGACTAGATATTAGTAATTCTTGTACCATCAAAATGAGATGGTCACATGAGGTGTTTTCTTTTTGCACCGCCACAGGGTTAGGTAAAGGCACAATAATCACGTAACTGAAGTGCCTTGCGTCAGAAGACATTTCTGCCTCAGGTTAATATTCAACTTAAATAAAGCTTTTAAAACGAATAGGGTATTGAGAACTGAGTCAAATTATTTTTATAAAACGAATGGTGTGTATTGACAGAGGTGCCTTAAGTGTACCACAAAATGCAAAAAGAAAACACCTATAGAGCGTGTTTTTATTTTACACAAACAGTTCGAGTAAAATCTGTTCGAACATCTAGAAATTTACTCGAACTACTTTAGTTTAAAAACGGATATGCAGATTTATTTATGAATTGCATTGAACTGTAACATAAACATAACCTATAATATTAATCATAACATTTATTGCTTGTTTCTTAAAATAGTACATTGAACAATGCTATTTGAATGTTGTTAACAATATTCGTTTAGCATCATAGAAGAAACAATCACAAATTTGAATTTGAGGTTATGTTTTGTGTTCGAGTTTGGTACACCTCACAGATTTCCAACCATACACCTAGATTGACAACTTCATTGTTAAAAAGTGAGGCGACAGTAATTGCCAGTTTGACAAACGGCGCCGGTTACCGAATTTCCCACCACTCTCGCCAGTTTCACAAATGGCGGAATGGCTTCACTATCGTATCCTTGGAATATATGAAGTTGTGAATCTAGGTGTACGGTTAGAAATCTGTGGTTAGTATAGAGATCAATGGGTACACCTAGTCTGTACTATAAGTAAAAGCATTGTTTTTTAATAAGATAGTTAGTCAACCGGAGGTTGTTTCTGAGCCACGACTGATAGATGATGAGTGCCTTAGCATTGCTTTTAAATAGGACGTGGCAATCGCCATCTATCAGTCGTGGTTCAGAAACACCTCCGGTTGTCTAACTATCTTCTTAATAAACAATGGTAAAAGTCAGCTAAGAATAAAGTGAAGAATTGTATAGGGATAATTTGATCTTGGCATTGATTGGTTAACACAGGAGGCAAGTTTACAAAACTAAATTTGTCTAAAAATGACGCAAAAGCGTCATTGCCAGTTAGCTAATAAGTCTAAAATGTTGGTTAATTTCTAACCAACAAATTACACGTAGCATTTGGCATCGCTGCCATCCTAATGGACCTAATGTAGTAAAATATTTGTGGTTAGGTTATTGTTGTGTAAGAAATTTGTATGTTTAATGAAAAAATTGAGTTTGTTTCATCAAAATCTGCACAGGTAAGGTAACGCAAAAGTTGCTGCTTTAAAAAGCTTTCGAGGTGACAAAGATTGCCCTATACCTTATCAACGAGCAACCGTCAAAGGGAGAATTATTAAAAAATATACACCTACAATTCTTGATGAAACACTATATGATGATTTTAAGCAACTTACACACATATGGACATAGTGAGCCAAGAATATTTCCTTCACTATTGGATTTGGATTCTCCCAGTTCCAAAACAACTTTCGTCATTTTTCAAAAAGAGGTTTGGTTAATGGTTGCTATTCAAACCAGTTACGTATCCGGTTTAATGCGTGTTTTAACTATTCCCCAATATGAAAAAGGGATAGAGACCTTACAAGAATTAGCCGATTTCCTGTATACGTATCGTACTTTCACTATAGAATTTTTGAAAGCGATAAGAACTCTCACGAAATTATAAGAAAAATATTACCAAGAGTAATCTTAGTAATCTTGATTTCTAACGCCTCCATGTTGTCTCAAGTGGTACTAAGTTTTCACAAATATAATATTTCGATTCTGACAACTGAAGATGAGGTGGGTTTTTTCCTAAATAAAACGATGAATGAGACTAATCTGATATTCGAAAATTCACTGTTTGGTCATAACGCATATGTATTTGCTATGTCATGTCGTTGACTATCATTTTCTGTACATACTTGACAAATCTATCACAGCGATAAAAGAAAATGGGATTGACGTGTTCGACGTGGAACATAGAAGTCTTTTACCGCAGAATTCACATCCGAGGGACCCTCAGGTGTTAACCATGGGTCACTTGTACGGAATATTTGTTATATACGTAATTGGCGTATTATGGCAAACATTATTACAATCACAAGCACGTCTGTAAAGGTTTTAAATGCTCACTTTTAGAGGTAAACTTCAAATGTAAATTAACGATGACGTATTAAAATTGGTTTTTTGATAGATCTCATCCTTTGCTGTTTGATAAAAATGTAGTGGCACAACGAGGGAATGGAAATTCTGTTAAAACTGGAAATCGAGCAAATGTGAAATTTAGAAAATAATCTACAGCAGATTCCACTATCAATGGATTCTTGGCCTCGTATCATTTGTGACTTGTTCATTTCATGTTCCTATTACACTTTTGAAACTGTGAGCAAACTTTCTGGTAGGAGTAATTCCTCAAGTTTTGCCTGCACGAATTTGCACCAATATAAATTGTTAATGTACATTCAATGTTTTTTAAAGCCACAATTGGCACAAGTATGCCACAAAATTAGATTTTTTTAAATGTGTTAAATCGTTTGACTAGTATTACATACTATTTTAAAATTGTCAATGTATTCGATTGCATTTTATTAAAGTAAATTAGTTCTAGAATATTGAATTTGTTTTATAATTCTAAATGCTAGGAGGAAATACTTTTGCAGCCTTAATATTTTTCAAAAAAATCGCTTGATTCGTTCCTAAATGTAGATGATAGCAAAAAAGACATCAATATACACGGTGTGGAATTGGCCGATGCACCATAGGGATTTCACTGTACAAATTTTAATATTCGAAGACAATAAGGCTATTTAACTTTTTTGTGGATTAAAAAAATCTACATCTTGTTTTTATTTTACTTAATACAACATGCACAAGATAAGGATGAACAGCATGGCAATCTTGAAAACGGTAAGAGATACGAAGACGGTTAAATTAGAGAAAAGTTGTATAATTTAGGGCATGTTCGCATGTAGTTTGCAAAAGTTTAATTATTGTGTATCGTTTCCGAGATTTAAAACAAAATGCAATTTTTGGGCTTTTCTTTTTTCGTAATTGCTTCATTTATTTTAAAAGATTTTTAGAAACCAAAGATACTTCTTCTTGTCATTTTTTGAATTCTATTAGATGCGGTTCTTTTTTATTCGATGTTTCGTCTCCGAGGAACCATCGTCAACTTTATTTTTTTATATCACGGCAACGAACGAAACACTCTGTATTCGATAGTATTTTTTATATACGAATTTAACGATCTATTACACATTATAGAATTCAAAAAAAGACAATAGCAACAATTTGTCAATGAGCATCAGTGTAGTGCATTTTATCTAATTTGAGTGTCGTTGCAGCAAGATACAAACATGTTAAATGACGTTATTTTATTTATTTAGTACTTATTATTTATTAATTAAATGATTTTAGTTGCATTGTGGAAATATAAGTAACATCAGTATTTAGAATTTTTATCTCTACAAAACAGTTAAATAATTAGAGAAGCAATAATCAAATATGTATTAAGATTTTTAAATTGAATTCCTATGGTGCATCGGCCAATTCTACTTCTAGTCCTCTACCCTCTATAGCAGAGATGCACAAACCGCGGCTCGCCGTTGTTTTTCTGGCGGCCCCCCAATCTACATGCAAATAACATTGAAAAATTTTCCAAACAACAAAGTACAAAAATCTTTATGTATTTCCTGGAATGCCACAACAATTGACCCAAATATTAAAGAAATTGTTAAGTCGATGCAATGTCATCCATTAAATTAAAATATTTAAGTAGTTTTTTTTGTAAAAATTGGCACAAATATAATAAATAAACATTTGTTTGATTTGAAATTAAGACCTTTTCTAATTCCTTCATTGGTCATGGAGCTTCTAGCTAGGGACTTTCTTAAAATAAATAATTTTTTTACGGCCCGCCCCTCAATAATATTTAGTATATGTGGCCCTTGGTCTGAAGAAGTCTGTGCATCCCTGCTCTATAGCAAGGCATTGATATGCCAAGTTTTATCAAAATTAGAAATGGTAAGGTGAGGACCACTTGTACAGTTGACATACAATAATAATAAGAACACTTGATATAGTAATGAGAGGGGACCTAAGGCAGGACACTGTAGTAAGATGGATGGCTATATGCAAAACAAATTGGAAGAGAAGTTCATTAACATGATCCCGATACCTCGATAAAAAAAAAAAACCCTATGTTACTATGCCTGAACTTTTCCAATACATACATTGAAATTATATCTTGTGTACGCATTGAACTGTGTACTATAGGCAACTGGAAGGGATACGGCCTATTCCAATGCATTGTAGGCGTTGAAGCTAACAAATAAAGATGCGCGAATGGGTACTTCTGTCACCTAGCTTGTTGCGGTAGTAGAAGCAGACGAGAGAGATAACTATCGCAACATATTTTTTTTAACCAACATCTGGATTTTATGCTCAGTGTCAGCAACTGTATGACGTTGCGTGCAAATGAAAAAGATACAGATACCCATCCTTATGTTTCCTTTCTAGTTGCCTATAGGGTACAGTTCAATGTGTATACGGGAACTTTTTAAGAGAAAATGTGTAACCAGACCTTTACTTAAAAAAATGTAGACAAAACAATAAATTATAAGAATGGTTGTGAGCATATTAAATAAAAAAATTGTATAAGTAAAACGAATAAATTAAAAAAAAAACCATGTAGTACTTTTTCCACCTGCATAAGACTCCGTATAAATTACACATTTTGGTAGATTAATAAAGAAATGTCCCAACATATTTACACTTTAATCCCGCACTTTTGCACACATTTCAATTGGAATCCTCTAAAGTCTAAACCAGTATAAATGCCGATCAGATCTAAAAACAACAAAGTAGAATTAAGACGCAAACAAAAATACAGATTAATACGAACTCCGTCTACGGGATCGGCTTCATCTCCCGAACTTATATCGTCCCCGAATTCGATATCTTCATCCAGACCATCTTCGACGAACGTAACCGTATCGTTGATCCTAACTGTTTCTGGAAATTCGCCGTACGTTTTCAGATTGCGCGCCTCGTCTGGTGTATATTTGAGAATCACGTCCGCTTTTGCATCTTGATAATCGCGCAGACCGATTAGTATAATATCGCCCTGATTGATCCACACTTTTTTACGAAGTTTACCTCGTATGTGACACAACCTTTTAATTCCGTCGAAACACATGGCCTCCAATCTACCATTGCCGAGCATCTTGGTCACTTGTGCATATTCTTGACCGTCCTCTTTGAACACCAATTCTCTCTTTTCCGTTTCATTTTCATTTTTCCCTCGTCTGCGATTTTTCCCTCCTTTACCTAATGGCGATAAAAATAATATATTGAATTTACATAAGATTGAAAAAAAATGTTAGGTATTACCTTTATTTTTTGGCATCTTTTAAATCGGTCCGTTTATTAAATTAAAATTTTTTTTTTTTTTTGTATTTCAATTAACGAGGATTTTAGTGCGACAGGTATTGCGATTTGGCGCCCTCTATTTTATCTCGAGGTAATCGTAGGAAAAAGAATTTTTTTAATGGTGTCAAATATGGACTCCTTATCGGAAGGCACCGAAAATCAATCGGTCGCGAAGCGTCTTAAATTAGAGTTAAATAGCCAAAATGCGGGTGTGTTGTGCAACGATAGTTATTTTTCTAATAATTTTGCTACAACTACACGTGTGATGGGACAAACAAAAGGTAATTTTCAAAAAATATGTTAAACTGTATAATGAAACTTCACACAATATGGCGACTTGTACGTGGAAGACATGTTGTAGGCGTGGCTATTGTTTTTAATCGTCCGACTTCTATAACAAAAATATTTATTATATTTTAAATCATCATCGTTTGTACAATAAATAAAACAAAATAAATTTTACAATTTCAACTTATTATAATTTTCGTAATTAAATATTTCTTCTGTAATTCTTGTAAGTGCAACTAACATAAACCTATTTTAATTTTAATTAATAATTAATCTGGTACGCAGATAAATTATTAGAAAACAATTACCGTTTGTAGTAAAATAAAATGATTAATTTATTGTGGTTATACTTATAGAAAACAAAATAATAACAAAACATTTGAAGTGTTGCCAACTTCAGTAAGATCAACCTTTCTATGTATGTACAGGGTGTCCAATTTTTGACAGCCGTTAAGGTATCTCCGTTAGTAAAGATATAAGCCAAAAGCATGCGCTTTTCGCATGTCGTGAAACGTAAAATACCATATTTATATCATGTAAAATACCAATTAATCCCGCCCCGTCGTTTTTGACCTACAAGGTGATTTTGAAAATCTTGCTTTTTCTGATGTTTAAGTACAGAGTGGAGACAATTTCGAAGGCCACCATTGCGACCTCAGAATTGAGATAGAAAAGTTAGGTTCAAGCTGCGCTATCTTCCGTTAGACGCGACTAATTTTGCAAATGTTTGAAAATTTTCAATTATGCTCTTAAATCATAATATACCATCCATAGGTAAAGCAAACGACCCAAGATGCCAGACAGAGAAACGATATTTTTTTGTCTTTAAACGTACTTTAAACCCGGTTTCGAGAACCGACAGGCATATGCGGAGGTTACAAGTGTATTTTAATGCGCATGTGCCCAACGCTTTTGATGAAAGGCTAATGCTTTATCTACGGAGTGTATATGATTTAAGGTTATATTAGAAAAACTGAAAATATCAATTTTTTAATTCATTTAATATAATAGAATGTGGTGAAATGATTTTTACTAGCGAACTACTATTAGCAGTACTTTGTATTTTGGCAACTTATGGCATTTTTAACTTTTATTTTCTTATTGTGATACCTTTTGTCATCACTGGTTTTTGTTTCGAAAATGTTTTGCCCTGTGTATTTTATTGCGATGTTTTTACTGTTCTTTTAAAATAAACTTTTAATTTAATGTTGCTCTTTTATTGTTTGAATGGACCCCTCGTCTTTCTTCGTTTGCTTAATTATTATGTGTATTTGTTTATATTGTAACTCCTGTTCGTTCGTTGTTTCATGTATTTTAGATGATATTTTCACTTCCTAGTAGGTTGGTATAGTATTGCTGTTGTTTGTTTTTGTTCCTCTCGAATAGGTACTGTATTTTTCTTGGTTCTAATTATTCTTTTCTTTTGTTGTTTATAGATTTTTTTTGCTTTGTTGAAATTATGTTCGTTGTTCATTATCTGTTTATCCTACACTATTTTTAATTGTTATTTATCTTGTATTATTGTAATTCTATATTTCTATCTTCTGTGTCGAGGATATTATCCTTGTTTATATACAGGGTGGTTTTTTGGGAGCTTTAATTAAACGTTTTTGGGTGGGTTTTATATATAGGTTTTTGAAAATTTGTACATAGGAGTTACTCTGAAAGCCGAATCGATGTAAATTTTTTTCCCAAGATAGCAGCACTTCCGGAAATGCAGGAAGTAACTTTGTTATTTTAAACTGCAACTCCTATTTTTGTCAAATGTGTGTTCTTTTGATATCGACATGTCGATATCTACAATTTATGGTTTTACGTTATTTTCGCTTATTTAAAAAAAATGGCTGATGCAGACGATACCTTGAAGATTCATTACTTGAAAACCGTTGTAGTTATAGTAACTGAGGTTTCACCACCGCATAGAGGAAGCCTTCCTTTGGTGTGCTTAAAAAAGGTTAAGTTGCGTACGACCTCACCTATGGGACTCCAAATTTAGGAAAATGCAAAGACTAAAAAACCCAGTTTTGTCAAGTTTCTTACTAGTGCATTTGAAAGAGAATCAAGATGGGCATATTTTGGTATTACATGTTCCTATACCTATCTTTAAGTATTCCAATTTCATTGTATTGATCCCAATTTATTCTGATTTTTTTTAGTAGTTGGTCATGCTCTTATGGTATCTAATCGAATTTTTAAACAAATCGAACGACACTTGTAATACGTTAACATAAGTTTTTCAATAATCGAAAAATGACTCGCAATAGTTTTACATATTACGATTTTTGGAATCTAATTGTTATTTATGGTGAAATCGGCAGAATGCACATTATGGACATTTTTTTAAAAAAAGTGAAAGTAACTCAAATTTCACATATAATTCAAAAAGGCGATAAAAAATGGGGGTTGTCGTTTAAAATAACGAGGCTACTAGCTATTTCCGGAAGAGCTGCCATTTTTAAAATATGTTACATCGATTCGACTTTCAGAGTAAAACACAAGTTTAAATTTTCAAAGACCTATCTATAAAACTTTCCCAGACATGTCTAACTATAGCTCCAAAAAAAAAACACCCTGTATACTTAAAGTTAACTAATGCTAATGCCATATTTATGTAACTGTGTGTACTATGAAAGCCTTGTTTTTAACCTACTCTTATCTAAAGTACAAATTTTATTTGGACTCACCGTTTTTGTTGATCCGTTGAACGTTTTTCCCACTTGATGGCCCACTAGAACTTACCGCTTGACGATCTTGATCGCTTTCTCTTCCTGACCATTTTGTTCTTTTCCCGACAAAAATCACTTCGCGATAACTTCTTCTGTAAGGTTCGAAATAAAAAAGAAAATACCCTTTAATTTAAAGATGAACCTAATTTAATACCGCACGTTCACTCAACGAATAATTGTTATCACAAGCCACTCACAGCTAAGTGCACGCCGCGCCGGTTCAGAGTCAACTACCCACCACAAATCACTTACTCCTACCCACTTTTGTAATCAAACGACGCATTATAATAGTCGTCGCCCTTGACGCTATGTGTAAGAACTCGCTTGTATAGGTGACGTATTATAAGAATGCGTTTACACTATCGTCATACATTCATTTTCGTGTTTATTTAATTCTTCATTACGAATATCTAAGTAGTTTAAGCTGAAAAGTTTCCCACATTGCACTTTTCATTCTTTCTTTATAACGTCATTTACGCTTAGTTTTAACTATTACTTTTGTCCTATAATTGGAATTTTCGTTTTCTGTTGGACAATAAATATTATTATTATTATCTATTACGATTACGAACAATAGGGGACCGAAGGCGCATTCTTGTTGAACTCCTATTTCCTTTAATCCTCATTATTAGTTCTGTTATTATTTCTATAGTTTCCTCCTCTGTTATTAATCTTCATATTCTTGTGAAGTCTATTCTACGCGGCCAATTTGATCAGATATGGTTTGCTATCTCTTAAATAATAATGTAATGATAATTTATTCGTCCATAACATCATACTATAAAACACATTAAATACAATACAATACAATGAGTTTATAATCTCCACGGAGTAAAAAGCTGTAGAAATGAAGAACATCTTAATTTTTATAATAACATTATGTTACAAGAGAGATTTAAAGTATTGAGGTAAGTGGTTATACATGATGGATCCAGTGCAACAAGGTTTTGCTTTGATCATTCCTTGTAAACATAAACGTAGGTAAAACAACGTTAAACATTTAGAAGACTTTGAAATGTAGAAATATAGCTGCATGTATCACATTTGTGATTACAAGACAAATTTTTAGGATTCTTTGATGTAGTGTGTTTAGGTTTTCAGCTGTTTTCCCCAAACCATGAAGTAAATATCGTACCAATCACAGCACTGCACTGGTACTGCACAATTTATTCTTATTAATCTTGCTGATTGAGAGAATAGATGTTTCCTTAACATTGTCTCTTGGCAACCCTTGTTTAATGTTTAATTTTAATTTGACACAATCTGTTACCCTTGATAATGACACATAGTAAAATTTGAGCGGAGTTTCACAATGTAAGTTGAGAGAAAATGATTGTAAAGTTCAGATTCGCAATTGTGATTTTAATTACACCGCGTTGACATATTTTTACTTTTTAAGCCACTGACATTTTAATCATTTCAGATAATTCGCCAAATACAACTTTAAGTACAGATGTTATGAGCTCCTCAACACCGGAACACGAAAATTCCAATGATAAACCGCTTTACAGCACATCGTTGGAATCGCTACAAGACAGTTTCGAATTGGAACCCGATGATGACAACACGTCAACAATAAGTAATTTAAGCGAATTAAGTGGATTATCCGAATTGTCGGGAAAAGATTGGAAACCGATGGCGGGCAGCATTGTATGGATTCAAAAACAAATGCAGAACGGTATTAATCCAAGAATTTTACTTAACGAATTAGGAGCCGATCCCGATCAAATTCCGCGAGTTGATGATGTTACGCTTTGGAAATTAATCATAAACATGTTGGCAGAACCACCACGTCGACATAAGCTCAGGAATGTTAACACGATAGATGATGTTTTACGTTTATTGAAAGCCGCCAAAAATATTATCGTCCTAACCGGTGCCGGTGTATCGGTATCGTGTGGAATACCCGATTTTCGTTCACGCGACGGAATCTACTTACGTCTCGCCGTGGATTTTCCAAATTTACCTGATCCGCAAGCAATGTTCGACATAAACTACTTCAATCAAGATCCTCGTCCATTTTATAAATTTGCCAAAGACATATATCCCGGTAACTTCAAGCCGAGTCCGTGTCATCGGTTTATCAAGCTATTGGAGAAGCACGGAAAACTATTACGTAATTACACGCAGAATATTGACACGTTAGAAAAAGTCGCAAATATTGAAAAGGTGGTGGAGTGTCACGGTTCTTTTGCGACTGCCACATGCACGAAATGCGGATATCGCGTTACTTCGGATGTCATTCGAGAACCTATCGTGAACCAGAAAATTCCACTTTGCGAAAAGTGCCACAGCGATGTTCCCATATTTCTTCGTCCCGACGATATCAAAAAAGAAGAATTACATACGTTAGCGTCGTCGGGTATTATGAAACCGGATATCGTTTTTTTTGGCGAAGGTTTACCAGACGTATTTCACGAGGCAATGGCGGAAGATAAGGGCAGTTGCGATTTGTTATTAGTAATCGGAAGTTCGCTGAAAGTACGACCTGTCGCATTAATACCCAGCTCGCTTCGTCCTGAAGTACCTCAAATATTAATCAATAGGGAACCTTTACCACATTGCAATTTTGATGTGGAGTTGCTTGGCGATTGCGATATAATTGTAAATCACATCTGTCAACAGTAAGTACCGTTGTATTTGTTAAATTTCTTGTTTTTTTGTGCAAATTTCTAAACTGTGTCTCACTCTCAGTTTGCAGTAAACTGAGAGTGATACAGTCTTTAGAACAACCAAAAGCTATCCCTTTTCTTTATAGACAGCTAACTGAAATCGATTTCTTGCAATTAATAAATTAAATTAAAAAATAAATAAATAAATAATTGATATCAATGCCATAATATCTCTCTGTGATGAAATTTTATACCCTCTAAGATATTTACGTCTGACGAAATGAAAAAAAAGCAATTTCAAGTTATTTCACTTAGACTTAGAAACGAATGCAGTTGCTATATTATAATTGTACAGCGCCTGTAAATGTGTGCCACTACTACTAGAACTAGACACTCACGTGGACACACTAATCGGCACCTTGTTGTTGCAGCGCTCTGTGGCACTATTCAACAGTGTGTTCACTGTGCGGAAATTTAATTTTATGTATTTATAAGGTTTTATAGGTTGCCAGTGAATTACGGTACATTTGTCTTACAAATTTGTGTCACATTGAGTGCACTCTAATGTTTAATAATATTCAAGAGCTGTCTATGGAAAGGGACAGTTTACGATATAGCTAAATATAGTATAAGCAGAAATATACATAACAACATAAAAAAATGAACTGTATATCGAACTAAAATAAAATTCTAAAAATTAATAACGAATTCTAAATTATTATTGTTATTATTATTTTATTAACCAGAAAAATTACAAATTCCATTTACGTATTTATTATTTAAATACAACCCAATTGTAGTTAAAATAAATACTTGAGTGGAATTTATGACTTTATTATTAAAATACAAGTATGGTTGCCCGATTCTAACGTGTCGGGAATCTAGACATTATGCAAAAAAAAATTTTTCCTTTGGCAGGATTCAAACCCCTGCATTATGAGGAGAGTTTTCCGGACAAACACACAAACAAACCGGAAAGGGCGATTATACATAAATTTCCTCGCCCAATAAAATGGACAGATCGACCAACAGATAATTCTACAAAGTTTAAATTAATTCTAAAAATAAAATTTATTGACAAAGTTTAGACGAGTCTGAGAATGTGTAAATAATGCACATTGAAAAATGAAAATATGATAATGCCCCATCATCAGAAAGCAAATATGCCAGTAATTATAAATATATTAAAATTACGAGATTAGAATATTTTCTAATAACCTTTTTTCTTTTTGTAGCTTGGGCGACGCTTGGCAAGAATGCATTTATATGGAGGAAAAGCTTAACGAAACAATTCAGTTACTACCAATTGTACCCCACGAGACTGAAGACCGGTTTAGCATAAACAAATCACACAGTAGTGACGATCTCAAAGCTAATTGCGTCTTTAAAATAAACGAGGAAAAAAAGTTACCCACTAAAGAGGATAATAATTGGGATAATTACGAAAACGCGGAGAAAAATATCTCCGAAGAGGACGTAACGAAATCGACGGAATTCAAATCCGTAAAAGAAAGACACATGTCCGTAGATTCGGCGAGAGATTCGGGTATTGGAGAAAATTCAAATTTTACCGACGAAAAATTCGAGGTGTCGGACGAAACCAACGATAATCATTTGTATGGGGATAACGCGCGGTCCATTCTGGAAGGTACAATGAAACGATCTATCACGGACAGATTACCGCCGAACAGTTTTTATCTATTACCGCCGAGTCGCTACGTCTTCCCCGGCGCCGAAATTGACGACGATACTAACGAAAAGTATCCCTACTTTGATGATGACACGTCGAGTTCCGATTCAACCGATAGTGAATCGGAAATCGATAATAATTTTTAAATTTATTATTTTGTTGCGCATAATAGAAAATTGTAAATATAATAATCTTTTGTTTTGTATCGTCAGTTTTTTTTGTTAATTCTATCCTCGAGTGTCAATGAATGTTGGTTTAAGTTTGTATCATTTACGCATTTGACATTTATAAAAAAAATAGCGGTATAAATTTTAATGGGAATTAAACGAACGTATAATTATTATATTAAAATTAATAATTCCGTCCAATTTAAAAAAATTTTTTTTCAATAACATTTTTTTTTATCCACAATGAAGCAGCTCTTCGCAATAATATTAAATTGTTATTTTAAAAAGGCATTAATAGTGCCTTTTTTTTCTTGTTTTAATTCCCATTTAGGTAACACTAAGACACCTGTTTCTTGTCAAATTTGTGGGCCTGTAAATATTGTACAAAGAAGTTAGTATTTTTACTTGTTAATATTTGACTTATTTATAATAATTTTTATTTTTTTTAATCTATTTATTTAATACTTCTGTCTACACTTTTTTACATTGTCTTTTGTAAATGTACAAAGGTGTATTCCAATAAATAAAAAGCTATGATTTGTTTACTTGGTCGTATATAAATTATACAGAGTGAAATAAGATAGCGTAGTAACTAAAGAAGGAAAGATGAACAGATGGTACTTGGAGGTGCACGAACAGAATTCAAGCTACAGCTTTTAGAAAAACCTTTCTGATATAAATACGAAAATTATTTAATTGACATGTTTGGTTCGGATTTGAAAAACTGCTTCTTCACAAAACATTATGTGCTGGTTTGCACAACTTTGAACGCCCCCTCAAACTTCTGGAAAAATGTAGAGTGGATCTTCTTTTTCTTCACTCGCTTCACTCTCTCACGATTCTTCATATTCAGATTCACTTTCTTCTGATCCTCCTTTGTCAGATATACTGACACCTTTAAGGCTCTACGCTACTTAATGAAATATTTAACAAAAAGGTGCGATTTTTATAACGTATTTAAAATATTACTAATAAACTTAGAAACCATTCCAATTATTAAAATGATTTTTAGTGTAATATATGTCTCCGCCACGATGAAATCTTGTATATAATTAAAACCCTTTAGGTGTAATTAATAAAATAAGGTAAACCAATTATACATCACAGTTAAGTTATCTTTATAGCAATCGAAGTACATTTTGTACTAACGTGTAGGTATTGACATAATCTAGTAAGCTACGATGAGTATTTTCTTCCATCATTTCTTATTATCTCATTGTTTAACAATAATTAAAGTGAATTTAGGCAACCAACATTACATTTAACTTTCTATAAAGGTAACTTGAGAACAGGTAGCAAAGGATTATATAGGTGTTTCTCGAAATCCTTTACTAAGCTGGAGCGCCTACTGAGTTTTTATGAATATACTTTGACAATACGTTTCTTGTTTTTAAATTTCATGGAATTTCATTGAAACTGAAAAAAATAATCATACACGTATTTAGAAAGGAAATCCACATTCGCGCCAATTGTCATTGCTTTCTTATTCTGTATCATTATTATTATTTGAACAAATTGGAAAGGAAAGTATAAGGAATTTCATGGAAAATGTTAATAAATGGTAGGTAACGATTAAAACCAATTTTTTGTAAATAATTTATGTGCAATTTTGGGTTAATGAACCTGCAATAAATTGAAGTTTAAACATGTATTTAATTAAAATTAACAATTTTTATAAAGTTCGATGCATCATCTACCCGTGATTACCTAACAATGGATCGATTTTTGGATGTGATTTCGAATTATAAATCATTTTTCCAATTTGGTCCATTTGGTCCAAAATCAAGCCGAAAGTCAAAAACCAGTAACACGCGCAAATCAAAAAAACCGTAAATAATACTCGTAATCCAAAATCAAAGTGAAAGTCAAAAACAAATAAAACCGATACCATACAAAAAATTCTGGCAAGTTGCCACGAGACTTCCCTCGTATTAACACTTTTTTCCAAAAATAAATAGGTACTACTGCATTCAGAAAAAAATACACTTAAACTACATAAAAAAACTGCAATTTTATCTTATAAAAAATGAGTGCCGCCATTTTAGCTTACACCGGAAATGACGTCATCAAAGTTAATATCAGCATTTTCGTCCTTGGCCCAAATGTAATTCATTAGCGAAAACCGCATTTCTATAACTTTAATAGTTTCTGAGTATCGAGCGTTGCAGTCGATTTTTAATAATTATTTTTTTTAACACTTTTTTCAAAAAATAAGTAAGCACAATATATATTGCTGAATTCAGAAAAAAATTCTCTTTTAAACTTCATAAAAAAACTGCAACTTTATCTTATAAAAAAAATGAGTGCCGCCATTTTAGCTTACACCGGAAATGACGTCATCAAAGGTAATATCAGCATTTTCGTCCTTGGCCCAAATGTAATTCATTAGCGAAAACCGCATTTCGATAACTTTAATAGTTTCTGAGTATCGAGCGTTGCAGTCGATTTTTAATAATTATTTTTTTTAACACTTTTTTCAAAAAATAAGTAAGCACAATATATATTGCTGAATTCAGAAAAAAATTCTCTTTTAAACTACATAAAAAAACTGCAACTTTATCTTATAAAAAAAATGAGTGCCGCCATTTTAGCTTACACCGGAAGTGACGTCATCAAAGGTAATATCGGCATTTTCGTCCTTGGCCCAAATGTAATTCATTAGCGAAAACCGCATTTCGATAACTTTAATAGTTTTTGAGTATCGAGCGTTGCAGTCATTTTTTAATAATTATTTTTTTTAACACTTTTTTCAAAAAATAAGTATAGCACAATATATATTGCTGAATTCAAAAAAAAATTCTCTTTTAAACTACATAAAAAAAACTGCAACTTTATCTTATAAAAAAAATGAGTGCCGCCATTTTAGCTTATACCGGAAGTGACGTCATCAAAGGTAATAACAGCATTTTCGTCCTTGGCCCGAATGTAATCGATTGGCGAAAACCGCATTTCGATAACATTAATAGGGGTCTAGGACACAACGTCCACTGGTCACAACGCCCACCGCCTTCTAAACCGCCATCTTGGTCACAACGTCCACTTTTCAATTTGGTCATAACGTCCACTCTGGTCACAACGTCCACTTTTAAATTTGGTCATAACCTCCACTCTGGTCACAACCTCCACCGACGCCTTCTGGTCATATCGCCCACCGACGTTGGTCGTAACGTCCACTTTTCTTTTTCCGGTCACAATCACAACGCCCACCTTTCAATTTGGTCACAACGTCTACTCTGGTCACAACCCCCACCGACGTACGTCGTAACGTTCACTTTACTTTTTCTGCTCACAACGTCCACTTCTAGTATTTCTACTTGGTCACAACGTCCACCAATGCACTCGGGCCACATCGGCCGCCGTACAATATACATACAATGCAACTTTTGTGTTCTGATAGAGATGTTTAACTTGTACATACATAACAAAGGTTTGCTATGCTATGCGGAAAATATATCTACCTACCTTTTAACAAATCTGTTCCCGAAAAAAATCCTCTTACACAGTTATTAATATATGCACTTAATCGTAATAGTGGAATAATGGAATGGTGGAAGAAAGAGATATAGTAGCCAAACTCTGTGCAACCTAAACAGCTTGGAACGAGAAAAAGTTGTACGTTGCAAATGTGGTTATTAAGAAAACCGTCCAGATAAAAAGAGCATTTCCCAAACACTTAACTTTCTGTAATTTAGCTATTAAACATTCCAATTTGCAAGCGTCTACTTTCGTCATATTTTTAATAGATTTTTTTGCTAAGAAATGATTTACAAAATGGTTATCGCCATTTTTACTGATATAACAATAGAGTATTATTGACATTGACCTACAGATACTTGAGTTGTCAAGTTACTATAATACCTTACTACTATACAGGGTGTTACAGAATGCCGTGAGGAAAATTTAGGGACAGATTCTACATCTCAAAATACGAAAAAAAGTCATAAACATGGGTCCGGAAATGCTCCGTTTTCATACTACGGGGTGTTTAAGCTTTTCCGTCTTGAATAATTTATCGAAAACCCGTTGAGATAGTGAGAAGAGTTTTGGACTTTTTGGTACACGCAAATGTTTCATTAAAGGTCACGTTCACGTGTTTATACAATATGTACCTGCTCAATATGAATCATAAATAACAATAAATCCCGTTGCGAAAGGGTGGTGTAGGTATAATATAAAATTTCGCGCGTTTGTCGGTATACCCTACAAGTGATTTAGAATTGGCGCCACCGCGCCAGCTTCAGTGAACGTGATTTTCACAATAACAAATTTTCGTAAGCTGTCTAGGAATTACCTGGCTAAGACCGATTGCTCTATACAGGGACAGCCGACAGGGTGTAGAATTCGTCGATGCACCATAGGGATTTCAATGCAAAAATCATTATATTCGATTATTTGCTTCCCTAATTATTTTAGACAAAAAGACTATTCAACTTTTTTGTAGATTAAACAAATCTACATCCGTACATGTTGTTTGTTTTTAGTTTACTTAATATATAGCATGAAGAAAACTTGAAAATTAAAAGTGATATTTTGGCAGGGCCGTAGCTAGGCGTTGGCGATAGGTGCGGTTTCGAGGTAAAAAAAATATGAAACTGAACTGAAACATTTTATCTTATGATTAACAAAAGAGTTGTATTAGTGCTACGCTTAAATCTAGGTTTTACATTACAAATGTATGTTACGTGTTTTAGGCAAAATTTATTTATGACATCTTCAGAACTAATGTAAATATCTCTATACATATATGCACTGATATTAGAGCTAATCCGTTTAATCGTTCATTTATCGAATTTCTAAGGCAAGATTTTAGACGCATTAAAGTAAAGTTGAAAAAGATCTTATTCTGGTGTTACCGTAGGCGTAGAGCAATGCAAAGCTGCTAGTATTTTTGTAAGAGGTCTTTAATAATTAGAAAAAATGACTCATCAGCTTTTAAAAATGCGCCATTGGCCGTTCTTGACTGATTATCACCATTAATCCACTTGTTCTGCCACATATGAAGTTCTGCCGAAAATGAATTGAAATTTTTGGTATGAGTAACTGTAAATAGGAAATTTAGGTTTTCTAATTTCGGCGCCTATATTTATGACAAGCTTTTCTGTATTTTCTGCATTTTTATAAATATTATTAAAAGATTGGTCACATGTGTCTCTAGATGATTGGATCCATTGTGCTCATGGGTGCCCATACAGTAATTTCCAGAAGGGGGGGGGGGGGGGGGGGGCGTGCTCGGCACATGCAACCGGATGTACATTAAATTTTTGGAGATTTTTTGTCAAATTAGAGGTATAACTAAATATTTTATTTAGTTTTATTTAGTCGTACATGTACCAACAGGAATGACGCGACGTACTGTGTTGAGTGGAAAGTCGTCGAAACCAGGGTCGGACTGGACAGTCGAACTTAAATTAAAGATGCCAATGTCGTAGTAACGGATGTCACCATTGTGTTGGAAGAAATTAAAATGTCAAGCAAATTTCATTCCAAAACCATTTCAGAGGAAAAGCTGGAATACTTATATGAGGTGTTTTAAAAATATATCAGATCATATAACCTACTATTTTAATAACAATCACTTTCGAAAAATGTTCTAAATCGTATTTAGAAACATGAATCTGAATTTGCAAGAAGAAAAAAAGCAACTCTGCGAATATTTTGAGTGCTGCTAATGAAGCCTGTTTGCTTCCCGTGGAATCAAAAGAAAGGTATAACAAAATCGTTGCTATGCAGTAAAATGCCTTTTTGGATAATTATGAAATAGCACCAAAACGGTGAAATAAGTAAATTCAAATTATGAACAATTTGGTTGGGCGAAAATTTCGTTCGAATCATTTTTAGAGTTTTTGAGATAAGAGAGATACAGAGCAATTCGTCTTAGACGCGGCACTCTGTATGAGTATCTACGCCAAATCTAGAACCTCTGCAATTGTTCAGCGGACGATGTGGCCCGAGTGTACGTTTATTTGTTCTCTTGAATATGCTCAAATCTTTCAACCGAACTTTATTATTATATCCCATTTAACATGTGATATATAATGCTACAAATCAGCTTCTAATTTTTTCCAGAAACTTTTATCTTTCCCTTTTAGCTGGCTCAAACAGAAAAGATTCGTCAGAACTGAAAGTAACGCTGTGTGTTCCGGTTATCTTTGCTCACCTGGTAATTTGACTTAAACGTTAATTGGTAATTTAACAGTAACTTGACAACTCAAGTATCTGTAGGACAATAAGACATATATATTATTGTTATGTCAGTAAAAGATGGCAATGAAGGATGCTTACTCATTTCTTGTGTTGAAAACCATAATAAGCAAAATGTTATGAGAAATGTATTCAGGAACTGAAGGCACTGAAGCAAATGCAAGAAAAACAAATGAATTCCATCTTTGCAGTTTTTTTTTGTTTTATTGAAAGATCTATACACTGGCACTGCGTAAATCATTTCTTAGCAAAAAAAATCTATTAAAAGTATGACGAAAGTAGACGCTTGCAAATTGGAATGTTTAATAGCTAAATTACAGAAAGTTAAGTGTTTGGGAAATGTTCTTTTTATCTGGACGGTTTTCTTAATAACCACATTTGCAACGTACCTACACCTTTTTCTCGTTCCAAGCTGTTTAGGTTGCACAAAGAGTTTGGCTACTATATCTCTTTCTTCCACCATTCCATTATTCCACTATTACGATTAAGTGCATATTGTGCATACAGAAGTGCATACTGTGTAAGAGGATTTTATTCGGGAACAGATTTGTTAAAAGGTAGGTATCTTTTCCGCATAGCATATAGCAATCCTTTGTTATGTATGTACCTACAAGTTAAACGTCTCTATCAGCATTGTATATTGTACGGCGGCCGATGTGGTCCGAGTGCATTGGTGGAGGTTGTGACCAAGTAGATCTTATAAACAATACTATAGAAGTGGACGTTGTAAGCAGAAAAAGTAAAGTGAACGTTACGACGTACGTCGGTGGGGGTTGTGACCAGAGTGGACGTTGTGACCAAATTGAAAGGTGGGCGTTGTGACCGGAAAAAGAAAAGTGGACGTTACGACCAACGTCGGTGGGCGATATGACCAGAAGGCGTCGGTGGAGGTTGTGACCAGAGTGGAGGTTATGACCAAATTTAAAAGTGGACGTTGTGACCAGAGTGGACGTTATGACCAAATTGAAAAGTGGACGTTGTGACCAAGATGGCGGTTTAAAAGGCGGTGGGCGTTGTGACCAGTGGACGTTGTGTCCAGGACCCCATTAATAGTTTCTGAGTTTAGAGCGTTGCAAGGAATGTGTACGTACAGACTACAGACGACAGACGGAAAATTTTTTTTTGCATATTTTGAATCTACGTATTCGGAAACGCAAAGATATGTAAAAATTTCCATAGGTCACATTTTTTTTTTTGGAAAACTAATACAATACTTCCCTTTTACTTCGTACTCGGGAAGTAAAAACACAACCGAGACCAAAGGAAATCAAAGTACTAATGTAACCTGAATTGATTGTACAAAAGTTTTGTTTTTACAAAACTTCC
Organism: Pyrocoelia pectoralis; assembly: GCA_036250285.1. NCBI lineage: Eukaryota > Metazoa > Arthropoda > Insecta > Coleoptera > Lampyridae > Pyrocoelia > Pyrocoelia pectoralis. Next base: position 33,231,499 of record CM070081.1, read on the forward strand.
TTGAAAATTTGTAAGAAAAACAGGTATAAAATGGGTTAATGTAGTTGTTTATCTAACGAACAAGTTTTATGATTCATAACAGGTAGACTTGTTTAAATTTTATTGTTATTAGCGTAAGGGTAGACAGGATGTAGTATGCAAACAATGGGTAATAATAGTCGAAAGGTATGTAGTTAGGTGAAGATGACAGAAGTCGTTCATAGATTGACGGAAGATTTTCGAATTTTTTTGCAAATTACTTGTGATGTAAATTAATACGTACACATTTTTTGGGTAGGTACATACATACATTACAATAAGTATAGCGGTATCAAACTTATTACATTTAATTAATGGACTGCGAGTAGTAGGTATTTGTGCTATTCTATGAAAACTTGAAAATTACACATTATTTAATCTACGTATTTATATATTTACCTATAGGTATGTATGCATATAAATGTAGGTATATAGATTTTCAAATTTACCTTTGTCTACAGCTTGTTACTAGAACAACATTTTTCTATACTTGTTTAGTTAGTGTTTAATTCTATTTACTTGTTCTAAAGAAGTATTCATACCCTACTTATATACTAAAGATTTAAATAACCAAAATTAATATTGATTTTTATTTATAACCAGTTAAGTCATTATAGTATCGTTGAGTGAAAAGTATAATGCTCGATACAGAAATTGTAGAAGACATGATATAGGAAATTAGAGCAGTTAACCAGGCAAGCAATTATTTGGAATAATACGAATTACAGCTCCTCCATCTTTGTATGCTATTTGGTAAAGATCGCATACGAAATCAAATCTCTTAGACCTTCAGTCTTCTGAACACGGACCTAAGTTCCATAAGTTTTTTGGCAGAGTCAAATTAATAATCTTCTGGAATGCATTTTACTAAAATATTTGATTACATCCACTATGATTTTACTTTCTTTGTTACACATCCACTCCGTTTCCTTTGTTAAACCTTTCTATCAGTAAAGTATTTAATTTGTTTGTAATCAAGTCATTGTGTATCTTGAATATTTTTTTGTTACTCAACTAGGTAACAGAGTTCTATCGCATTGTTTATTCAGAGAGCACAGCCATTAGGTGTTTTCTTTTTGCACCGCCACAGGGTGAGGTAAAGTCACAATTATCATCTGATTGAAGTGTCTTGCGTCAAACTTGCGTCATAAGACATTTCTGCCTCAGGTTAATATAAAACTTAAATAAAGCTTTTGAAACGAATAGGGTTATTGAAAACTGAGTCAGATTATTTTTATAAAACGAATGGTGTGTTATTGACAGAGCTGACTTCAGTCTACCACAACGTGCAAAAAGAAAACACCTATTATAACTTTGAAAAACTTTCTTCAAAAGTGTGAATGCAACAATCTGTAATTAGTATAGGTTACTTGATTATATTTAGAAAAAATGAAGATATTTATTAGGTTTAGATAGGAAAGTGTATATAACAAATTACGTAATCTTATTCTACTCTACGCTTCTTCACTAGAGACCCCAGCTAGAACAAAAATAAACAAATTAAAAAATAAAGCCCTAAAAGACAATTAAGTAAAGCAAAAAATTTACCAAATCTGAAATGGCGGGTAAATTATTGGTTTGATCGCCCGCGCCAGTATTTGTACTACTTTCAGCGGGAACTGCGGCTTTATTCCCCTTAATATTTCTATGTTGCGGAAACGTCGGCATTAATTTGGGATCGCACGCTGCAATAACAAAAGAATAAAATTACGTACGTTCACGATAACGGGTAATAGTACGTACGTGTCGGTGCTTCCTTAAAGTAACTGCTTTGTAGGCACTCTTCGGCAGTTGCCCTCTTACGCGGATCGTACATGAACAGAAAATTCAATAAACGTAAACCTGCGGCTGATAACCAAGGGAAACGTTGCTTCAGATTGTTATAGGGCTGTTGTTTCAAGGTGTAGTTTTGCAATGCGGGTAATTTGCTGAATCCGGGCCAAATTGCATCCGACGGTGTACCTAAAGTATAAATGTCGGTGTCTATACTCAATCAATACGATTACGTTATAATAAGCAATTCCACTCAAATCTTTATTTTAAAACTAATCCCTCGCCTACTCTCTATATGTTATTACAGTGGGTTGTGGCTGATTGAAAATTGAACAAGAGTTGCTAAATTACAATGTTTGGTGTAAATATTAGTGTTTTTACCGGCACATTCTATTATTAATACATGGTCACTGTTAAATATGCCCCTCCTTAGCATCTACAGTCTTTCACTGTCTGTTGTAAACTCAACTCTTTTTTTTCACGACTTTCTTTTACCCCTTGTTATATTTCGGTACTGAAACACGATATATGAAGTAAAAACAAGGAAGGACTATAGAGGAGAAGAACAAATGAGGAAGTTATGGAGAAGTACAGACAACCCAGAATATGGTAAGAACACAAAGAGCAATATGGTTGGGGCACGTAGCAAGAATGGCAGAGAATAGAAGTGTTGGGGGGGGGGGGGGGGGGATTGGTTGGAGCAGTGAAAGATCTGAGAAAGCAAGGTAGCCTCAATCTCCCATAGGTACAGTGAATATGATCTCACAACATAGGGGTAATTGTGCGTTGGTAAAAAATAACACGCAGCCTCCCCTTAATAAAGTTGTAATTTATGAATAGATGAGACGATGAAACATTAGACAATTTTCATCATGGCAACATGTTTCGGGATAACATATCCCATTATCAAACCAAATTATTTAGTTATACATCGAAGTTATAAAACATTGTTTTTTAAGGGATCCACAATAAATTAACAAATCACAAATTAAAATTTTTTTAAATCGAGGGTTAAGTTATTCAATATAAATATTACATCGATTAACAAGTAGGATTAAAATTAAAAAGGCCCCACAAGCGGGAAACCTGAAATTGCCAGAAGGGCGATGGATGATGGAGGACGGGGGATGATTAAAATTATGGTACAACTGTGGTGAAAGCAAGTGAAGATGTGAATCCCCCATATCCCCCATCATCCATCGCCCTTCTGAATGTCTAAAGAACTCGAATCATCATTAGTCATTAGAAAGCATTTCTTTTTATGAATTTTTAAATTTTCATAACAGTCGAGTTTGTGCTTATTTTTACTTGCTTAACTAAGAAAATATTATCTACTTAGTGATTATTTTCAAGCATATGAAGGGGCTTTTGTACAAATACAATCGTTGGGATAATACTGCAATAAATTGGAATCACGAGCGGATTGGTCTCATTATTAGATCAACTGTTTTGCATTAGTGCGCATTATTTAAAAAAAATGTTCTATGGAGACATTGATAGGGGGTTTTTACGAAAATGTGTACCTTTGTGCTTAGGAATTAATGAAATATAATTGAGTGTTGGTGTTTATCTTTAATGAGTATTTTTGAGACTGTGTAAACGTCTGTATATCAACGTTAAACTATCTTTTTAATAGCAATTATAAGTGGTTTTATGACATTGTTCCATCTTGACATTATGGAATAAATAAAGATTATTATTATTGTTATTACTATTAATAGTTGTAATTGTTTATTGTTTAGGCCCTTCAAGTGTACTCTTTAACTCACTAGACACTAGAGGGTTAGTTTATTTTGAGCTTTGCATGCGAATTTTGTCGTTTCATCTTTGAATGGAATTACTTATTATCATAACATAACTACGTACTTATAGAGTTGCACAACATACCCAATAAATCAACAATTAACTCCAACTGTTGTATTTCGGAACGTCCCGGCAATAAAGGTTTATGACCCAAAAGTTCACCCAATATACAACCCGCTGCCCACATATCGACACTAGTTGTTTGCGTCGGTGCTTGTAACAGGAGTTCGGGTGCTCTATACCACAGCGTTACCACGTGTGGAGTCATAGCTTTAAGCGGAACACCGAACCAACGTGCCAAACCGAAATCGGCTAAAACCAAACGTTATTAATCGAAACGACCAGAAATGAAAGCATTACCTATTTTAACGCAACCCTTATCGGTCATAAGTAAGTTAGACACCTTTAAATCTCGATGAACAATAAAATTATAATGAAGGTAGCGGAGTCCACGTAAAACTTGAATCATTATGCACTTGACCTGTGATTCCGTAAACGGTGTTTGCATATTATCGAGTAACGAGGCTAAGTCCTGTTCGCAATATTCCATAACTAGGAAGATACTTTCGAGACTACGACCGACAACGACTTCCTTTAAATGCACGATGTTTTCGTGACGACAACTTAAAAGTACCTGAATTTCTCTTAAACTACTAACAGGAATACCGTCACGTTCCAAATCCATTCTAACTTTCTTCAGTGCCACTATTTTATCTGACGCCGTGTCTTTCGCACGATCTTTAAAATTACATAGATTTTATTTACTAATTATTGGTCAACCGAAATACTTACACACAATACCGTACGTTCCTTCTCCAATTCGGTTTAGTTTTTCAAATTCGGATACAAATCTACAGCGGCCCAACTAAAAAGGAATGGCGGTAGAGGTGGTATACAAAAATTGGTAAACACTTACGATATCGGAATCGGGAATGGTCATCGCTTTTCCGGTCTTGAAAGATGTAAGAATGCCTTTTTTGGTAATTGGGGCCGACGGTTCTGTGCCATTTTCCATTGGTAAACCAATCTTTGTGGGTGCTGAAAGTAAATTTATTCAATTGTACGATAATATTAATAATTTTAATACTTACATTTACGTATTACGTCTGCCATCATTGAATTATTTGTTAACAATACTAAAAACGGTATAAATAATTGGAATTTGCAGTTGCAGTTGTGAAAAATAGAAATTTAAGGTTTTTTATTTCAGAGGGACGCATAAACCACATTTATGTGGCATAAACTAGCATAAACATTGAATGGCTGCGTGTGGGAGAAATCAGAAAATAGTGAATACCAACCAAAAATATCAAAAGTAACTAACAATAGCAGCATTCAGTACTTTCATTATGTTAACAAAAAAAAAACATAGAAGGGGCTCTAATCTTAGCCATGTCCGACCACGATTCCCCCAACATGGACAGTCTTAATTCGACAAGAACGAGACACTCACACAGTATGTGTCGCGCCCGTCTCGTCGTCTGTGTAGCATCCTCTGCAGGATGGTGAATCTACCAAGTCCATGTACTTGTTAAGTTTGCAGTGCCCAGAAAGTACCTATGCCTACAAGTAGCCGTAGGTTCCTTCTGGATAGCCCTGTACAGAAGCCGCCAGGCAACGAGATGGTCCTTTGAAGGCCTCTCTCGAGTGGCGGCAGTCTAACATCAAGTTCCATCTAGCCTTATGGTGGGCTTAGGTGTCTTGGGCACTGACCGGTATCTTAAAAGGACTGAGCATTCTAATGATCCCCTCCACCACTTTTGAAGCAAATTGAAAACCGCAATTTTAAGGTGCCAAGTAGTATTTTAGGTTTGTTGTGTTGGTGATTATTGGTAATAGTGTAACTAATGTTTTTGTTTTCATAAACATAACCTTGTTTCATGCGTGGTATAAACTACGTTTATGCATTGCAATAAAATACAATTTTGAATACTTCACGTTTTTAAATAATTATGAGTCTGTAATTATACTACTTTTCACCAGATATTAAGCATATAGGTTAGAACAAGCTAAGCTGTACCAGCACTGACCTGTATCTTAAAGGACTGAGCATTCTAATGATCCCCTCCACTATTTTTGAAGCAAATTGAAAACTGGTATTTTAAGGTGCCAATTAGTAATTTAAGTTTGTTGTGTTGGTGATTATTGGTAACACTGTAACTAATGTTTTTATTTACATAAACATAACCTTGTTTCATACGTAGTATAAACTACGTTTATGCATTGCAATAAAATACAATTTTTAATAATTTACGCTTCGAACATGTAACAAAAGGAAGGAACATGCATATGGCAAAATGAGTAACATTAATGGTTTACCAATATGGCTACCTACTGTGACGTGTTCCGTCGAGTCATTGGTGTACTGTTAAGCAAGGGCGTAAATCCAACACTTTTATGTTTACGCGCCCGCTGTAAACAAAATAATAATGAATAAAATTGTTTTTAAATTTTATTGCTCTTTAAACAAAATTAATTTGGTATGCATATTTCTAATTTTTTGCACATTCTCTATGTTCTTAACCGTATAATGAATTCTACGCTACTGGTAACAACAAAACGAACATAACCAAACACATAAAGTTTATATAAATAATTCTATATTTTAGACTTTAGTAAGGTCAATTAATTAATATATTTTTACACTAAGATCTTCTGTATTACAATTTATAAATCAGAACTCGTAAAAACTCTTCGAAACATGGAACCGCTTTAATTTTAAATCGACAAACTGCACGCTACACCCGTTTGACCAATCACAAGTGGTTTACTGTTACGTCACTGTGACGTCAAGCCTGCGTAACTTCCGTTACATTTGTACCATCTACTAAACTATAGGGATATTCCTTCCTGTTGTTATATGTTCGAAGAATTTACGTTTTTAAATAATTATGAGCCTGTAATTATACTACTTTTCACCAGATATTAAGCATATAGGTTAGAACAAGCTAAACTGTAACAGCTGATACCAGTACTACCAACACATTATAAACACCGAGCTACCATCATTATATAACTAACGCACTAGTTGGCACCTGAAGTAACTAATATTTAGGTGGGGCTTGTTTGCTTCAATGTTGTATTGAAGAATGCTCAGTCCTTTATGATCACGGACGTATAAAAAACAAATGGACTGCTAATTATGTTGAAATAATTGTCCCCTGCCTGTGCGGCGCCATACTGTGCTCAATCACAGAATAAGTAAGGGGACCTTATTCTGTGGCTCAATTTTGTGTTGGTGTATTTCTAAAGGAGTAATCCACAGACCCACAAACCACTAACAAAAAAGTGATTTGTGGCTTGTGCACAGACCATTAAAAATATTAGTGGTCTGTGGAGTAATCTTTGATTATATAATATAATCAAAGGGAGTAATGAAATTAATAGTGTCCATTTCTGTTATGCGTAATGTACCTCCAAATGGGAAGATGATATTATTTAAAGTTTGAAAAATAAACCTTTCCCCATAGACTTTTAATACTGTTAAAGTTAAATGATAATTGTGGCTACATGTTTCGACAAGGAATTAAACTTGTCATCATCAGGCCTCTGCAAAATTACACTAAGAATAATGAGTATCGTTAATATCTATACTTACATTAAAGTTTAAGTTTGAAAAGTTTGTAAGTTCCTGTAAGTATTTTATTTGATTGGTTGTTTTAACCTCAATTTTGTTTCCCACAGCATGGTCCGTTAGCTTCTCGTTTATTGTATTACCTTGGTAAGTGGGTTTTATTTGTTTCAATTTAAAGTTTCAACTAGTAATTCCTTCCTTTCTGTGATGATTTATCTGTAGCTGTTTGTCTCTATTACCATGGCGATGTTAAGCCATTTAAACTTCAACTAATTTAATTTTAATTTAAACTTAAACTTTAATGTAAGTATAGATATTAACGATACTCATTATTCTTAGTGTAATTTTGCAGAGGCCTGATGATGACAAGTTTAATTCCTTGTCGAAACATGTAGCCACAATTATCATTTAACTTTAATTGTATTAAAAGTCTATGGGGAAAGGTTTATTTTTCAAACTTTAAATGGGAGTAATGAACCCTGAAAATTTAGCGGTTATATGTATTTGAAAATTGCAATTTATAATTTGTCATTTCATTATTTCTGAATTTCAATTCTGTAACTATATTTTCATCATCACTTGCTTGGTATCAACGACGATTCTGCTGTTGAAAGTATTTGTAAAATTTCTTCTGGAACGTGGTTTTCGATGTATTCCAAAATGGCATAATTATATGTGTAACCATTTAACAAACAAAACTTGTTTATTTACACACGACACATAGCAACAATCGTTTCCAACGAAACATCACGCTCGATTCATACTATTGTATGTATATAAAAAATGTCAAATATGAAAGCAACGAAAGGTAAGATATAAAACATTGAGGTTAAGTCAAAGACTTTGAAGTTTGGACCACTTTCGATTTGACGTTTGAAATTGCCAACTAAAATCGATCTCTACAAGAAAATAACTAACTAAGAGCACAGTATGGCGGCTCCCATGGTGGGGACAAATAAATGTTGCCGGTACGTACCAATTAGCAGTCCATTTGTTTTTTATACGTCCGTGTTTATGATACAGGTCAGTGTGTACCAGCCAATGAACTCTAAATAAACTGGAAGGGCGACCGCCGTAGATTTGTGTGAGGCACGGTCCGGAGATATGCAACCCGCCCCGTTGTGGAATCTCCATCCTTGTATTCTTTGTCTAGCTCATACTTAAGCATGGTTTAAACATGCAGGTTCAATTTTTCTTAATTCAATTTGCGGAGCATTTAAAATTGCAACTGGCAACAAAAGCTGTTTAATGCATTTTAACCACCAATGCATTCTGTAGTTACAGACATTTAAACAAAAAAGTAAGCAGGAGTTTTATATTTTTGGGTAGAAGTTTTTTATAAATGATACTAGCTACTTAGGTGTTAGAATATGTTTGTAATTTATTTATCAAGTTAAATTTAGCTAAAAAAATAATTCATATTTACAATGCATATTTTATTAATAATAGATAGATAAATTTATTTAATTTACAGCTAAACCATGAACATTATATTGTATCTACCTCGGACCAATAACATAAATATTGGTCCGAGGTATCTACATACACTACAATTTAAAATTAGGTCTTAATATAACATTTTTTAAAATACGATCATTTAACATAGTGCAGTAAAATCGTTCCGCTAACTCGCTTATTTCTGACGGTAAGTGACCAAAAAGTATAACCAGATGAGATAGGTATCATCTGATAGAGCACCTCAAGGGGCATCGGGAATCGAGATTTAGAACTTTTTTTAGTAGGTCAGAACTTTGTAAATTTAAAAAAACCACAATTTTAGAACAACTCAAAAATAAGTGCTTTTTTACACATAAATCGTCGTCACAAATTAACGAATGCAGATATCGCTTTGAAATTTGGCAGTTATATACTCCAGACTAGAGCGCTTCCAATGGACTTTTCAAATTTGATCTTAAATGCACAGTTTTTTTTTAATTAGCGATGATAATGGGGCATCACAAAAAATTGCGGCGATAATTTCGACCTGCGGCAAACTACTGAAAATATTCGGAATTTCTATATACATATACGAAATAAAATGTAGGTGAAAGACCAAAAAAGTTTTTTGAAAAAGAAACAGGTCGATATGTGCGAAGGTTTTTGAATGAGGAATTTTTATTCAAGCGCACCGACGAAGCCGCGCGTTACTCTGTTTGATGACAGTGCAGTAGATACGAGTCTACAACAAAAATGCCGATGTTTGTTTTTCGATATGACTTTACATTTCATTTACTGATACGTGCACTTTACTACGGGTTTTTGCAATTCCGGGACATTACGGCTGCGTCAGTTGACTGTTTACTAGTCTACTTCTATCAGTGCAATTATTGTGTTGTTCAATGTGAAAATTGGTATATGGTGTATAACCATGAATTGTATCATTTGTGATCAAATCTGTGACAATTCTAAAGACTTTGTCAAAAAACCTACAACCAAAGGGTTGAGGAGTATCCTAGAATCTGCTGAGAAACAATTTAATGTTCCAAAAAATGTTCTCCGGTTGAAAGATGCTATTTCGAATGGACAGACAAATTTCCATTTTCATGTTTCCTGTCGAAGGTCCCTCATTACGAAACAAAATATAAAACCTCATCAATCATCGGATGAACCTGGTACTTCCGGCCTGAGTTCATGTCGACAAATAAAGAACACTCGAAGTAACAATTATTCGTTTGATGTCAGGAAAATGTGCCTTTTCTGTGATCGGCAGGGTAAAAAGAAGAAGGAAAAACTGACATCAATTCAGACAGGTGAGTTGTAAACATTGCTCTTGCAAAATCCTCAATTATAAGATCCTGCCACTCGCGTTTTAGTACGCGATATTTGCGTAGGTATAGTTATGCACCTAGGTACTTAAGTAATTATTTCCCGGTTGTAATGTTAGGAACCGGAGAATCAACTCGAAGGAAAATATTGGACGCCGCCGAAAAACGTGGGGATTTGAAAATGACTGCCCGCTGTGCCAACTACGAAGATTTGTTTGCTTGCGACGCGAAATATCATAAATCGTGCTACGGGCAGTACATTTCTAAAAGAAACATCGATAGCCAGAGCTCTAAAGGAGGAAATGGACATAAAGACGGTACTCTTGAAAACCTTGTTAACCATGTCAGAAAGCATGTGCTAGAGATGCGTCAGGTACTACCATTGAGCATTTTACTGCAAAAGTATAATGACGAAAATGAACTGGTGGATAAAAGACCTATTAAATCAAATAGACTTAAGAATCTTTTAAAAAAATCGTTTCTTGGTGATATAACTTTCGTCTCGCAACCGGGGAAAACTGATCTAATTCATGCAACAGGATTAGACATAAAGACGTTTTTAACTGCTGTTAACGAAGGAGATTCCTCAAGCACTACAAGTAGTACCGAAGATCAAGCGTCTCTTAAACTGAACCTCTCTGATAAAGCAGTATTGCATCGAGCTGCAGAAATATTACGAGCAAACATTTCCATGTTGGCAAATAAGCGAAAAACTGTGCCTTTAATATCAGAGATTTCAGAAGAAACATTTGAATCTCAAGTCCCTGACTTGTTACTGCTGTTTTCTAGTTGGGTAATATATAATGAAGATTACAGTTCAGGAGACCACATCCACGCTTTAACCCTTTCCAACATAATCCAGAGTTTTTGTCAAAAAAGTTGTTCAAATAATTTACAAATTGGATTGGGGCTCTATTTATATAACAACGTCAGAAGCAAGAAAGTAATTGATCTTTTGCACAATATGGGAGTGTCATGCTCCTATAATGACATACGGAGTTTAATAACATCACTAGCTAAAAATGCGGTCAAAACAGAAAATCATATTTACGTTCCGTATGGAATACAGTCAGTGGACCAGGAGAAGAAAAATTATATCCACTCTAGTATTGACAATTTTGACTTAAACGAAGAAACACTTAGCGGAAAAGACACTACACATTCAATGGCTCTGGTCGTTTTTCAAGAAAAGTTGGAAGATTTGGATGTAGACGGAAAAATACCAAAGGAGAGCAAATATTCATTATCGATGGAAGATGTAGATATTCCATTTCAGAAAATTGAACGGTATTACAACCCAAATAAAAGGCCCGAACCGGACAGATTGGATAACCTTCAGTGTTCTACAACAGAGCATGAATATTCCAGAAAAGTAAATTTCGTATGGAGATTTCTGCGTCATCTAGACAAAGAAAAACCGTTTTTGGGTTGGACAGAATATCATGATGTCCTATCAACTAGTAGCGTAAAAGTTGCACAAATAGCATATTTGCCATTTCTTAATAACCCTCCCACTGACTGTGATACAATATATACGTCCATGCTCCGTTTGGTCGAATTGGCAGAACATTTAAATCAACATCACATAATTATCACGGCGGATCTTGCAATTTATTCTAAAGCACAAGAAATTTTGTGGAATAAGCCTGCTCGTTTGGATGGCAAAGTGACCCTCCAACTGGGTGGCATGCACTTATGTTTGGCTTTTCTAGCCAGCATTGGTTTTCTCTATAAAGATAGTGGCCTTTATGATATGCTAGTAGAAACAGAAATCTACGCCCCAAATACATGCAAACAAATATTGGAGGGAAAACATTATTCCAGATCTATTCGTAGTCTTATCTTGACTTCCGATGCTCTGACACGTTTGTTGATTGATTCTTTTTATGAATGGATGGAAAAGGAGCCACTGGATGAAGAAGTTTTGTCGCATGATATTCTACAAGATCTAAAAGATGGTAAATTTCGTAAATCCGCTTTAGACACTTACCTAAATGCACTAAATCCGCTGTTCGAGAAAATGAAGGAATTTGAAAACATTGGCAGCAAATCATCACCCACATTTTCCTATTGGCTCTCATTCTTAGATTCAGTGAATTTATTACTGGACTATCAAAGTGCCGAACGAAACGGGAGCTTCCAGCTACATCTGAAATGCGTTTTCGAAATGTTGCCATATTTAAAAGCAGGAGGAAGACACCTTTATGCTAAATGGGTCCCAATATACTTGAAGGATATGAATCAATTGAAATTAACTCAACCTGAAATGTACGATTATCTTGAGAGAGGAAACTTTGTCGTTAAAAAGACAAACGAGAAAACGTTCAATTGTGTTGCTTCCGACATGGCATTAGAACAGTCAATAAATAGGGATTGCAAGAGCTCATCTGGAGTAGTAGGTTTTACTCGTAAACCCACAGCTCTTTTAAGGTGGATGATGACAAGGCATATTGTGGGATCTTATTCCCAAAACTTTGAAGGTGTGTAAAGACACTATAGAAGATAAAATTTAGTATTACAGTAGTATAGATTTAATGATTTTCAGTTATTTATTGCAATCACACACAGAGTAGAGGTGCAAGCATAAGTTTACGGAACCGAAATGAACAAGATGTGATGAAAATATACTCTCAAACAAAACAAGATTGGTGTAATCCATTCGATCTCACAGATGCCCCTGAAAAGTTAATTAACATTTGTACTGGACGTATTGCTTCACCTGACATAGAAAAAAGTTTGACTGGCTTCTTGAAGAATTCAAAAATAAGTACTGAAACCTTCATCAAAACAGTTCTTATTAATGGGTCTAAAAGTTTCTGGGAACCAATAAAAAAAGACAAGGTATGTATCGTATGTATATATAAAAAAGGTTCGTTCAACTAAGTATCACATTATATACAGGTGTTGACGTTTGCCGAAGTCAAAACAAAAAATTCAAGTTTAATCCCGAAAAAGTACATTGGTTCAGAAGTAATGTTCAGAAGAATAGTTGCTGCTGCAAAGTTGAAAGACTTAGATTTAAGTGACATTTTATCATATGAATTGACATCTGTTCCCGTTTGTCTTTTCCATGATGATGAAACAATGCGAAAAACTTCGAAGGCAGACCTTGCTGCAAAGCTTGAACCCTTTGGCAAGGAAGATTACCGCCAGAAAATGGATTCCATTATAATCGATGGGATGGTTCAAATACAAGAGCTAAGCGAAAAATTATTTGAAACCTTCAATGATTTGGCATTACTTTTACTTCGAAATGTGCTTGGTTATGCAAGAAAATTTGGGGCGTTGAGAACTACAATTGTTTTCGATAGATATGATGGCAAATCTATCAAAGCTGGTGAAAGACGAAGAAGAGGTGATTCCAAAGACGTGCCTACATACGAAGTTTCTGGAAATAAGAGGGTGATCAAATTTAGAAATTTTCTAAGAAATTCAAGCAATAAACGGTCGCTGTTGAAATTTGTTTGCAATTACTTTCTAGAAAATGCAGAAAGTTACTTACAAGGTTATGAAACCTTCATCATAGCCGGAGGTTTCGAAAACCCAGATTTGTGTTTTTCTGTAACCAAACAGAATGGTGCATTAAATTTGCACGATTTAGAGTGCAACCACGAAGAGGCTGATACGAGAATAATCGTTCATACTTTATATGAACAGAAGATTCACCAAGAAAATATCTTGATTAAATCTGTGGACACAGACGTATTTGTGTTGTTAATACACTACTGTAACGAAATTGAAAAGATAGATAATAACCTCCTATTTATTGAATTGGGCCATGGAAATAAAAAAAGAATCATTTGTGTCACTAAAGTCGTACAAAATTTGGGCTCGGACTACTGTAAATGTTTACTATCATTACATGCGCTCACGGGATGCGACACTACGAGCGCTTTTTTTAAAATTGGCAAAAAGACTGCATTTGATATTGCCAGGAAGAACTTCGAGGTGTTCAAAAGTTTGCCAGATATCACAAATCTTCCTTCTACAGTAGCTGTTGGTATAGCAACTAGATGCGTATTGACCCTTTTTCGCAATAAAAATCCGCAAGTTAAGTGTTTAAACAATCTTAGACATGTACTTACCTTGGACACAAATAAGTCTGCTTCGGAATTGCCTCCTACTGACGACGCATTTGAACAACACGTCTTAAGGTAGACAATGTTATTTTAGTTTAATATTCAGTATTAATATTTGTTCCTTTTTTATTTTAGATGTATTTATCAATTAAAATTATGGACTGCCTGCCAAACCAACAAAATTGATTATTTGGACCCAACAAAGTATGGATGGATTGAATCTAAAGATGGAGTTTTGGATCCAGTGCTCACCACTAAGGATCCAATACCTCTCTACCTACGAAAGCTTTTGTCAATTTCCTGTAAAGACAAACTGTGTGACAATAGAAGATGTGTCTGCTTAAAGGAGAGTGTGAAATGCTGTTTGGAATGTGCTTGTGTTAATTGTAAGAACTGTCTGCCAAATTTGTCGGACGTACAAGATGAAAGAGAAGAAGATGCGGAAGAGCAAACAGAGGAAGAGCAGGTTTAAAATTCAATAAATATTTATTTATAAAGTTAATAAAATTTTACAACAGCAGTCATCGTTAGTTGTTATTGTTATTGTTAAAAACACTGAAACCTATTAAAAATGAAATGTAAAGTCATATCGAAAACCAAACATCGGCATTTTTGTTGTAGACTCGTACCTACTGCACTGTCATCAAACAGAGTAACGCGCGGCTTCGTCGATGCGCTTGAATAAAAATTCCCCATTCAAAAACCTTCGCACATATCGACCTGTTTCTTTTTCAAAAAACTTTTTTGGTCTTTCAGCTACATTTTATTTCGTATATGTATATAGAAATTCCGAATATTTTGAGTAGTTTGCCGCAGGTCGAAATTATCGCCGCAATTTTTTGTGATGCCCCATTATCATCGCTAATTAAAAAAAAACTGTGCATTTAAGATAAAATTTGAAAGGTCCATTGGAAGCGCTCTAGTCTGGAGTATATAACTGCCAAATTTCAAAGCGATATCTGCATTCGTTAATTTGTGACGACGATTTATGTGTAAAAAAGCACTTATTTTTGAGTTGTTCTAAAATTGTGGTTTTTTTAAATTTACAAAGTTCTGACCTACTAAAAAAAGTTCTAAATCTCGATTCCCGATGCCCCTTGAGGTGCTCTATCAGATGATACCTATCTCATCTGGTTATACTTTTTGGTCACTCAAATGCATAATTCAGACTCGATTTTACTGCACTAACATGTCAAATTTATTACAGCAGTATTCTACCTAATTGCAAAGTTTTAAAAATTATATTGTATCTACTAATTTTCAGTACGAAAAGATATTTCACTGACAATTTAACTAAACTCATGTAAGTATAAAAATCGCATTAGGCGGAGTGAAATGTCACTTTTACAGCGACAAATTATAGTGGTTTTTTCGCTTTCATTTTCTAATCAATTATCGCAGTATCGCCAGTATCGGTGCCCGCCGTATAAATACATAGTTTGACATTTGCTAATAATTGATTGTATGAGGATTGTGTTATTTTAAGAATGAGTCCTTTTGGTAAAGTTTTGTTTTGTTTATTTGGTTACTTTAGTCACAGTATTAATAAACTGTGCTTTAGTTTCAATTCCTGAACAACCTTAATAGTTGAGAAAAATTATTTTTTTATATTTTCTTAAATGATTTCGTGCGATTTTCTTATCGAATATCCCTCTGCATCGATTCATATCCTGTAAATTTTATTTTCGTGCCATCGATGCACTCAAAAAAACCTTATACATTTCTAATCAATAACAAATAACAAAAACAATTAACACAACGAAAGTTAATCACTTAACCATGCGGTTGTAACAAGGATGCTTATACCACAAAATCTGACTATCTCATTCTACTGCCCCTGACACACGAAGTACCGTATTCAAGGTGTACAGCTTCCCTTCCAGTTTATTTAGAGTTCATTGGTACCAGCTGATACCAGTACTACCAACACATTATAAATACTGAGCTACCATCATTACATAACTAACTGTTAAGGAAAATATTCAAATTGTCACTGCGCAGTTGCGGCTGTATAATATTATATATATACGAGCGGTATAACCGTGAGTAGTTAGTTAGTCAGTTAGTTGTGTTTACGCATCAGCAGAGTGCTTATGCAATTGCTTGTCTGTTAGCGAACTAACTCGAACTGGGTTCTATGTTAATTACGTTCATGTTCTTTTCTTGAGTACCTATTAATAAATGTTTACTTACCTGTTTACTTAATCATTACACGTTACACGTCTTGCTACAACTCCCCTGTGTAAAAACCTACTTTACCTTAATAGGTTATGGGCCCAGGCCACGTGTGTTGTAACTAAGAAAAAAGTGCGCGAACCGGGTTCTGTGCGAGTGTAACGAATAAACAATTAGTGTAAAACGGGTGAAAGAGGTCTCAAGAAGAAAAAGATGGCAGAAAAAATTGACGTAAGTGCAATCTCGAAATTCGACGGGAAGAATTTCAAGCAGTGGAAATTCCAAATAATGTGCGCGTTGAGGGCAAAAGGGGTTCTGGAGATAGCAAATGGCACAACTCCACAACCAGCCACGCAATCGACTCCGCAACCTGGTGGAAACAATTCAGCCAGAGAAACTTGGGACAAGAAAGACGCTATCGCAATGTTCACTATAACATCCTCAATGGAAATATCATTGATCACCTTAGTTGAAAACTGCGCGACAGCGAAAGAAGTGTTAGATAAACTGGATTTGGTGTACGACCAGAAATCAGAAACGAATAAACTGATAAATCAAGAGAGATATCACAGCTACAAAATGGATAAGAACGATTCTATGGCAATCCACATCGCAAAGATTGAAAGTTTAGTGAAAGAAATTAGAAATTCTGGTGACACGATAAGCGACGTGTCAGTAATGACAAAAATCCTATCGGGACTACCAGAAAAATATAGAACTTTCAGGCAGGCATGGTTATCCGTTGATGAAAGCAAACAAACGTTAAGAAACTTAACGGCAAGACTGTTAGATGAAGAGGCGAATCTAACAACGGTGGAAAGGAATGACGAAGCATTCACAGCCCAATTAAAAAAGAAGACACCTCAAAAACAGGCAAAAACCATAACATGCTTTAATTGTCACAAAAAGGGACATTTTGCAAGGAACTGCAGAGCACCGAAAAAAGAACGTACAAGTGTGAAAGATGAAAGTCCGAAGCGGGATAATGGATCGACGCCAAAGAAAGGAAATTTGTCAGCTTTCGTAACAGACGAAGAAAAGCAAGTGGATGAAATCCTAACAACAGCCGAAAATGAAGAATGGGTCATGGACTCTGGTGCCAGCGCCCATATGTCCATATGAGTTACATGAAAGAATATTTCTCAACCTACGAAAAATTCGGTGTTGAAAACACAATTAAGTTAGGTAACGACAAAACCTTAAAAGTGCACGGAAAAGGAACGATAAAAATAGAGAAGAAAATAAATGGAAAATGGTATGACGCCATAATTAAAAATGTACTTTTCGTACCAGACTTAAGACGAAATTTGTTCTCCGAAGGGGTATTAACCAAAAACGGATTTAAAATTGTTAAAGAAGATAAATTCGCGTACGTGTTTGATAATGCAAAGCTTGCAGCTGTCGGTATAAGAAGGTCAAATAACTTATACACATTACAGTTCAAAACAGTGATAAATTACGAGTCGGAGTTAAATTACGCCGCAACCGATAAAGAAAGAATGATTATGTGGCACAATAGGTTGGGGCACGTGAACATTAAAACGTTAAAAAGTTTAGTAAATCAAGGTGAAATTCGAGGTATAAATTTGACAAAAGTGGAAAACTTTAAATGTGAAAGTTGTATTTATGCTAAGCAACACAAATTAAAGTTCGGCAGGGTGAATCGCGAGGTGAAGCCGGGAGAAGTAATATTTAGCGACGTGTGTGGACCGTTTACCGAAACGAGTGTTGGTGGCTCAAATTACTTTATCCTATTCAAAGATGAATCGACGGGCTACAGAATTGTGTCTTTTCTTAAACATAAAAGTGACGCTTTAGAATCTTTCAAATCATTTGTTGAATTGTGCAACAATAAATTCGGGCATCAAATAAAAACATTGCACGTGGACAATGGAACAGAATACGTAAACAAAAATTTCAAAGACTTTTTACGCGATCGGGGAATCGAAATCGAAAGAACTGCTCCATACACACCTCCGCAAAACGGTCGAGCAGAACGCGAAATGAGAACAATAGTTGAAAGTGCAAGAGCGTTATTATACCAAAAAGACCTAGAAAAGCAATTATGGGGTGAAGCTGTAAACACGGCCGTATACGTGTTAAACAGAACACCAAATGCAAATACACCTGGAAAAACGCCGTATGAACTGTGGACAGGCAAAAAAGCGAATCTGTCGCACATAAGAACATTCGGATGCATAGCATACGCACATGTACCAAAAGAAAAGCGTACAAAACTGGAACCAAAAAGCAAAAAGACAATTTTGGTGGGTTATGATGGCAATTCAACCAATTATCGTTTATTCGACGTAGAGTCCAAGAGAATCACGATATCCAGGGACGTTATTTTCGATGAAGATTTGGCAGCACCAATCGAGAGGAAAAACACCGTAAAAGTGGACTTAGAAGACTACGAAGAAGAATATAACGAGAGGGAAGAAAACCAAGAGGAACGGCTACCCACACCGGAAGTTCCAATAGTCGAAGAAGCTGAAGAAGATGAAACGGCGGAACAGCAAAGATACGGACTACGTCCAAGAGAAAGCATATCGGCACCACTCAGGTATGAAGACTATGAAGTAAACTTTGTCATGGAAGAACCTCAATCTTACGAAGAAGCAATGTCGAGCAAAAATTCAGAAAAATGGCAAGATGCGGTGAAAGACGAACTGAAGGCGTTAGAAAAAAATTCAACTTGGGAATTAACGGAAAGAAAACAAAGTTACGTAAATAGATTGATAAAACGATTCAATCAACAGGATGCAAAAATCGCGAAAGTGCCAGCTAATCCAAATATAAAACTGACGAGAAATCTTGAAGATAAGAGCAATATCAAGTTCCCGTACCGCGAAGCCGTGGGATCGCTGATCTATGCAGCAATCGTCTCAAGGCCGGACATCGCATACGCAGTAGGCGTTGTAAGCAGATTCCTTGAGAATCCAAACAAAGACCATTGTAACGCCGTCAAACAAATAATACGTTACTTAAAAAATACCAATGACCTAGGGATAGAATATGACGGAAAAAGCAATGACGATAATAAACTGGTTGGTTATTCAGACGCAGATTTCGGAGGCGACATCGACACGAGAAGGTCAACCTCAGGTTATGTTTTTAAAATCAACAATGGCGTAATAACGTGGGCAAGTCAAAGACAGCAAATGGTAACCTTATCCAGCACCGAAAGTGAATATGTAAGTGCAAGCCAAGCAACAAGGGAAACTGTTTGGTTAAGACAATTACTGTGCGATATCGGTGAAGAACAAAAATCACCAACAGTGATGAAGATAGACAATCAAAGTGCAATTAGATTGGTAAAAAACAGTGAACTTCATAAACGAACGAAGCATATTGATATCAGATTTCATTATATACGTGAAAAATTCGAAAATAAGGAAATAGACGTTGACTATGTTGAAAGTAAGGAACAATATGCTGATATCTTGACAAAACCCTTGAGCCAATGTAAATTTGACACCTTAAGATCATCTTTAGGGATGAAAAGTGTTAAAACAATTTGACGTTTCCTACTCATTTGATTGTTTTCAGGTTTTAGTTTATATAGTTGGTATATAATAGGCAGAATAGTGACAATTGGAAAATTTGGTGAAAGTGTTAAGGAAAATATTCAAATTGTCACTGCGCAGTTGCGGCTGTATAATATTATATATATACGAGCGGTATAACCGTGAGTAGTTAGTTAGTCAGTTAGTTGTGTTTACGCATCAGCAGAGTGCTTATGCAATTGCTTGTCTGTTAGCGAACTAACTCGAACTGGGTTCTATGTTAATTACGTTCATGTTCTTTTCTTGAGTACCTATTAATAAATGTTTACTTACCTGTTTACTTAATCATTACACGTTACACGTCTTGCTACAACTCCCCTGTGTAAAAACCTACTTTACCTTAATACTAACGCACTATTTGGCACCTGTAGTAACTAAAATTTAGGTGGGGCTTGTTTGCTTCAATGTTGTATTGAAGAATGCTCAGTCCTTTAAGATACAGGTCAGTGTCACAAATCACTTACTCTTATAGATGGTAATCGAGCATATATTTGCAAAGTTACAGTAACTGCATCGCCATCTCGTGTTTGGAATACTCAAATACTGAATTAAAACTTCCCCCTTTTATTTGAAATTGATTAAATTACAAATTACCGAACTTAGGATTGTTTGACACAATACTAAATTTCGTATAAAATTTGTGCATAATAATGTCATTGTTGCAAACATAATATTTGATGACTTGTTACAAAAATTATTTTGTGTAATATTATTTAGAACATATGTCTTAACATAATTTTACACCGTCGTTATTTTAGATAAAATAAATTCAAAATAATTATGTTAGCAACAATGTCAAAGTTTCTTCACAAATAGTCTAACAAATTTTACACAAACTGTAGTACTTATAGCACCAAACGGGGCCTTACATTTCATATACCTCCTTTATCTATGACAATATGACATAATGCAAGAATTTCTGCAAATGTTTCTAACCTAGTAATCCACACGTGGTAATAAACTTAGGTTAGAAAGGTAATAAAGTATCACAAATCACAACCTTTTTATTACACCAACGCCAAACTGTAAAAATAATTGATATTTGCGCCATCAGTAGTTTGGAATCGCAAACTAAATTTCCTGCGTCACTAAGTCCGCGCATTCTAATTTACGTAAAGGGTCTATACATAGAGAAAATAGAAGAGAGGTGCCAATACCATACAATTATTTCACTCTAAAGTCACTAAATATTCTAAAGTACCGCAACCTTATGTTCCAATGAGTTAGAGAGAGAAAGCTAATTTTAACCCCAAAATGGCGGAAAAATGACATCTGTGTTTGACATACGATGAAAATTAGTATTTTACTCTTATACCATTGGTCTAAAATTTTACTATTACTAAGTTTGACGTTTGACACTTGGTTTGAAACGCGGCAATTTGAAAAACATCATAAACTTGTAGTTTTCGCATAGACAGGCTCGTCTTCTTATTCTTACACACTACTTGCTGTATTTTTTAGTTATCCTTTTCTGTGATTTAAATAACGATTCTAAATGAAGTATTAACACGACAAAATAAACTGTCAATTTTAAAAACGTATTTAGGTTCGTTTGGCAAAGTTCCAAATTTTTTATCTTTCAATTAAACTGTACCTTTTAATAACAATGGCAAATAATTTTTAAGAAATATATTGATAAGTATCTAATGTTAGTTTAGTTTTTATCAAACACTTCATAAAGTCATTAATAGTGACTAGGTCTTCAATATTTGAAATTGCCACCAAAATTTTAACCCCAAAATGGCGAACGTTGCGGTACTTTAGATATCTAGTGACTTTATTTCACTCCAAGTTTGCACGCCCTCGTTGAGCCCTTACCAAACTAATATGTAATTTCGTCGGTAATATAGTGTACCTTACTTATCATTTCCCAAATAATTGTATAATGAGATTTTAGGTTATAACTCATAATAAATTATCTACTTACCTGAATAAAAACGTATACGTATTGTTATTCTCTTATATACCTGTTGTCAGCAGCTGAAATTGGTGAATTTATGGATGATTTATAGATAAAAACGTTCAATTTTTGTAAGTATTTATGTCATATAAAGTAATTATAAATAAACAATGAATTTGATACATAGGCGTGTTTTTAAATTCACGGATTGATCCAACGATCCCATCTACTAAACATCAAAGTGTTTTTTAATTCATCGCTATTTCATCGATTTATTCCCTAGAGTGTGTTTTTATTCATCGTTGTATTCAACATAAACTCAGCGGATCCATCTGCTTTAAAAGTCGATGTATCAGAATCTGATGGGATCAGCTGATCTCCTAAATTAAAATGGGGGAAAATGAATATTTATTGTAAAATCGCTTAATAATTAATTGTTTTGGTCTATTGTCTATATGTTAATCTAAAATGGTTCTTAAAATCCATGTTAGAATAGTTATTTACAACTTATGTAACGTATTAATTAATTTTTATGTTTTTCTCTATTCTTGGTATGGCTAATTAATAAGTTATCTAATGAATCACTATCAGTATTTGTACTATGACTACTAAAATCAGAACCTAACATATCTTTTACAATTAAAACTGTAAAATAATCCATTCAGTTATTAAATAAACCAACAACCATCAATCTTTCCGTTTCGAAATTCAACAAGCAACAGTTCCACTAGTTATTCAAAATGACATCACAAGCGTCCATCGCAATTCAATCATCGGTTCGTTGAATTTAAAAACACACCTCACAACAATAATATAAAAAATGTATCTATTTTATAAGAAAAAAATTACTTTAAAGAAACTACATATTTCTGTGTTGATATCTTTTGGTTCTTTGCAGGTCTCGATTTAAATCGTCGTAATATTTATTAATTATTAAATTGACCGATACATGTAAAATATCATTTTGAACATTTGTAAAGTGTTCATTGCAGGTAAACCAATTAAAATCGATATGTCGTCTTGCTAATAGTTTTATTCTTGTAGAAATATTATCGAAATGTCCAAATCGTGGAAGAATACATAACACTATATCGTGAATATGAGCGATTAATAAAGAGACTTCTTTGGCTACATACGTCAATCGTTTTACATCGTCATATTCTTTAAACATGGTAAAAGTGTGTTGAGGCTCTAATGTATCGGTTAGTAACTTTGATTTGCATAAGGCACAGTCGTACGTTAATATTTTTTTAATTACAAAACCACAAACGTATGTTGTTGTCTGGTTGTCTAAATTATTGAAATTTTTATTTACATTGTCTATTGATGGAATGTCTACATTGTGAAAGACGTCTTCCAAGTTATTTAATGAAGCATCTTCAGGATTTACATCAACGGCTAAAAAACTTATTAGATTGTCTAAAACATCACTATTGTCATTCTCGCAGTTTTGCCCTTTAGAATGAACATGAATTAAATTATTTAACACTGTAGATTTTAAAGTTGAAATAAATTGGTAAAAGGTAGGGTTCGTGTTACTTCCATTGTATTGTCGAATACTTGCAAACAAATTTTCTAGTGGATCTTGATTTAAGGATCGTGTTCTCAAAAATTTAAAACCCATCTTTTGAGTCTCGGTAAATAATTCCTTTGTTGCCTTAATTGTAGTCAGCCACCCAGATTTAAATGGCATGTTTGTCTTTTGTGATGCGTCAGTTTTGGAAACAAATATCCAAGAGTTTATTTGTTCCAGCATTTTGTTCCACAATAAATGATGCCTCGATCGATTAGTAACACATGTCCGATAAGGTTTCCCACACTCTGCAGATGGTTGTCTTCCATTAAAACTATCAAAAAGCGTGTCAATATCGTGAATGAATTCTGCAGTATTGATTGCTGCAGAAGGAAGTCTATCTGTTGAATTTTCACTAATAACACTTTCGATAAAAGCGGCAACAGTATTGCTTAAAGTTCTTGCTGCTACACACACCTTCATTTTTAAATTGCTTTGTTTTTTCATATCAAAATATGACTCTCTAATTTTACGGAGTCCTTGAAATCTTTTTAATTTATCAATTTCAAAAGCACGTTTTATATGTTCTGACTTTGCTGTTTTATGTTTATTGAAAATAATGTCATATGAAAACAAAGCATTCCTAGTTGATTTTAATAAGTGTGGAACATCATATAAGGTGAAAATCTTTTTATTATTTACGTAGAAATATGGACCAGATCTATTTATTGAATTTTCATTGCAAAGTTGCCTTACAGCAGAGCGGTTTGTAGAGCCCTGATCACACACTGTTGCAAGAACAATTAATCCACTTTCTT
Source organism: Pyrocoelia pectoralis (assembly GCA_036250285.1). Lineage (NCBI taxonomy): Eukaryota > Metazoa > Arthropoda > Insecta > Coleoptera > Lampyridae > Pyrocoelia > Pyrocoelia pectoralis. The sequence goes on from CM070081.1 coordinate 33,255,483, forward strand.
GCAATTTAATTATAATTTCTTTAATTAAAAAAATTAAAGAATCTGTTTTTACAGTATCTTTGGTAAAGTAGTATGCTATAGGTTGTTTCCATACTTTTCTGAGTCCATGTACCATAAAAACAAGGGCGTGGTTTCCAAATTCATTTTGTCTGCCTAAATTACCTAAATCAACATATCCTATAACTTTATCATGGGATTTATCAAATGTTAGATGTTGTGCTAAAGATATTTCATCAAACATAAGTATGCAAGTTTTGTCAAGTTTATTCATCTTTGATACTCGTTTTGACAACTTTTTAAACATTGAATCGTTAATACCCGTTTCAAATGGAACGCTTCTTAAAATTCGATGTATACAAGACCGTGATGGCAACGGTAAACAGGACCTTAAAAATCTGTAACATCTGGGACCCCTTTGATACAAAGCTAAAGAAAATGCTTTATCTTCTGTTGTCCAATTGGGTTTTTTACATTTAGCATTTTTGAAGACACTTTTCATGAAATTGGCCCCTGCAGGAGATATGTTTTCTAAATTTTCAAACATTTTTAAATTACAATAACTATACAAAGATTTAAATTTACTGTTAGATTTGACAATTTTTCGTTTTAGTTGCAAAATCGTATTCCTTTGACTTCTTGCTAAATAATAAAATTTTTTCACAGGAGATGTTAAATTACGAACTCGCGTTTCATGTATTATGTTTAACAGACTTTTGCATTTTGTTTTTTTGTTCGGACTATCGCTCACAACTTCTAACTTTCTTTTATTTACTCCTGATGTACTAGGTGTATCGCCTAAGGTACAACTTTGTGGTATGATAATGTTACTTATGATATTAATCTTATCAGAGTTCTTCAAATTTACATTATATTGACCAAAAATGGAAGGTTTCGCAAATTTTACAAGTCTTGTTTTTCTACTGTTAGTAAAAGCATCATCGGCAAAGTGATCTTCGCATAAATAAGCCCGTTTTGAAGTATAAGGGATTTTAACTATGTCAAACCATAGTTTACGTTTTTTAATATCCGTATCAGAAAATTGAAAAAAGCGTTTATTAGTAAACCTGCTATTAGTCTTAATGGGAAAATAGTATTTATTTTTGCACAGTGGTGCTGAGCACTCATATTTAAATTTGCCAATATCACTCATTTTACTCATAAATGGAATGAAACAATCAGCAGAAGGATCTATATACTTATAAGGTGAAAATGGTGGTGTCCGACAACTGAAGATGGATGATCCTGAATTCCTTATATATATGCTGCTGCTCTATGATTACTGCGCCAAGAACTATGGCCAAGAACGACAAGTTAACGAATGGAGAAAAATAAGTAATTTGTAAAACAAAAAGCCCTAAAAGGAAAATAATAAAATGTGGAATTCAAATTCAGAACTAATACTTACAAGGTGGTTGGACTCTTATATTAATATAATGTACTTTGTAACATATACTATGCTTATTATATGAAAATGATTAAAGAAACCATATAGAAAAGAAACGGTGGAACAGAAAAGAACTTTTATTATAAATAATAATTCTTGTCAAACATAGTTGTCAACATAGAAAAAGAACAAGGTTGTCAAACATTTTTAACTAAACTATGCCTACTTGATCTCTATGCTACTTGATCTACCTACATATTCCTCTATCATAATGCATTCATTACACCCCTCACTTCCTATACTTACAAATTTAATCTATCGGGTGTCTTAATAATAATTCTTTTAGGTCTAGTTACAATTTCAGGAATTTTATTAACATTAACACTGACACTTTCTGGTTGGTTATTTGTTTCATTGTTTTCCTAGGCCATGATCCGCTTTATTCTTTCTTGTGACATTCGTGTTTTACTACCCTCGACAAAACATTAAATGAATCCTTTCAAAAACTTTAGTTCTCTTCGATAATTTTATTTGTTTTGCTTTATGTGGCAATTGTGGTTTTTGAACACGTTCACAGTCCACTAAACTTTAAAATAATACTAGTGACGTCCGCGATTAAAATTTTATGCCCCACATATGGGTCGTAAACATATAATTCCAATAAAATTATATATAAATTTATATCAAAACATAGGTTTTTCTTTCCTTTAACGTCCTATTAAGAAACAATAATTCATACTGCCACGTCCCACATTTAATCGAGCTATTTCTATACGAATCTGTGAACCATGTGTGGTTCGGGGACCTGCTAGTACATGCTTTTATGACCCATATGTGGGTCGTAGGACTGTGAACGTGTTAAACTAGGTTCACAAGTTTCAGAAACTTCTATATGTGCCTCTAGTTTAGGCCGCCAAAAGTAATGCCTATCACAATATGTGGCCCAAGCGCTACTCTTAACAGTTGTGCCCGCAAGTTTTTAGGAATGATGAACCCATATCCCCACATTAATATACTGTTTTCAACACTTATCACATAACAAAGTGATACTGATTTCCTTTTCTCTGATCTATGCTTTTAAATCTTCACTCAGTCTTTTCTGGTAAAGAAAATTGAGGTAAAATCCCAAATTAAAATTGGAATAAGTTAGAAAATCGACACCTGGTAAGTACATTTCATATAGGTACATCATAAAATAATATTTTATGAGATACATTATTTGAGTTTTATTTATGGTTATGTTATAACCGTAACCTAAAATTTCATTATACAATTATTTGAGAAATGATAAGTGAGGTACACTATATTACCGACGAAATTAAATATTAGTTTGGTAAGGGCTCAACGAGGGCGCGCAAACTTGATGTGAAATAAAGTCACTAAATATTCTAAAGTACCGCAACCTTATGTTCCAATGAGTTAGAGAGAGAAAGCTAATTTTAACCCCAAAATGGCGGAAAAATGACAGATCTGTGTTTGACGTACGACGAAAATTAGTATTTACGGTATTTACTATTACAAAGTTCGACGTTTGACACTTGGTTTGAAGCGCGCCAATTTGAAAAACATCATAAACTTGTAGTTTTTCCATAGACAGGCTCTTCTTATTCTTATACACTACTTGCTGTATTTTTGTAGTTATCCTTTTCTGTGATTTAAATAACGATTCTAAATTAATGACGACAAAATAAAATGTCAATTTTAAAAACGTATGCTAGGTTCGTTTGGCAAAATCCTAAATTTTTTATCTTTCAATTAAATTGTACCCTTTAATAACAATGACAAATAATGTTTAAGAAATATATTGATAAGTAACTATCTAATGTTAGTTTAGTTTTTATCAAACACTTCATAAAGTCATTAAATTTTCTAGTGACTAGGTCTTCAATATTTGAAATTGCCGCCAAAATTTTAACCCCAAAATGGCGAACGTTGCGGTACTTTAGATATCTAGTGACTTTAATGTGAAATAATTGTATGGTATTGGCACCTCTCTTCTATTTTCTCTATGGGTCTATATTTGTTAGTGGTTTGTGGTCAGTGTGTCTTGGGCACTGAACTCTATTATATATGGAAGAGCAAAGTTGTAAATTTTATGTGATACAAATTGAATACGCGCACGGGGCACCCGATCATGCGCCGTAATAAATTAAAGGTCATACAAATAAAACAGCTGTTATATATTATCTAAAACTGTATTTTAATCACGACCTCCATAACACCCACTGTAAAACCTTCTCCCTTGTAACGTTTATAAATCAAATTAATCCACTTGTTCACGAAGACAAACCACGTAAAATTTTCTAACCCAACTTCAATTTATTAGGTAGAGTTCATCGACTTCAACACATGATGCATTTTAACGGTATTTTCCACTGCGCAAACGCGTAAGCCCCGTAGTTAAACGATTTTCGACCTTATTATTTTCTTCAAATTTGCACACTTTTTCACTAGGCTTGCCATACGTCCTGGATTAGAGGGGACTGCCCTGGATTGAAAAAAATTGTCCTGGCCCTGTCCTGGGTATAACTTTGTCCCGGATTGATACAGGAGGTCGACGATTAATTTATTTAATTATTGTTGAATTGCATTAAATTAAATAAATATAATAATATGAATATAAATATTTTTATTTTCTACTTGTTGCTTATTTTATTCGGCGTCGGGGCGTCAACCAGTCCCCAATCCCATGCGCAAGTGGTAGTGCGATTATTCGGTAATTCACAGCCATACATAGCCAGTCTGTTTCTTGTTCGTTTGTTTGTTGCAAATATTGCTATTCACGTTCACATATTATATTTTCGTGTTTTTTAAAAATATTTATTTTTTAATAAATAATTTTTATTTCAATTTGTTTAATTTATTTGATAGTAGAATGATATATTGTATATAGAGCAAACAAAGGTTCTAAAAAAGTAACGTAAACATATTCGTGGGGTCTATTCGTCTATTAGACCCCCAGACCCCCCAAACGTTCCCGTCTTCATGTCGCTTTGCGACATCCTGTCCTGGGTTCGCCTAAAATATTTATGGCAAGCCTATTTTTCACGCGCATCTCATTTGATTTCAACGGCTTTGCTCTTCCATATATTATTGAGTTCAGTGGTCTTGGGTTATTAAGTTGTTTACAGTTGATGCTGTAAGTAAGCCGGCTCTTACTTTGGACCATAAAACGGTTGTTTTGAGGCCAATTGGGCTAACTTATCGGCTCTACGGTGAAACGTAGAAAGTGTAAGTTACCATTTTTGTAGAGAATTTTTATTCAGAAAGAAATTTTGTGCATACAACCAATAGCAAGCGCGATATAAGCGAAAAAACTGTTTTCTACAAACGTCAAAAAATGTCAAGGTTTGTGCATCGATAACAATACGCGAAGTGACCCTTTTTTCACTTTCCTACGTTACCATGACAGTGTGCGCGAAGTACTTACTTCGCGCACTGCACGCAAAGTGGATGAGAATTTTGTACTTTAACGTTAAAATAATTATCAACTTCTTCACGTTTGTAGAAAAAATTGTTTGCATCTCGAGCGCGAAATACTTTTGGTGATCTCGACTATTTTTTTAACTCGGCTGCGCCTCGTTAAATAAATCAGTTCTCGATCACCAGTGGCATTTCGCGCACTAGATACAAAAATAACTAATTTCGGTGACTTTTGACCCCGTATAATTTTGTTAGCGGTCACAATATCAATGGGGACTTTTCACACGTCAAAATGAGGGTGTATGCAAAAATCCAGCTTGCCCCTAATTTTTTAGAAATAATACCTCTTTCTCGTCTAAAGTTACCAGCCTAAAAGTTATGGGGCAGTTTATTGGTCTTTAATTTATACATACATATATCTATAATCAATATTCATTATTTCTGGTAATTCATGTATATTTTTATTACAATATTTAACTACGTTTCAGAGAAAACTCTTTCTCCTTTTTACTTCCCGAGTACGAAGTAAAAGGGAAGTATTGTATTAGTTTTCCAAAAAAAAAAATTTGACCTATGGAAATTTTTACATATCTTTGCGTTTCCGAATACGTAGATTCAAAATATGCAAAAAAAAATTTTCCGTCTGTCGTCTGTAGTCTGTAGTCAGTAGTCTGTAGTCTGTACGTACACATTCCTTGCAACGCTCTAAACTCAGAAACTATTAAAGTTATCGAAATGCGGTTTTCGCCAATCGATTACATTCGGGCCAAGGACGAAAATGCTGTTATTACCTTTGATGACGTCACTTCCGGTATAAGCTAAAATGGCGGCACTCATTTTTTTATAAGATAAAGTTGCAGTTTTTTTTATGTAGTTTAAAAGAGAATTTTTTTTTTAATTCAGCAATATATATTGTGCTATACTTATTTTTTGAAAAAAGTGTTAAAAAAAATAATTATTAAAAAATGACTGCAACGGTCGATACTCAGAAACTATTAAAGTTATCGAAATGCGGTTTTCGCTAATGAATTACATTTGGGCCAAGGACGAAAATGCTGATATTACCTTTGATGACGTCACTTCCGGTGTAAGCTAAAATGGCGGCACTCATTTTTTTTATAAGATAAAGTTGCAGTTTTTTAATGTAGTTTAAAAGAGAATTTTTTCTGAATTCAGCAATATATATTGTGCTTACTTATTTTTTGAAAAAAAGTGTTAAAAAAAATAATTATTAAAAATCTACTGCAACGCTCGATACTCAGAAACTATTAAAGTTATCGAAATGCGGTTTTCGCCAATCGATTGCATTCGGGCCAAGAACGAAAATGCTGATATTACCTTTGATTACGTCACTTCCGGTGTAAGCTAAAATGGCGGCACTCATTTTTTTATAAGATAAAATTGCAGTTTTTTATGTAGTTTAAGAGTATTTTTTTCTGAATTCAGTAGTATTTATTTTTTGAAAAAAGTGTTAATACGAGGGAAGTCTCGTGGCAACTTGCCAGAATTTTTTATATACCTACAAGTTGAATTGTCTCTATAATTATACTTTTAAAGAAATTAATGTACCTAATGGTAGGCAAAGTGAAATTCAATGTAGATCGAGTTAATTAAAGTTAATGAATGATAAAATAAGAGATTTTATATTTAGCAACTAATGTAGCTAATTTGATTTCACCATTCAGCGTTATATTTTTCCCTAATACGACGTAAGTAGGTACCACCTATATCGTTATAGTGTTAAAAACAGTACATTTTATTTACATTCGGTAAATACAGAAACGTCGCATTTGTTTATTTAACTCCCATTATTTCTCGATTTATTTCTCATTTGTACCCTAACGATCGTTTTTATACAATGTAGGTCACACATTCGATACAAACATGTGCATGTAAAATATGAAAATCAATATAATCCAGTATTTTTTACTGAGTAATTTATACAATAAAATGTTCGTCGTTTCAAATTCAAACTCATTGTTTCGCGGTGGTTGAACAAGTAGGTACGGACTCCTCGCGCAATGTTCGCAATAACTCTAAGTTTGATCATTTCTCTGCAAGGTTTATTCGCGTTTCATGATTTACGTAATAATAATAATTACGATGAATCCTATCGCGTGTGTTTAAAATCATTAACTGACAAGTGGTTTGATAACAAAAATTTCGTTTTCGTTTACTCGGAGACGAATGATGATGACATATCGTTCGATATTCCGAGACCGAAAATTATCTTGAACCGTAATTTTACTAATAAAATTAAACCAAATATAATTAGTAATAACATCATGATAGTTCGAGACGTACATTCTATGGACGTATTTTATCAATTAAGTTATTTTGAGAGTATTGGAATATTTACGCGAGTGGACGCACCCAAATATAAAATTTTCATAGTTGATCATGTAAAACCAGATAGGGTGTTTTATGCAAATCTATGGCGGTTTAACGTGTTTAATGTAATCATATTAGTCCGGTATAGGGATAAACCTTATGAAGAAATAAAATGGTATTGGGCAGATACGTATACGCCTGGAAATGGGTGTGGATACACTGCAAATATTATTGAAGAATATAAATGCACAGATAGTGTAAAAGTTGCTGCTTTAAAAACTTTTCAGGGTAACAAATATTGCCCCGTACCTTATTCTGATGAGCTGCGCGATAGTATAATTAGAAGATATGTATTTACAATTCTTGATGTGCTACAAAAGAATTTTAATATGCACATTAAAGTGGAGAAAACAGTTAACAACCATTTGTGGGTTTCCACTATTATATTCCCAATGAAAACTGTAGTGAGTCAAGAATTTTTCATTCACGGTTGGATTTGGATTCTTCCAGTTCCAAAACAACTTTCCGTAATAGAGATATATTTTGTCATTTTTCAAAAAGAGGTTTGGTTAATGGTTGCTATTGGATTTGCTGTCGCACTTTTACTTTATGTGGCTCTTCTTGCACGTTATCGACTACCAATTAACTTTAACAGAATTGTTTTTATTCACTTAGAAATTCTCTCGATGACGGTGTGGGGATCGTATAGCAGAAATCCAAAAATTAGGGCGGTTTGTGTGTTTCTTTTGTTCTATTCATTTTATGCTACTGTCATTCAAACCGGTTACGTATCAGGTTTAATTCGTGTTTTAACCATTCCCCAATACGAAAAAGGGATACAGACCTTAGAAGAATTAGCAGATTCGTCAATTCCTCTATACACATCGTACCTTTATTATTTTAATAGGTATAAGAATTCTCACAAAATTATAAAAAAAATATTACCAAGAGCTATCAAGATTACTGATACTACGTGGGACGAGGTACTAAGTTTGCACAAATATAATAATATTTCGATTGTGACAACTGAAGACCATGTCCATTTTTTCCTAAATCAAACGACGAACAAGACTAATCTGATAATCGAAAATTTGCTATTTGGTCATATGGCATATGTATTTCGTATGGTTGAAATCCCCGACCATCATTTTATGTACATGCTTGACAAATCTATCACCACGCTAAAAGAAAATGGGATCGGCAACGTGTTCGAATTGGAACATGAGCAATATAGGAAAAGCCTTTTACCGCAGAATTCACATCCGACGGATCCTCAGGTGTTAACCATGGGTCACTTGTACGGAATTTTTGTTTTATATGGAATTGGTGTATATATTTCATGTATTGCATTTGTTGGGGAAATTGCGACCCACTATTATTACAATCGCAAGCGCTTCACGCGTGTAGAGGTTTTAAATGCTCCCGTTTAGAGGTAACTTCAAATATAAATTAACAATGTCATATTAAAAATGCTTTTTTTATAGAACTCATTCTTTGCCGTACAAGTTTGATAAAAATGTAGTGGCACAAAGGAATGGAAATTTCGTTGAAACTGGAAATCGAGCATTGTGAAACTTAGACAATAGTATGCGGCAGATTCTACTTTCAACGGATCCTTGGCACGGAATTTGTATTACCTATGTTTGAATCTGATTTGTGCATTTCATGTAGTTATTGCACTTTTGAAACTGTTAGTAAATTTTGGTAGAAGGATCTTTCATGTTTTGCCTGATGCACGAATTTATAAATCTGCACTAAATATAAATTAATAATGTACTTTCGATGTTTGTTAAAGCCACAAGTATGTAACAAAATTAGATTTTTAACCTTTTACTAGTGTTACTATTTTAAAATTTTTAATGTATTACACTGCATTTTATTATACTAAATAAACGTTAGAATTGAATTAGGATTATAATTCTGAATCGCATGTAAACCGCTCTAAAAATAGGGGTCGCCAAGTTCTTAAAAATTTTAAGTAAGTAATTTTACATTTCAAGACGGGACACGAAATTTTATGTCAATACCAAGATTTCTTGTCAAGAAAACAAGAAATCTTGAAATAGTATTTATTTGTGAAAAAGATAACATATTTTAATTCATCAGTTGTCACACCTTGAATGCAGTCCAGCACATCATAAGATTTTATCACCTCAAAGAGAATGTTGCCAACAGATGCACCTGTATGGCGTCCCTCAAGCAGGCAAATATTCCAATTTTTGCCCACAAAGTGAGCTGTAATGCCATAATAGCCCTTCATACCAATAAATGACCACACATCAATAGTCAACAAAATTTTTGATCCACTTGCTTTCAGAAAGCTCGTTACAGAATTCTTCATTACTTCATATTTATGTATAATTTTTCTTTTTAAGGTAGAGCCACTTCTGGATTTAAATATGAAAATAGATTTTTGGTAACATCATCTTAAAAGAAATTAAATGACAGATACTTTTTCGTAATAAATTCTATGACCACTTCGTCAACAACTTCTTAAGGGATTAACTCTTACCTGAAAATAATGACATAATGTTTATACGAGTAAGTACTAAATAAACTTCTAAGTAAATTCGATATATTTTTAACCAGATAAACTCAGGCATCTTATAAATTATTATTAGTAGAAAGAAAGGGATAATAAAAATGAGGTTTTTGATCCCCAAAAACCCTAGAAATGATATACAACACGACTTTTCAGCCCCCCATATCTATAAAATTATATTTTTCCTTTATAAAAATAACAAATTTGAGAAAATAGCTGGTTTTTACTTAATAAAGCGATTTTTTTAATATTATCCCCCTTCCCCACAACATACATTTTCTTTACTTTGACTTCTTGCTTTTTCCTTTTGCTGACGCTATCGCAGACAGCTACAGTTTCAGTTTTGTCATTCTCACTCACGCTAGTCGTAGTCGCGTTAGTCTCACTGATCATTTTATATTTACTAAAACCGTAACGCGTAAGTTTCTGTCTGATAAGAGATAATATTAATATAATGTACTTTTACCACCAGTATTCACAAACTGGCATCAAAAATATAACAAAACAGGTACAGCTTGTCAAACGAGAAGTTGCACTTGAGTACAGGTTGGGCACTAGCAAATTTATGTTTATATGATTAGTAAGAAGTTCTGCAAATAATGTAAGAAAGTGGGTGTACTGAGTGTACTTCGACGAAGTAGGGAACCGCTTATAAGTGAATCTCACGTGCTCCGAATCCTATCTTGTTTCCTTTTCTGCGCATCTCAAGTGCAACTTGACAATTTGTACAGACTACCACTTTGTAATAATATAACCTTACTTAACTAAATATATTGATATGCCCAAAACACTTACGATTGCGCCTACAATAAACAATAAAGAAGACTACAATCAAAGTAGGTTTTTTTACTGTTTTTATTCCTCAAAGTAGATGTTACACATAAATTATAAAAAGTTCTTCAACAGACAGTGGCTCCAAAACAATTGAATTACTGAAACAAAGTAATAAATTAGTAGTCACACATTTTCAAATGTTTCTTTAAAGCAAAACAAACGATAAAATTCTAAATGTATAGACAAAATACGAAGCATCTCAGTGATATGCTCGAAAATCACACAACTTTTTTCTATAAATGTTTTCGAAACTTACCACATGACAGTTAGTGGGTTATGCTAAATTTACACATGCTCATGAGTTGTTAGAAATTAACCAAATCGAAAACTAATTAATGTAAAAAATATTTGGCGCTATCTGCATGATAAGACGTAGTCTTTAGTAATAATGAGAAAACTAAATATTCCCGATAGCAAATGTTGATAATATAATTCTTATTTTCATGGCACTTAAAAAGTCTTTCAATTTATCATGAGCGATTCAATATTCGTAAACCCATTGTTATACAGTTATAGAAAAAAGGTAGGCAGAAACTCACAAAACCAACATCACACTTACAATGCACACAATCAAATCACAAAAATGTGAGAGGTCGTAAAACACACAAGCACCCACTGAAATGGAGAACATGGAACGCTTACTACCCATACTGCAAATGAATTAACGATCGTACCGCTGCAAATGGTGAGCAGTTGTAGGCAATGTTTGAGTTTACAAGTTACACTTGTCAAACAATCATCTTTAATCTGTGAAGTTTTAGTTAATTAAAACAATTGTGATGTAACACAGTCGGCAGCTTTGAATTTTATTGCATTGTGTCGAAACAACATCTGATAATATCCTTTAAATTTCCATACAATTTGCCACAGAAGAAACATTACTTGTAATTAATTAATTATACCCATGTAGTAATTCTAGGTTTAGTTTAAGATAGTTAAGTCTAGTTTTAAGATAGTTAAGTAAGTTGGCACCATCCTGCGCACAGGGAATTCTCCTCTTTGCCTAGGAAGGGTTACATGTTGTAACACCAACTGGTTCAAAATAAATGTTGTGTTTAGGAAAACTCCTGGCTTAAATAACCAAATATCATGTTTTTCATTTAGTTGATCTTAGCTTGTGTTGTAATTTGGGATTGAGCATGGTGTGTTTGTATAAATTTGGGGAAGTATGTATTTAGTATTATGTGGTAATTATCCTTGAAGGAAAATTTATGTGTAACGTTTTATTTATAACATGCAGAATTGAGATTGTGGTGTTTTTGTAAAATATTATATAATTATTGTCACGACTCCTATAATATAGTTTTTGTGCGAGTTTGTGGTATCCAGCCAAAAACTTATTTTTTAAAGTGTCGAAGGTGTTTATTCATCTTAGTGCAGTGTGATGGATTCTAAAATCAATATTAATTAGGTAACTGTCCCTAATACCCTCTTATGAAATAAATATATCCCATGGACATTCACAGCAACCCAAACAAAACACGACTTTCATGTCAAAAAAGATACGCTTCAACCAAGGAGTGAATGTTACTTTTACATAACAGCCCTAGTCAATCTATTCCTTGAGGGGTTGTAGGATAAGGCTATAAATTGTACATTATTTTAAATATTACAAATAAAGATGAAATTCCTGGTGACAACCAGTCACGTTGACAACAATGTAGACAAAAATTCAGAACAATTTAAAACAAAAACATAGACATAGAGCATTTTAAGTTAGCAATTGGAATATGACATCAAATATACGGTGTTCCATTTAAGAAAACAGGTCAGGACGGAGACACAATTATTCGAAGCACTCTGTATGTTTATAATATTTTACAAATATGCAATGGTTCGTATCCTACAACTTTTATTTCAAAAATTTTTTAATCCGTATGATATTAAATAAAATACAGTGAAACCCCTCAAATCCGAACCCCGGAAATCCGAAATCCCGCCAAATCCGAACGAGTTTTTTTGACAATTTAAAACAATTTAAAAAGAGCACTAAATATACACAGGAAATACAAGACATTATAAAAATACCCATTTATCTTATAGTTAAAGCAGTAAATTATCTTACCTATTAATATATTGCTATTATTCCGAAAACGTTAATAAATTTATTGAAGTGAAAGACACCCCCAACTGAGCAAATCCACCCTTTCCAAGTAATTTAACAAATCAATTCGTCCAATCAGTTACTTAAATGTGAAACGTCGCAATTTATTACATTCAGAAAAACAAAACATGACAAGAGCCAGTTTTCTTTGGTTTGGCTGTATAAGTCGTCACCATGTTAGCATTTCATACCAATAATAACTGAATCGTCACGTTAACCGTTGGGCTACACTTTAAATTAGTAAGCATTCCACGTGATCTATTTCAGTGCGAAGCCACAAAAATATTTTAGTGAAATTTTCACAAACAAACTACTCGTAAAATACCTAAAGTAGAAACACTGTCGCTTGCAGAACCCTATTTCTTTCCACCCTGAAAACAATTTAAAAACAAAAAATGAAATGTTACCCTAAGCATTTTTAAAAAAACTCCTAAATTACCTCGAAACCATAAACAAAGTAACATAATATAATTGTAACAAATACCTTTTTGGCAGCGGCCCCCACTTTAGCTTTCTTTGTGCCGCGAACTTTCTTCATTCTGTTTTTCCTTTCTTTACGCTGTTTACGCGTCTGTTGCTTCTTTTCGTATAGACCGTGACGCTGCAGCCTATATTTGGGTTCGAATTTCTTTGCAAAATCTAATGTGTCGTATATTAAGGCGAAACCGGTCGAGATGCCGCCACCGAAATTGGTCCTGAATCCGAATGCGAATACCACATCTGGAGTTACCTTTAAATCGAACAAAGTCATTGTGTGAGAACGAAATAACGGTTAACGAACCTTATAGAGTTTCGCTAGTTTCTCTCTAATTTCCGTTTTCTTGATTGAGGGCTGACCGGGATGCAAGACGTCCACGACTAATTGTTTACGTGCCAAAAGTCTGTTCGTCATAAACTTTCTGGTACGAATTGTTGCGGTAGAACCTTCTGCCTAAAATTGTAAAGTTTGGTTATCAATTAAAGGGCTGCATATGAATATTTTTAAGGTTATATATTAGTATTACATTGCGTCAAAATCAACTACATAATAAAGAATTTCATTTAATTAACAAATAAATGCAGGATGACTATGAAACATTCAGATACATTTATACTTACCATTTTTTTAAAACTTGGTAAGGTGCTACAACATAGAGAAAGACTGTGAAGTTAGTAACCAGCGTTGCCGGACCAACAATTCTCAATACCCCCACCAATATAGCAAAATCCCCACTTTTACCCGACCGACATCTTGGTTTTACCCCCTGTTTTACCCGCATCCAAAATGTTAAAATCATTGATTTATAACCTTGTTTATAGGATTATACACACTGTATAATGAATGGTTAGAATCATAGACAACTTGTCTATGGTTAGAATGTTAGATGAAATAGGCATCACGCATCACTCGCGTGCGAATCTCATTGGTTGCGTTATAAAACATTTTGTACAGAGATAATTTTGCAGTAAAAGAAGTGTGTATACAGCGGGAGCGTTGACGCAATTTTGCATGTTTGTGAAATTGTAGGCGAAATCCCCGATTTTACCCGCTTCCATTTTTTACTCGCCCTATTACTTGCAATACCCGCTTTACGGGTAAAATACCCGACATTGGCAACGCTGTTAGTAACAACCACAAACGTGAAGTTGCCGGTGTTGCTATTTTTACCATAGATTACACAAACTCGTGTAAGTGAAAGTGTATAATCTGTGGCTCACTACACACCACAGAATTAAGTTCCTATACAGGGTTGGGATATAATATGGAACCAAGTAAATATCTTTCAAACGATAAGGATATTTATGAAATTTTGCAGGAAGGTTCAACGTCGCATAACGCATATGATGCCATATTTTTGTTACTACTGTATTTCCGGTTTCATCGGAAAGACCCTCAATTTTTGTAATTTAAATGGGACGCCCTGTATATTTTTGTACATTTTAATAGATCTTGTTTTTCCGAATACGTACATACTAAGTTTAGTGGAAATAATTTGTAAGAACGGGAAATAAAACACTTTACAGTTAAAGAATAGGTGAATTTATTATTTACTATCTACAGTGTTGTGCACAGATAACTGTTTTTTTATCTAGATAAGATAACAGATAATAATGAAAAATGTTATCTAGATACAGATAAAAGATGATCTTGCAAATAATAATCTAGATAAAGATAATAGATTACCTATCAATTATCTAGATAATTCAACAGATAATTTAAGAAAAATTTATGCCAGGTTCAATGTGGTTCAGGTGGTAAGTACTGGATTCTTGCCATCAACAATGCTTCCATATGCCTCATGATGGGAGGGTGTTTTTAAAATTTTTGGATCCGGCGGCTCGTTATTATTGTCCACAAAGTCGACCACGTCCACATTGACACGTTTTCTCGACTTCGACGGAGGTCCGACTAGGAATTTCTCCATATTTAAACCAAAAAATCTGAAATCCCGAATCTAAGAAGTGTGGTTATGTTAACCACTGCCACTACTGACTGAACAAACACGCGGACCGTCATGGCAATCACAGTGCCACACCGTTGCCGTGCCGACTTAAATAAAACAAAGTTCCTGAAAGTAAGGTATCTTGTGTGCTTTAACTACCGACACGAAATATTATCTGTTATCTAATACCTATAGATAACCTGTTTTTTCATCTAAGATAAGATGATAGATAATTGATTACAGTGTCATCTTAGATAAGATGATAGATAACAAAATTTTATCTAGATGATTTATCTAGATAATATTATCTAGATAATGCACAACACTGACTATCTAGTAGGTAGGTAACTGTTGCCATATTCTTCTTAGTTCACTACTTGGTACCGGGATGAATATTCCCGGAGTGCAGTGTTGGACTTGGTTTGATCTTAGAATGGTATTGACCAGTCACAAGCCGCCATGGTTGGTGAGGTCTGGTATGTTCACTGACCTGTATCATAAAGGACTGAGCATTCTTCAATACAACATTGAAGCAAACAAGCCCCACCTAAATATTAGTTACTTCAGGTGCCAACTAGTGCGTTAGTTATATAATGATGGTAGCTCGGTGTTTATAATGTGTTGGTAGTACTGGTATCAGCTGTTACAGTTTAGCTTGTTCTAACCTATATGCTTAATATCTGGTGAAAAGTAGTATAATTACAGGCTCATAATTATTTAAAAACGTAAATTATTAAAAATTGTATTTTATTGCAATGCATAAACGTAGTTTATACTACGTATGAAACAAGGTTATGTTTATGTAAATAAAAACATAGTTACAGTGTTACCAATAATCACCAACACAACAAACCTAAATTACTAATTGGCACCTTAAAATACCAGTTTTCAATTTGCTTCAAAAATAGTGGAGGGGATCATTAGAATGCTCAGTCCTTTAAGATACAGGTCAGTGGGTATGTTTGGCTCGGCACTTATGCAACAAAAAACATCCTCTATCGCCTGCCTCCTGTTCCTCGTGGGACGCAATACTGCGTGGGGGAAGTATTCAGCCTTTAGCTCTTACTTCAAGTGATCGAAGTAATTACTTCTTGCTCTCCTTTTTCCCCTGTTTAGCTTAGCGTAGGTCCATTAGGACCTCAGCCGCGAAGGCTTCCCAGGCTGACTCCGACGAAAGTATGCCTTCCAGCGGATTTTTTAGGCTGCATCCTTCCTCAAGGGTGTTGCGAGTCGCATTAAAGCACGGGTGGAGGAAGAACGCATGCTCCGCATCTTCGGAGACTCCTCGATCACTACGGGGAATCCTCATGCTTGAATTTAGGGTCGGAAGCACCCGAGCGCATCTGCGCGAGGTAGTAGTTCACCTCTCCGATTGACCCATGTATCTACTTGCGGGATCAGGCGGTGAATCCATCTCCCATTGGTTGCTGCATCCCACAACAGCTGCCATTGGTGCAGACTGTTGGTCCTCTCCGCAGCTTCTTGGCGCTTATCGTGGTGGGTTGGTTTCGCCAGTGGCAGCATCGTGGCAATAACACACATAGGATTCTCAGACACTGTGCGAAATGCGCTGCTCACTCTGGTGCCACTTTCAACCGTGATTTCTGCGTCTGGAGTGCCTCAGCCCAGATAGAGATCCCATATGTAAGGATTGATGTGACCACCGACGCCAGAAATGCCGTTCTTTTCTGCTTTGAATCTCCAATGTTAGGCACAAGCCTCGACAGGACAATCCCGACGGCTGACGATTTTGTGCATACGTGGCCCGCTTGCTGCTTCAAGTTGACTATCACATATCGAATAGACGATTAGGATGCGATTTCAAGGTCACTCACGGGCAGCGTGATGTTTTCTACCTTCTCCTGCTCGAGATGGGGGCGACTTCCGTCTTGTGATCCGTCAACTTCAGTCGGACCGAGATCATCAATGGCGAATGATTTGCGGCGATTATTAGGGCTACATCGTCTGGAAATGCAACGAGTGCGGTTGCCCTTGGTAGCACCAGCTTCAATAGGTCATCGCACATGATGTTCGACATGAGAAGACCGTGCACTGAGTACTGGGAGACTCCACCAGTGACTCTGTGCTCACTTACCACCATCCTCCGCAGATCTCCTGGCACGTTCATACTTGTAAGTGCCTCCATAATGCAGTCCCACTTGGCGCATTGAAGCCATTCTTGATGTACAAAGTGTGCTGGCGATCGCTTCTCGCCTTCTGGAGCGATGGAGACAACTACATTGATTGGGTCGAGTGGCCTCTGTGAAATCTAAATTGGTTGTCAGCCAACTGCGGCTCGATTACGTCTTCGAAGTTTTTATGGAATCTCCCCCGCTGTGCCCAACATATAAAGCGGCTGATAGGACGAGGATTCATCTGGTGGTTTCTTCCCCTTTGGGTGGACCAGTCTCTACTGCTTCCACTTAGTAGGTAATGTTCCCTCTTTAAGACACGCGTTATACGCGTCAAGAAATAATCCTGGCGCTGCGTTGATGGCTGGTTTCAGAGCGATGTTAGGAATCCCGTCTAGCCCTGGCACCTTGGCGTTGCCGAATCTGGAGCACGCTTCCATGGTCACTGGTGGAATCGTCTGGGTAATAATGAATGAATGACGTATGTGTGGATCTAGACAAATGCCATGTTAAGTTTGTTTTACTACGAAATAGTTGACCATGTTTAGCCTGCAATGGTTTTACCATTACCTCTTACCGTTTAGTATGACATAATAATATAATTAAATGTTACTACATAGTGCTGGTAGGCAGCATCTTTATTACTAATTTGTACGTATTAAATAATGTTATCCAGCGATATCTATCATGTTTTTTTTATGCAAACTTCCCCTTTTCAAGTATAATAAATTAATACGAAATGCAAACCGTTTCTTACCTACCTATTTTATAAATATGAAGAATTAGAAACAAATTATAACTCAAATATAATTTATTTGAAACAGTTTAGCAAAACATCTGTGTAATTATAAGTATAAATAGGTACATATGTACATTAGTTTGCAGCGTGTTGGATTGTTTACATTCATTATTGTGGTCAGAAAATTGTATTTTTTTATTGCAACAGTTTGCGCAAAAAGTATTGTGGACATTGCTAAAAAAAAATCATACATAAGGTATCTTAAACCTTTCGGACCACAACCATTTACATAACAAGCCTTTAACAGTAAAAATCTATATTCTGGTTAGATTAAAATCACATTTGAAATCACAATCATAAATTTGCCTATTTACATTCCTTCATATTATAGTTGTTCACTGACAAAAATATACACACGACTATTATTTTACATCAATATTTCTCCATGTTGTATTGTAATAAGGAAATAAATAATACGTTTAAATAAAACATTTCATTTTTATCTTTGAATCTTATCTAAAAAGTCTAATTCGATAACTTTATTAATTTTTTCTAGAAGAATGTTAAATTTCTTATCTGTTTGTTTATCGTGAAAGTTATAGTCACTACTCACCGAACCGTTACACTCAGTTCGATGTCGATTAGAGCACAAGCTTAGCGTCTTAAAAAAGCAATGCAAATCCTGAAGTTGCTTTATCGAATTCATCGTAAGCAGAAGTTCGTCCTGTTTCGTTGGTAACGTTTCGATCGTCGAGTCCGAGAATCGTTGATCCATTAAATTGGCTATTCTTGTAACGTGGGGAGTAAAAATAGGCATATCTTGTGTCGTTATCGAAGATGTATGGGGTAAGCTATCGCCGACGAAAGCCCAACGATACCTAGGTATACGATATTACTGTTGAAGATGTTTAAAACGAATATATTGATAACTTACATTTGAAACTGTGGCAACGAAGTTGCCGGTAACAGTAAAGCTAAATCTAATAGTTTAGCGGTAGAGAGTTGTAAACGAAGCCAATGTGGATGGCCCAATGCATGTAAACCGTTGTTGCTATTGGTTGTCCAACTTGCATCGAGTGCGGATAGCAATTTTATATGAGAACTGCATAGTAAGTTAACAATAAATAGAATGATCGCACAGCCATAACAGATATGTAGCATGAATAGGTTAAAATGAAATTTACGAAGTGACCCGCTTCAATATTAAAAGAACCTGAACCCCTGTGACAGTTAAGCACAACACTACAAATACCAAAAAGTACAATAAATTTATTGATCGAATGAACTATTGATCCCTGATGATGACAACTTTGCTGACGAAACACATCTAACTTAATAAAAATAAATTTTATTGCGGTTTTTTGCAGTGTTGTGCTCCAATATTATAATCTGCAGTCGTTCATCATGAGTAGTGTAGCTATGCCGCTACTAACTTAGCTACAGCTCGATTTAAACAACTTTGTACAAACAGGTAATAGAAATCAAACAGGGTCAATATAACAGATGAACAGCTAATTAGCCATTTTCGTTGGGTTGGCATAGATATATCAAGGTGAAACTGAGTTAGTAGCGACATAGCTACACTTCATGCATTACCCAATTTGGTCGTTTGTTAAACATAAGCAATGATTAAAAATCTTAGGGGGGAGAAGTACTACAGTGTTTAAATGTAATAATTGAAAAAGCATATAAATAGTAAGCAATTTAGAGAGAGAATCCATTAAAAAATAATTACACTTTTGATTTAATTGTGCATGTTACAATTAAGCATAAAAGGAAGAAAAAAGTAAACTATGACACCCCCATACAGATAACACAGTGAAAATTTGGTATCCAAACAATCGTATCTTAAACGATGATTATGCAAGAACGGGTGTATAGTCCTTGCTAAATAAGGTTATTCAAAAGTAAGTTCACAGTTTGAAATGACCATTGCTTTGCTAATTTGTGAGATTTTGAAAAAATAAAAGCACCATTTGGTTTGTAAAGAAACCCCCCTCACATACATAATCCGGCAAAAACACTATTAAGAAACACTTTTGGTGATTTTGTAATTAGTAGACATTTTCCAAACAGATGGCCTCCTAGATCACCAGATCTTAATCCAGCTGACTATTGCTTATGGGATAACCAAAGGGTGTTTTTTAGAAGACCTACTATAGTCTATGTAAACTCTTGCAACCACGTGATCTACGCCGTAATAATGAATAATGAATAATAATGAAAACAGTATCAATGCGTATTAAACAGTAAGAATTTGTATTCATTAGGTAGGCGACAAATATAATGTTTTGTTGAACGTTTGTTTCAATTTGAGAAAGACAAAATGGACAAATACCAAAACTTGAACATTGGAGAAGCGTGCAAAGTGAAGATAATGAACCAACTAAAGTTTTTGAGGAAATAAGTGAAGAGATAACATTCAGCAAACAATTGCTAATAAAATAGACAATGATAGGGACTGTAGTTATATTCTAATGTCAGTTTTCAGCGGGCGTTGTATGTAAAGTTGAAATTCTTCGGGTTGGTTCTCACTTGCCATTCTCAAGTCTCATTTAACTTCTTGTAATAACTGAACTTAGGTAGGAGTCAATCGAAAGAAAAATCAAATCAATGCGAGACAGTAGTAATGTAAGGCAGACTCTAATTCACTTCAAGGTCACGACACCCCCTGCTGGTGACTGAAAATTAAATAGAGGTCATTTTAGGCCTGATTTTGGCAAAATATGTTATTCATTTACCTGTTCATCTTCTTCCATCCATCCTATTCCCCCCCTATAATCTCTTTCCAACTTCTCTTTACTCCCCGCACTACCCTAACTGCTCTCCCACCCGCTACCACATTACCTCCACTTCCTCTTCTCATCATACCACCACTATTTTTTTACATTCTCTTCATTCGCACATCTAAACCTCGCCACCATTTTCTTCCTCTTCATATTCAGTCCCCCCCTTAAATATCCCGGCACCCCTTCCGACATTATTCCTCCATAGTTTCCATTATTACTTCCCCTACCTGATCTTTTAAGCCTTTTTTCTTGATTCTGTGTATCTACATCCCTTCCTATAATCTCCTCTCTGTTCCATTAAGCGGATCTGTATATCTGTTTAATCAAATAGCATATTTAGCCAAAAGTAGAGCCTGGAATGATATCTATTTAGTTTTCAAAGTCTAGTCACCACCGGGGGGCGCCGTGACCTTACATTACTATTGGTGAGCAAACCCAAAAGAATTTCAACTGATAAGTAAATAAGGTAGGTGCCAACGAACAAATTAATAGAACATATTATGCACAAAGTATTACACAATGGCTTTATTCGAATTTACCAAGTAGGAGTCTGTGTCCATAATGACTAGGCAAGAATTGAGTTGAACGTTAATGGATTCAAAGAGGTCTCTGGATGGAGTTAGAGTAAAAAAATATCCACTCTTCACAATTGAATTTAATTCCCAAATGCAGTCCTGGATTTAAATAAATAAAACTGTATTTCTTTTAATTTATAGGAAACTCAAACTGTGGTTTAATTATTCTAGATCATTCCGTATAGACCCTTACAGATATGATCAGCAATACAGCTCTACTCAGCAAACAAGATAGTTGGAGAGGGGATACCGGCGCTATAGTAGCTTTTAAGGTACAATCTGGAAAAAAATATTTGGGCGCTTAATTTAAATGTGTATTGTTGGATACACATAAATGTATAGTATGCTGCATGAGAAGTCATCAGAAAGACTGATTTTAAGAAACAAGAGTAACACAATAACAGGATTAAGTAATAAAAAGCAAACGGAAAATGTCAGCTGTAAACTGTAATAATTTACTTTCAGCTTAGAATTCTCAAATATGATTGGACAAATAATTTGCCGCGTCAAAAATTTCAAATACACTATTTTAGTTCACATATTTTCCGACTATCTTGTTTGCTGAGTGGAGCTGTACTCATATTTATATGTATAGTTTAGGTGTGTTTGCTATATCTATAACAAAATAGTAAAGCACACTACACTAAAAAGTGTGTGGTGTGTAACTTACACCAATTACACTACAAAATTATTCTAACATTTGAGTTTTTAGTGCAGCACACGAGGTACACCACACAAAGTGTAACATAGTATAAATGCTAGTGTTAAATGAACTACACTATTTAAAAAAAAGTGTACACAGTTGCAGCTACAACAAACACACCTTTTAGAAGCGACAGAATGGCAAATGCTTAACTAATTAGAGAATAAAATGTTCCACACTCAATTTCAGGTAAATGGTGTGTGCTCTAGTTGCAATGTAATCGATATATATTCCGGATATCCTTCCCTACAGTACTACATATTTGTTATGTATTGTTTCTAAAATTAGTACTTAGCCAGTTAATAATTTATGAAATGGCAAAATGAATAAGGGAAATGTTACTTTGTTTCAAGCCATTATTTACCTGTTATTGGTTCTGCTTGGCCAAATTCCGAGGAATCCCAAAATAAACAACAGACCAAGGTTAGTTAATTACAATTATATACACAAACACAAATGAAAGCACATTATTACGTTTAAAAACAGCTACCGCATACATACCTAAACTCTTCTGTATCGGTCGAAAGCTCCTGCTCGATTTGTAAAAAGACTTGTAACATTTCACTAATGATAATAGGCCAAAGTAACGTCACTTGAACCGGAGTCATACGAATTAGCAGCACCCGAAAACATAAAAAAACTTGGGCTTGTATTCCGGGTACGTTCAAGCGCAAACTGCTGTTCAATTGCTCTGGAACAAAGTGGTCCACGAAATATACTTTCGAAAAACAAACACAAACCTTGTATATCAGGCATATATTTAGCATACTGATCCGGTTCGCTGCAAAAAATGACAAAAGATAGACGTTTTAGTAACTGAGCTTTTTGTTCGTATTCCTGTTCGCGGGAAGTGAAGATGTTCAAACTACCAGTTTGGGTCATCGACACCCGACCTAAAACCTCATCATTACCAACTGCACACCAAACGTGTGTAAAAATAGTACTCATTAAATCCTTAAACGTCGTATTGTCGTGCGTCATTAAATTATCTACAATTATTTTCCAGTATTTCAAGCAAGAGTGGTCCATTTGAAAAAGTGTATTATCGAGCAGCAAATCGAAAACGTCCTTCTTCCACGCCTTTCGGGTGTACTGGTAACTACTTAAACTCGCTAACAATTTGGAACACGCCAAAAAGCTGGGCATGTTCCGCAATGTGTGCGTTTTTAAATACGGGACAATATTGTACATTAAAGAAGTGAGAATCGTATTTACTTTATCCTTTTCGGAAGAACCGAAACAAATATCTAAAATTGGTGCCAGTATTTCGGACAGAACCTACAATAGAATACGTTAGAACAAGGCGGAATGGAATCGGCATTACCAATTGAGCCTGGACGCTATGGTTGGAAGTTAATAAAATATCCGAACTTGCGGTACTGTTCACAACATTTGTAGGACCATCGGTTTCGTGCTCCTTAACTGCCAAGTTTCGACGTAACCATGTCGTCTGTTCCAAGCACGATCCGCAAACTTGTGAAATGCAGTCGATCAACTAAAATAGGGCCGACTATTGAATAGATAATCAAAATATTTGACTTACTCGTGCGGTGACGTCTTGTAAATCTTTTTGATCTTTCCTTTCTTCTAACGGACAACACTTAATCATCAATTCGTGAAGTAATGCGGCTAGTAAGAATTGTGATGGCGGACTTAGCGAACAACCCTCTCTAACTAAAGTTAGTAAAGAACTCCACGCTTCCGACAACTGAGTCGCAGACGCATTTCTCATATAACTGAAATTAACCATTCGGCAATTTGATGCAACCGAAATAAAACAAACATGGAACGCTTGCTGTTCATATAACGCAATTAATAAAGCGATCCTGAGATGACAATATCTTTCAGGGATTGCTATCCTTATTGCTCTTTAATGGAGTTTGTTTCGAAAACCAAATTCAAACATTCAATAATACAAATCATGTGTTTGGTTAACTTAAATTCTTACGGATTTCCATACAGAGATCCCCGGATGCTAGAAAAGAGGGGATTAAACTTTCTAAAACCTCAACAATTTGAAATGAACACATTTTAGAGTCTAATAGGCCAGTTTCCCAATTTTCAGAAATAGCAAAAATTGGTAAATCTAAGGTCCCAAAATCACGTACACTTCATTTTTTATTTTTTTGTTAATGTTTTCCTAGCGAAAATTACGAATGAATCATTGAAAATTTGACGAGGCTAGAAACGTACCTGCCACGAGACTAGTCGATTGTGACGTCAGTTTCGCTACACACTCGAGCCTGCCGCACTTGTAAGTATGTTCCACGCGCATTGAAATTATTGTTTTAAATCCGTTTTGAGGGAAACATTTTATTCGAATATGAAGTGTTTTGTTCCTAAGTGTACTAATATATCAGGGAATAGCCCCGATGAAATATTTATCATCGTTCCATCAAATTTGCTTCGAAAAGAAAGTGGTTTGCAGCAGCGAGAAGGGAGTTAAAAGATCTGTCTTTAAAAACGAAGTTTTATTGCTGTGAAGACCATTTTAATGAAAGTACATCATAAGTTTAGTATAAAATTATGTTGAATTATGAATTTTTGTAGCTTAAAGAAGATAAGGAAAATTATAGCATGTTTCGTAGTCCCATTTGGCGAAGCTCCTATGATACCGAAATTTTTAAGAATTTATTGTAAAAAAGCCCTTTTCTACAATACATTTAAGCATTTTTTCTACTTCAAATAGTATATCATGTTCTAACTTTCTACCTCTACTCATGGCTAAACACAGGGACGTATTTTCGGCGCCGTCGGCGTCGTGCGAAATAATTATAGGCGCTTATATAGGTACTCATAAATCCCGCCCTGCCCAGAACACCCCAGAAAATTTTTCACCGAACCCCGCACTTGGATTTTTTTTTCAGTTTCAAAAAATACTTTTAAATTCAACGACCGTAGGCGCCTTTAAGGCCTTGGCGTCGTCGTGCACCGCACGACCTTATCCATATGGTCCCTGGCTAAACTGTTAAATTTTTTGAGACCCCTAAGATATTATTTCATTCACCAGCGAACCACTAAATTTTTTGCATACAGCCATGGCATATAATTTTGACGCTGTTATTCGCCTATATTTGAGTAAGTATTGGTGAGTTTTTCAGCCTGCTCGTCACTCGATCATTTCAGGTGGTATAGTGCTTTTGCAAAAATTTATAAACGAGTCGGCGGTTTAATCCCAATCACCATAAGCAAATTCCATCATGAGTTGGTGAGCTGAGAGTTTTTTATATTATATCATTAACTTGGCCATAGTGTACACTAATGGGACAATCGTAGTATATTGCACATATGATTAATAAGAAAAGAGTATTTACTAATAATAATTAATAAATTCCTAGTAGACATTAAATTTTGAAAATGAGTGGTTTTTTTAGTTTAATGATATAAAACATAATAAGTTACATACATGTTATACAGACCCAATGTATTGGGACTTACTAAAATTTTACGTTTGTAAAACACTATTTTTCTTCTTTAAAAGAAAAGTTTCATTTGTAATTTCCGACTTGGTTTATTGTTTTCGTTTATTTATTACGTTAAGTATGAAGTTATGAAATTATGAAGTAGATTGCGACCACGCAGAATTAATAAAATATGTAAAGGTTTGTACTTCCTCCTTTGTTTTTGTGCCGCTTGATTGCGGTTGATTTAAATAGGTATTTCTTAAAAATTTGATACCATTTCAACATTTACCGTGGGTAAATTATGAGAATCAGCTTTCTGATAGCCGTTTTCCATCCTTATCAATAAATTTATTACTGAAAGAATCCCAACGAATGTATACACACGAGAATCTGCATAAGAACACTTGGCGCGCTACTCCTTATAGCAAAACTGACGTCACACCAATCAGATGGCGTTCACGGAATTTGAATAAACTGGTGAACTTTGCGTTGAGTTTTCTCGAAAACTATTTGAACTATTGATTTTCTTTTTTGGGGATTTATATTAAACATTGCTTTACATCGTTTGACAAGGTTTTTTCCTAAATATTTTTTTTTGTAAACATCTCTATTATATTGAGCGAGCAAATTCCTTTGCATTTACAACCAAAAGGACAAATTCTTAATAGAAATTTTGACATACATATATGTAATGTAAACATATGACAAATTCTTTTTAATAGAACCACATTGTTAATGTAATTCTTGCACACCAGATTCCGATATGTACAGGGTGGATTTCTATGCTCCGCCCCTGACATATTTCTAATTGGTTGCTTGATTAATGTTTTTGACAGACTGAAAAAAATGGGAAGAAATGGGCAACATACAAACATAAATGATTTAAGGTCATTAAGAAAAAATCTCAAATAATTCGTTCTCAATCAGAATTTTAATAGTCAATCACATACAAATTAATCAAATAAAAAATAAACGCGAACTCAGTAGCGACTCTGCTAAAATTAAGTTGGTTTCCGGAGCCAGACCCTGTCAAAGTTGAACGAAGAGTCAATGTCTAGCCCTCTTTCGTAAGAGGTTTCATCAGGATAAGAAAAACAAGTGTTCACTTTAGTTGTTCTCGTTAATTTATTTTCCTTTTATAATGCTAAACATACCCAATGGGGATCAAAACTAATAATCGCAAAAGGTAGAGAACTACACAACACTATGCAATCCAAAAACATGCACCACCTGTCCACCAGAGAACCAACCTACTGGTCAACTGATAAAAAAGAAACCCAATGTTATTCTTTTCAATATGATTAGGGGAATTCGCACAAACTTTAACCATTTTCAGAGTTCTGTTATCATTATTTGGATTTTGTTATTGAAACCGAGTGGAATTTTTTTGGCATAAGTTATGAAAAGTCACCATGTGATGAAATTGGTGGAACTGCTAAAAGATTAGCAGGACGTACAAGCCTAAAAAGGCACAAGGAGAGTCAAATCATGTCACCAAGCAATTTGTTACAAAATTTAACAAAATTAAAATTTATTTTTGTATCAAAAGAAGACATCGAATTGGCTAGAATAAATAATCAAGAAATTCGATCATTTCATTGCCCATCAAGGAAGGATACATGATGGGTTTCTGAGAAGCACATTTTAGCTATTAACCGTATTTGTTATGTCTTAGATCTGATGTGAATAATTTGAACTACATCTATGCTAATTTATTATCGATTGACATTGTCGGTAATCAAACTTAGCTACTAACTTCTTTCTGGAGGCTTATTATCCCTTGATAACAATCAGGGTGTCATTGTAAGTGTTAAAGTGCTTAATTAAAAATATGGTATTAGCCTACTCACTGGTTAATTAATATCAATTGCTTATTTCTTGTCACTACCTGGTCGTGTCACATGTTGGTTGTTATCACCTATGAGTGTACGCTTTGATAACTAATTCTTTCACTCTCATTGTTCGTTCGACTAGAGTTCAGTCCACTTGCTTAATTGAATTGGTTACTTAAAATGTTTAGAAAATTTGAATTATTAAAGTGTACAGTCGCTCTTATTCATAGGCATACTGTTAATTAACAAAACTTTATAGTAAGTACAAATTTTTATCTCATTAACATTATGTAATTAGTCCCTATTTTAGTTCCTGATAAAGTCAGCAATTAACTGGCGAAATATTGAAAAATAACAAAATCGTTAATTACACCGCATAGTATAAATTCCCAACAACCTTCCTTATCATACTATACGAAAGACCAAAATACTCGCCTTGACTACATATAGGTATGTATACATATTTTATTACAAAAAGTAAACTTTTAAAAAATCGTCAAGAATATTCGATTTTTCTTGCAGTGCTAGCGTTTTATGATTTCATTTTCGAGGTGCCATGTTTCAGCGTCAGAAGTTTGCTCTTTGTTTTGCTTTTTTTTGCAGTCTTTAGCCAAAACAATTCTTTGAAATGTACAGGCCTTTTATAAAATACCAAAGTTGCTGAATTCGGAATATAGAATCCGATAAAATTCGGATTGCAACATACAAAATGGAACAAAAAACCAATTCGGATTACTGAAGAATTCGGATTGCCGCAGGGGTCGGATTAGCGCGAGACTACTGTACTTCTTTATCTTTATTTTTCTCCTAAAGCATGTTTAGGATTTAGAAAAAAATTGAAGGAGAGTGACAAAGACAAGAATAACTGATGGTTATTGCTTTCTCTTTGTAACACGCAGGTTTGACATTGTTGGTTTTGAGTACCAACCTTACAATTTTAAATCTTTTAATTAGAGTAAGCGTTCCATGTTCCTTTGTGCAACTGAAAACCAATCTTACCAATAGAATAATTCCAAAACTGCGACATCGAGACAAATGTCACTGTTAAGTCCTTCGGTAGGCGGAGGATTACGAATAACAGCCGTAACGGTTTGCACTAAATTATCTAAAGGAATGACTCTTATGGCGGATATTAAATAAACTAAATTATTTTGGGCGGAGTTCGGTTCTGGCAAAATCTGAAAGCGATAGTTTAAGATAACAATTGACACGAAATGGACGAGTAACTTACGGTTTTCAAGGAAATGAAAGGGTTTCGGCGTTCGTACCAGGCGACAGCAATGGCCGCCAAGAAATTTGTTCCGTGGTGTATAGAAATCGGACTTAAAAATTCAAGCAGCTGTTGCTTGACAATCTTAGAATTTCCGTATATTCCACTGAATTCGCCATCGATCGAAATGATGGTTTGCCAAATTTTCGCAATGCTAGATACGATACGTGGCATATGGCTCAGAACGGTTTTCCGAGCATTTTGATAGAAGTTCGAGTTCTGTTTGCTAATATGATTAAATTCGCCGGTACTGGTAAAAAAAACGCTAACCAAGTTGTTCAAAATTTCGGAGGGATTTGCAATAGGCGTGCTCGGTGTGCTACTGCCCGTTTGAGAAGTCCACTGAGAGGAATCCACCAAACAATAATGGCACAAGATTGTTAACGAATTTATCTGCGTAATTGCGTAATCGACGCAAGATTCGCCGATTAACTCTAGATGTTTGTAGGTGTCGGCAATTTTTTCTATATTATTACAAAGTTGATGTATAATACTGATGGTGATCTGTTTCAAATTTTGACCGAAATACGGCAGGCAAGTGGTCACCATATTGCACCAATTCTCGTGCAGGTACTTCATATTCTGATGACGAAGCGCACTCATAATTGCGGACAGGAACATCTGCTGCTCTGGAATTAAAATTGTCGGTGTGTAAGTCAGCTGTTCACCGGCAGGGAGCGTAACAGTTTGTTGAAGTGCGTTACCCGGATCTTGCTTGGGAAATACGCGATATTCTAGTATTATGAGAGATTGAATTAACCTAAAAATTAACGTAATTACCAAAAGCTCGAATTTCAAACCATTTCTCACCTGAGAAGTTGAATTTGGAAAGCCTCAACGTGTTCGGAAACTCGTTTATGCGAGTCGTACAATTGAAAGCCATTAAACTGCAAAATTTCTTCGGCAAAGGTCATATCGTCATCGAAATTTCTTACGGACGTCAAAAGACAATGAAGTAAGTCCTCCTGTAGCTTACATTTTAAAAGCATATCGGCAATATAACTCGAAAAACCTTTGGAATTTTCGTTAACGTTATTTATGATACTTCGAACGATGATATCCAACACTTCGAGACTGATCAACTGAACTTTTAGATTCTTCTCAATTTCCTCATAGGTTAAATGCGGATTTTCGAGATGAGGATAAAATGTTTTCGCGTAATTCAAACAAATCAGTATCAACGTATCCAAAAACATGTATCCTCTGTAGAAATTGATGTGCTCTTGACCGAGTTGTCCGATAAATCCGCCGCCGAGTAAAGATTTACGATGACGCGCCAATAAAAATAAAATGTCGTTCTGTTTTAAATTTTGTAGGCCGGTCGTTGCAAGACATTGGACGAACAGTTGCGGATTTGTTTCGATACAGTTCTTTAACGTTTCCAATGCGTATAGTATCATATTTGAATCGTATACATTGTAGTATAAACATATATGATAATGTATTGGATAGACTGAAAAAGGTTTCGTGTCTTGTTTGCCATTCGAATCTAAAAATTATAATGAGACTCTAAGTATATTATAATAATAAAAAAATAATATTTAAATGGAATTACATGTTAATAAATAATGTTATTGAACATAAGTATAACACTGTGTTATACAGAGTGTCCCGAAAAGGGGTGTTTATCCCCTCTGAAAATCCATAATAAATAAAAATAATTGAATGCGAACTTTTCCAACTGTAATTGTCCCAATCCTACGCGAGTGAAGTTTCTTGGGAAAAATGGAAGTTGAATCTTTGGAAAGTGAAGTAGAAAAGGGCATGTGGTGAAATCAGTGAAAAAAAGAAGAGGAAGCTGACAAAAGCTTGGGGCGACCAATTGGTGACACTAATGGGGGGGATTAAAACCAAGAACAGGCGATAATTCGTTCGAGGAAGTATTAATGACACTATTGTCCAGGGTCAGTAAAATAAACCAGAACAATCGTAACTTAACCTATACTGTTATTTGAAAATCATTGAATTTGATGATACTTACTCGCTTGCTTATTAACAGTGTCATCAGCTTGACAAACATTATTAATAATCTCATTTAACAATTCTGATATAATAGCATGATCGCCGCCGTTAAAAAATTCTTCGGCCGTTGTGCTAAATTCCATTTCGCAATTTAATCGTTCCGAATCTGATAGGCAGTACGACCAACTGTGAACAAGATTATTTTCGATATCTTCTAATTTTTTATCGTTCGTTCCGTCGAAACTTCGAGATTTGCGCATTTTCGATGGCTCCATTGGTTTATCGGTAATACCGTCAGAAACTAGCCCAATGTGATCGAGTATTGTACGTCTCTGTTTCGCGTTATCCAATTCAACAGTTTCGTTTGTTCCAGTTTTGTGTAAGGGCAAGGAGTTGTTTTGCGAATCGTAGCCGGAATCACGATCTAAAATGTTCGAATATTTGAATGACCTCATCGAATAATCTCCGCTATTTTGTATGGGCTCCGATAAACTTTCACTGGACGATGGCTCGGAATCTGGAAAATGATATTAAATAACTTAATTAAAGATTTTTAACATACTCGGAACATCATCATTCATCTCAAATTTACTATAGGAACCTGCTATTCCATACGGATAAATTTCCTTCGAATTCAAGGGATTAACAAACAGTTGCATGTTGAATTTACTATTCAGATCGGCACCTTTTGCCGTTTCCAAATTCTTAAAATCCTCATTTTTCTTCGTCACCACACTAGCATTATCGGTAATGCTAGTTGTCATATCGACAATATTGGTACTCTTTTTTCCCGCCTTAGAAAATAAAAAACTTTTCCTTTTCATAGGTTTTAGGGTGGAATCATCGGAGATGTGAAACTTAATCTCCCCATTAATGTGACTGATGGCGTACGCTTTAGTCCAATTTTCGACATTTGCAACACGTTCGGATGATGTCGCTTCTTTTAGATCTTCTTTACTAATATTGACGTGACGGATCGAAATTCGTGCCGTACTAGGCATGAGTAGAATATTAAAGAAAGGGCTCATAATTCTTGCTATATCGTTACGAAGCAAACAGTGAGTTAAAAATGATTCTGACAGTAGCCGTAGGTTATGCTTCTGTTGGTAGTGAAAATTGTCGAAGATCTTTAACAATGATCTAAACATATATTTATTAGACAAAACGATAATCAAATCAACTGTTACTTTACCTATCAAAGTTTCTCACACTGTTTTGATGTATGGGACTCTTAATATCCAATTCTCTTCCTAAGCACCATAACAACACGAACCTTTTGAAAAAATCTACCGTAAGAGCGTCATTTATTAAGTAAGTAGCGATGACGTCTTCCACGTAGGACTTTGTGTAAAATATGTTATGTATTTGATACAGTAAAGTTACACACACCATTACCCGATCTTGATTGTGTATTGTTCCAAGTAAATCCCATAACACTTGAGACATAATCTGCAATTATTAAACATTTTAAGGACATTGTCTAGTTGCTCTCTTTTAAAACTTAATTGTTCCTTTATTAAGAACAATCTAATAAGAAGACTCAAGAAAACAAAGTTCTTGAGTCACTGTAGTATGTTAAGTGTAAAAGCAGAGCATAGCTATTGTGAGTGTGGCCGTAGTGGATTATCTGTTATAGTTTGATTCAAATAAAGTTGGGTATGACTTATTCTTAAAATTACACGAACTAAGATTTAGACGATGTAATCAGCAATGTATCTTTTAGTTAATATTTTTATCGGCAGGTCTCCACATAAATTTCCATAAAATGTCAAAGAAAGTGGAAAATTATTGCACGTTTTTTTATATTTTAAAGTAGAAAAATTATGCATTCTATCCACTTATTGAGGAGTCAAAACTGTTTTATAAAAAACGTGTAAACAATAATTTCAAAGAATGACAGGAGTGACAGATGCTGCTTCTTAATCACAACACACGTTTTGCGCTAAGATGAATAATACAGCAGATTTTATGTTTTTATGGGATGCTGGGGCTGGAGAGAGAAACTCCTGGGTATGTCGTGATGGAGGAGATGAAAGGAGAGAAGCTGAAAATACAGTCGGGGAAGCTAGCGAATGATATTATACGAGGAAGGCCTAGAGAGGGGGAGAGATAACACGAGGGCAGATATAATAAGAGACAGGGATGTCCAGATGCAGGAAAGAAGGGAAATACAATGGGAGGTATAAGGAAATTGTAGGGGAGGATGTACCGAGGTACTTGAGAGGTGGTTTGCACTTAGAAGAGACTGATAGCGAGGTTCAGGTGTGAGAATTAAGAGAGGGAGAACAAGTACTGGGCGGAACATGATCATAGAAAATGTAGGTTATGCGGAGTGGGGTGGAAAATCTGGAACATATGTTAGGAGAGTGTGATGAGTTGAAGGAAGAACGAAGAAATAAGAAGAAGATTATAGGGGAAGGAGGTGGATGGAGGAGGTTGTACAGAGAAGAAGAATGGCAAAGCCGTAAAGGTAACATGAGAAAGGGAAGACCATTGAGGAAGGAAAGGTCAAAGGGAAAGTTAGTTTACACTTATGTTAAGGGAAATGGGGGTGGACTTTTGTTTCATTTTCTGTTGTGTTGCTTTATTTTACGATATTATATACCAA
This sequence comes from Pyrocoelia pectoralis, assembly GCA_036250285.1. NCBI lineage: Eukaryota > Metazoa > Arthropoda > Insecta > Coleoptera > Lampyridae > Pyrocoelia > Pyrocoelia pectoralis. Next base: position 33,288,538 of record CM070081.1, read on the forward strand.
TTGCTTGTTAAATTTTGTAGTGTAAACAGGTAAAGGTGATTCATTTGTAAGAATATTTTTCATACAAATAAATAAATTGATTGATAGAGAAGAAGAGGAGATTACATAATATACTTATAGGCAATAGAGGGGAGTCAGTTATAGATTACGCGATAGTAAACTGGGAGGAGATAAAGGAATTCAGAATCGGGGAAAGAGTAGAGTCAAACCACCAACTGATTGAGATAGGGGACACAGGAGGAAGCCAGAAAAAAGAGAAAGAATGGGAACAGGTAACAAATAATAGGGACAGAAGAAAGCATATATCGATATAAAGACGTTAGAAAAAAGTGAACAGAAGAAGCAAGGGGTGGAGGAGATAGAGGAATGGATGAGAGGCAACAGAAAAGAAAACGTAAAAACGCAAAAAGAGGAGGGGGGAATAGGAAAGAGGGAATGGTGGGACAAAGAATGCCAACAGGTGAGGAAAAAGGCAAAAAGAAGACTGAGAGAATGGAAAAGGGGGAGAACAGAGTATGTATATAGAAACATGGAGAGAACACAAACAGATATGCGAAAAGAAGAAACAAAACAAAATGAAGAACAGATAATTAGGGAAAGAAATAAAGATGGAGGAGGAAATATGGAAATATATAAAAAGGGAAGGAAAAAGACGAGGAGGACAAAGGAATAGTATAACACTACAAGAATGGAGGAAATGCTTTATGGGGTTATTGGGAGGGGAGGAAGAAAGAGTAGGGGAAGAGAGAGGGAGGGGGGGTGATAGAGGAGATAAGAGAGGAGGAAGTGGAAGAGGCATTAACAAGACTAAACACAGCAGGAGGGGATGGGAAACAAAGTGGAGCGTGGATGTATGGGGGGGGGGGGGGATGATAAAAAGAAGGGTCACAGGGATTATCAACAAAATTTGAAAAGGGAAGGATTCCCAAAGGAGTGGAGAGAGAGTATAACATGCCCGATAAACAAAAGAGGGAACAGAGAGGTTAGGGAATACTACAGGGGAATAGGCCTTCTAAACATGGGATACAAGATATACACCAGGGTGATTGAAAAAAGGTTACAGGGGGAATTAGAGGATGGGCAAGCCGGATTTCGGTAGGGGAGGAGTGCAGTGGATAACATGTACATATAAAAACAATTAGTAAATTAACAAATAGAAAAGGGAGGAGGGGGTGGGGGGAGAATATGTAACACAATACATATGTTACAATTAGAACTTACCTCAATAATATAAGTTGCATCTTCAATAAAATGAACGTGCCCGTAGTTTAATAATCCCATAAGTACTATATTAATATTTTTATTACTACTACCGTTCTGCTGCGACTGCACGTACTGACTCTTCGCAAGACTAATCAACTCCAAAAGCGTATTCATCGCTATAATTTGAACGTCTTTAGTCGATATTTGCGAACAGCACGCGCACACTATAAGAGCTTGTAACCAGGACGGAATCTCGCTCTTGTCATCGCAATCGTTGACCAAATTTGGAAATGCGGAAAATTCGAGAAGTAAATTCGACGCCAAAGTCATCGAATTTTCGTAATCGCACTGTTCGTTGCCTCGCGCGACAACCGCCGGTACGTTACCCAAATTACATGACGGCCTAGAAAGAAATTCGGTGGACGAAGAGATGCATTTGTTAAGCAAATTTTCTAAATTACGTATTCTCTCCATCTTGTCTTGAACGAGTTGCGAAAAAGACTCCTCAAAATTGACGTCGGGCATAATTTTACAGCCCAAAAATTGTATATAAAATTTTTTATATAATTTTAGACATTTAATTATGTGCTTATTTTCGGTTTTTGTAATATTGTACGACGAATTCTCATGTACGTCAAATGTCGATTTAGTAGGGTCATCCTTATCCTTATGTAAAACGTTCTGTTCGCTCGCATTTAAATCGTTCAATTTAGAACTAGACTTTGACTTTTTGTTTTTTGTTTTTTTTTCAATTTTCGGACTTATTCTAAATTTTTTAATCATTTGATTACTATTCGATCTCTCTCTGCTTATATCGTCTACAGTAAGTTCGTTTCTGTTTAAAGTTTCGTTAATTTTTGAATCCGATTTACTTTTTTCGAGGCCCAGTTTTATTTCCTTGTTATCGCCGGAAGATTTACCGAGCACTACTTGCGGCGCTTCCAGATGAAGGCTAACCGTTTGCTTCTTAATCGCGTGATCGGTTTGGCTTACATCGGAGTCGGTTTGAAGTGTACTTGCGGTAATGGGTTGAATTTTTGCCAATATTTTCGTACACAGTTCCAAACTTTTCGTAATTTCGAATTTGTTCAACAATCCGACATTATCGTGAGCGGTTGACACAATTTTTGTAAAAAGCGTAGGAAGAATCTCCGAAGAACTCTCGGTGTAGGTCTCAATATGTATAATGTCGAGTAAAAATTGTGCTAAAATACAGACTTCCAACAGATTCGGGGGACCCGATCCAATTTCGCTCACTTGGCATTGATCTCTAGCAAATTTCTTTTTGACTTTAATCAACGAAATAGAGTCCTCAAACAATTTTCCGACATAAAGCCAAATATAATACGATTCGAGGGTATTAAAGAGTAGATTTGCATTTTTGATTAACTCCTGACAGTTTTTAGTCAAAAATTGTTTATCTAAGACCTGATCGTTGGTTTTTAAACTACTTATATCACCATTAAATGACACACAACGCAAATTACTTCCTTTCTGCCTTTGTTGATTCAAACACGTCAAATACAAAGCTCTAAAAACCTCATATAATACGCAATCCACAATGACGGGTCCAATTTGGGGTTTATCAAATAGTGACGTCAAAAGCCGATACGGCTTTATATCTGATGGTATTTCGGTCGTACTTTGCGTTAAAGTCACACGAATCGCTTCTCCCAGAACGTCGTACGAATACAGCTCAAAATACGCTTCGGTATGGCTATGAGATTCGGGCAAGGCATTAATTCGTTTTATTAAAGGATGGTCTGTGTGTAATAAATTTATATTGACTTCGGCACCCAATAGCCAAGAATATAAACGTCTGTAGTGAAAACTATTAGTAACGATACCGATTCCGTGCATACGCATACCTATTTAGGGACATGTCTCTACGTAAAATTGTCGATAAACTTGCCGTGACCAAACGTATCATGTCCGTGTATAATAGTTGAGTGTTGTGCATTGGAAAACAGACCATTAGAAGGTCCAGCGCTGATCTTTGCACCAATATACTTGAATCTTGCACAGCTGCACATAAACCAGAAACCTACAAAAATCAAAATGAAAATTTTGTCACAGCTGTAAGCTAGATAACAAAGTGACATTAAGTGTATTTCGGTTGTTGTATTATAACCAAAAATGCCAATTTCCAATGGAGAAACATTTGATATGCTTGCCACATATTTTGAATGTATGCAAAATGCTACTTGGTTCCCCCTTCCTTTATTTTGACAGCAATCGAAAAGATTCGTTAAACAAAGTTTCACATATTGATCACTAGTTTACAATGAATATATTTTTTTAAATACATTACTGAGGAAAATTGCCCAAAAAATGGGAATTTCAAATTGAAATTAGTGAAACACCCTCTAGCGGCAATGATAGCAAATTAAAAATAATTTTCAGCATTTTTTCTTGGCCACATTTATTACAAGATATTTTATTTCACTGAGCTTACGAAGTTAGTAATATTTCAAAAAGGAAAAGGGGGTAGAGGAAGGAGGAGTGTAGGTGAGGAACAGACGTGAATCAAAGTGTGGGAGAGGTAAGATACTTGGGATACAAGGTGAGATACGATAATAAGGACGACGTGCAGATCAAGAAGCTAGAGAAGGGGACAAAAAACTTAGGACAGATGTGGGGGTTGGGAGAGAGAACTTTTAGCAGTGATCTAGGAAAAAGGGGGTTGTTATATGTATAACAAAATAGTAAATAGTGTGATGATATTGTATGGAGCGGAAATATGGGAGTGGAAGGAATGTGGGGAAGTTAACTGGGAGAAGACAATAGTACACGCGGGGAAAGTGGCGATGCAGTATGAGTTGTTGGAAAGAGGTGAACGAAGGCAAGATAAGATATGGACAAGAGGACAAAATAACATTATTATGAGAGAAGGGGAATACGCAAGGGGGAAGATAAAAAGGAGAAGGGAAATGGGAATGGGGGAAACCATAAGAGAACAGATTATAAATCGAGATATTGATACGCAGAAGTAGGAAAGAAGGGGCAAGATAAGAGAGGGGATGTATAATCAAAAATATGGAGAGAAGTCTGGTTATTCAAGGGGTGGATTAAGTATGAGGAAAAAGAGAATTGTGGCAAGGTTTAGGTGTGGTAATGATGAAAATAGAAATAAGTATTGGAGAGATGACAAAAGATGAAAATGCAGGCTATGCAGAAAGAGATGGAAAAGCGTGGCTCATATGCTAGAGCAGGGGTCTCCAAACTTTTTAGCCTAAGGGCCAGACTGATTGCTCCACAACGCCCCAAGGGCCAAGATCTAGCTAGATCATGAGATTAACATACGACTACAGTTTTGAAATTTGAAGTAAATATATTGAGTATTGAATTTTGCCCACATTCCCATTTCGGGAGTAGGATATGCCACAAAAATTTGTTGGATTGTTGTAACAAACATGTTATGGTTAATTAGAAATCACCCAATTAATAGACCCCAAGTTATTGAATTTAATCCTGTATACTGCCTATATGAGTGCCTAAAATGCATATTTGACTGCCTATTCTACCTAGATAAACCCCTAAATACACACTTTAAAGCGCGTACATGCCTTATTTTAACATTTTTTAGTGCCTAAGCATCCGAGCTTTACTGTAATTATAATGTTTAATAATTTAATTAGTGGATTATTGTATTTTTAGTCGCTAAATAAAACACCTGATTATTATTTTGTATAATTACTTTGTTTGATTTGATTTATGAAAATAAATGGGCCGGATACCAGGTACGTCAGGCCCACTGTCGCGGGCCGAATTGGTGATGCTCGCGGGCCGGTGTTGGCCAGCGGGTCGTAGTTTGGAGACCCCTGTGCTAGAGGAATATGAGGAATTAAAGGAAGAGAGAAGTTGGAGGGTGATTTTAGGGGTGGGAGGAGAATGGAGGAGGTGAGAGAAGGGGAGATAAGGGTGTAATCTTTTTGCAAAATATTGTTGTTACTGTTGTCATGACTTTTTATATGGAAGCGGAATATTTTGTTGTGCGAGATAATATCATTTGTTGGTGATTCAATTCACAATACGAGGGTAAATCCTCAAGGCCTCCTACAAACTTGTTATCTGTGAAGAGGCCATAGGAGTATGTGAGTTAGGAACCACATACCTCCTCTCTCCGTGATGGTTTAGTAAATTTTCTATTATTATAACAAATTTTTAAGATCCGATCTCTCTGTTCGAGTAATGTCAGCTAGACGATTAAGCCCTGCAAGGTTTTTCAATGCATTCTACAGAATTAATTGTTCTTGATCGTTTGTATAAAGAGAAATAAAAGAATAAAAAAAAAAAATTAAATGTAGTAAGTAACTTGTTCATTAGTAAATATTTTTTTAAATAGGTATTTTGTGATTCTTCAATAGTACATTAAGGTCACTTAAAGGGGGATTAAATGCTGGCAATAAAACGGTACAATATCAACCTATGACCGCTATGCTTGCCATTAAGACATGAACATTCCAACTTGCTATTGTTTGCCTACATAAGGCCGCTATACATACTGCAATACTACATGCAATACTGTTGCAGCAAGACTATACACATGCAATACTAATTCCGTTTTACATACGGCAATACTGTTTCAGTTAATTGTTAGTACCAGTACCAATCTAGTGTTTTAAAATAATTCTTAACCTCTCTTTTTGTTTATATTATTGAATTTCTGGGTTATAAATGGTTTATTCGTTTATTTATGTCTTCACCATTAGTAACCACACAAAAACTAAACACTAAACAAACATCAGTTATGTCAACACCAAGTATATTGGTCAGAGTGAAAGTTACTAAATTTCTACCCAGGATTGCAGTTGCACTTGCAAAAATATCGAACAGAATCGATAACTTGCAAATAAGGAACAGCTGGGTCTCAACTGCGCATGATTTTGAGCAATATTTCTTGCGTATTGCATCAACTCGCACGTTTTATTGCAGCATGTAAAGTGGCCTTTACACATTGGGTGGGATGCATATGTTAAATGGATGTTAGCCAGAACATAAAAATGTTTGCTGGGACTTAACGATCATTATGTATGTATATAGAAGAAAGGATGGTAAATAAAGAGTGTGCTCCGTAATCAGTCAATAACTGAATGTGGGTTGAAGATAGAAACGTTGCTTTGATTTGAATTGTGCATCTTTTAAAAATATTTTTATATCTACATGTTGCATTTTCACCTGGCCGGAAAATGTCACTTTTTTGTAAATGGCACACCCTATATTTTTTGTCATTCATGTATCGACCAACCATATTGAAATCACGCCTGCAATTTTTTTTGATATTGGATGAGCGGCTGCCAAATTATTACTTATTTTGTCAAAATTTTGTACAATTCAAGGCAAGACTATTAATATTCATAACTAACTTATTCTTCAAAAAAGAAAAAAATTATTTGATGAATAATATTACCCTAATGGACCTAATGTCATCTTACTATACAAAAAATGAGAATTCAAAATTTGTGAACTCAAGCATAATTTATACGAATATTTTAAATGGGGCACCCTGTATTTACCGTATTAGCCCGAATATAACGCGATATTTTTTGACCATTTATTTTCCGTTAAAAAATCGACTCGCGTTAAATTCGGGGTTTAAGGAATGGAGTGTAATATAAACAAGGACTGAACGCCCGACCAATTCCCACTCCCAATGTTATTATTTACCTATAATTACCTAAATAAATGCTTACTTTACTTTCTTTGAATTCTTTTATGAATATTTTTTTTTCTAATTATCTTTATGAAAATTTGGGAGTCGCGTTAAATTCGGGGTCGCGTTATATTCGGGCTAATACGGTATATTTACTATCAAATTCTCTATAAAAAATTCTATTCAACAGTGTATTATTTCCACATTTGTACCTACCATAATGTCGATATCATTTCCTATTAGAAACAGTTGATCTTCCATAGAAACTTTCCTACTATAATGACTTAGTACGTATGTAATGGCGGGTAAACGAATGGGTCCATTACTTTTAACGCATTGCCAGATACACGTATAAAACCATGCAGAACCGACACCATCGCAGACCGCCTCCAATAAAGCATTCGTCCTAAAAATTATCGGATGATACTACATACAAATAATGTTATCGCAAATTAAAATTACGCACCTATCGAAATGGTCGGAACCGGTTTCGAGGCCCGGTAAAACTCCACTGAGAAATCCGCTAAGTGCAGGTCTCAATCTCGCTCTGAGCGGAACAAAATGAGTTTCGTACAATTGTAATAAAATGGGCCTAACTGTCATAGCGGCGTTGCCGAGAAGTGGGAATAATCCTACAAGAGAACGATGAACGACGACAATTCGACAAGCAAAAACCCACCTGCACTGTAAATAAATAGTTCGTGAGACAGACGGTTTGTACCCATACATTTAAAGATGATGTCGTAAGTTTCCAATGCGCGTAAATGAACTCCAGATGGTAAATTCGGATGCATACATTGCGCTAATCGTTTACTAATTTTTATTCTTCTCGGAATTACGGGAAACTTTGTATAACTTAAAAGGACCTAAAAAAAATGCCGTTATACGTTTGTATGTAAACGAACCGAAAATACCTTATTCAATTTTCCTAAAGATGATATTAAGTCGGCCCATTCAAATGTAGATTCGAAGTTTTTTAGTGCCTTGTCGACAGCTGCTACATACATTCGATATTTAGAATCTTTCATTAACTCATATTCTTCCATTGTTGTGGTTAATAAATACGGAGTTATTCTCTAATTATGTGTAATACTAAAGTAGGCTTGTGCATTATATTTAAAATTTACATGTTACAGTGATAATAATTCCGATTTAGGTTATGCATCAAAAGAACGTTCACTTAAACTTTGTTTAACTACATTTCCACTTTGTCCTCTATTATTGTACCTAATTATTTAAAAAAAAACATGATCAAGAAAAAGAATAAATATTTTATTGTTGACATACGTATGCTAACGTTAATTTATATTATTTACTGTGATAAACAGGACTAACATGTTAAAGAAAAAAAATGTTACTGCTATTACGTAAATTTAGGGGTGTGGGAATGACCAACTGTAGCACATGAAACTCGTGGAAGGTGGAAGTTTCCCTAGAACTACAATACAATATACAAATACAAGAGAGATTTTTATTTATTCGACCCTTGGACCATTCTATAAGATTTGACCAGTAATATAATATGTTTACAATTAAGTATAATCACAGATAAAATAACATTCTGTTGTAACTATACAAAATTTAATATGCAAACAAACAGAGAGTAAATAACTCTGTAGATACGTGAACTGGTAGACTTATTTATGTATTCCATTTAAGAAAGTAGTGAAGGAAAACATAGAGTAGCTTTGACTTTCACTCTCATTCGATATGAAAACCATTTTTAAATTTTTCCACATTTTGAATCTAGCTGTGTAAACTTGCCCTCAGAGGTAGCGCCATCTACTACCTTCTTAAATGGAATTAGACAATAAAACAAATACTTTACTACTAATAGTACGAGATACGTTATTAGAAATATATACCCTCATCTGTTATTTGACTATGACAAAGATTATAAGTTAGATAAAGATAATATATAGGTCGATAAATTGCAAATGGGTTGCCTAGCTAAATCGGGGCCCGATTTCAAAAGAATGCTCTGCATCCCTGTCTGTTACATGGGATGACGCGCGCAACGCTCTCTGTCACTACCATCACATTCCTGGTTGCCTAGATTTTAGATATTATCTTTTCAGCGAGAGCGTGGAGAGTGACAGAGAGCGCTGCGCCCGCCATTCCATGTAACAGACAGGGATGCAGAGCATTCTTTTGAAAGAAAGGGGATTTAACAGCATCGGGCCCCGATTTAGCTAGGCAACCCATTTGCAATTTATCGACCTATATATTATCTAATATAACTTATAATCTTTGTCATCGTCAAATAACAGATGAGGGTATATATTTCTAATAACGTATCTTAGACTATAATGAATGATTGCGATTTTCGGCTTAGCGCTTTATTTGGCGTGCACACTCGTAGTTTGTATCTATTTCGTTCTAACACACAATATTTGAAAATAGAGAGAATGGAATGCTAATTATCATCGCTGCGGGTGGTGAACTAACACGGACACTATACGTTTAAAGCAACTGTATTTGTGTCAGGTGTCTTAGGAGATAGTAATATTTGTTTTACGCGATTATTTAAAGACTAAAATTGTCTGTTGTAATCCTTTGACAGTGGTATTCAAACGTTTTTTTCACGTGTTTGTAACAACTACTGAAATAGGTAGAGCTTGTTCATTTCCTTGTGGCGAAAACGTTGTATGCGCAGTAGACTAAGTGGGCTGTCCTAAGATACTTACGGGCAACTGAACCCGTTTAAAATCAAATCTAATGACCAGATTAGAAATGAAGGGCGGAGTTATTAGGTAAACTAACCGCCATATCTGACATTGGTCTCGCCACAAGGAAATGAACAAGCTCTAATTTTGTTTATACGAATAAATTATATCATTATATTTTCAATTACGTTCTAATTTCTTTATAGAAATTGAAGGAATATAACATATTTCAGTAGAACTACCTATTTTTGGAGATTTGGCCCTGGTACCAAGTTCTAAGGTAGTGTTTTTATATACATAATTTCTAATAAATTACATTCCTCGCACAATTTTACAGATGATTTGAACATACTTCAACAGAATTATAGTCACAATTTACACCATCTTTTATTTATAATAGTGTAATGTGTTTGAATTTGCCATAATGTGATTGTTAGTTCTTACCTCATACCAATAGATGGCTCTGTAACCGCTATCGCCCTGAAATACTATGCTAAACACAGAAGTTTCCCGTATTATAGTCGTAAAAGTAAAGTATTTGCTTAAAACCATATATTTTGTACTAAATATGTGAATGCTATGCCACTGTGGCTATGCTTAAAAGCTTAAAACTACTTCCCAATCTACATCTAGCTGGGAATTTTGTAATATGTATCTCGTTAGTTGTTTGTGATCTCGAAAAATACGCACCGTATAGAAAAATTTGCCGAATCGAAACTTTAATATCTCCCAGGTGGACATTCGTTAGTACTAAATTGCACCCACTCCCACACCCCTTGTGGGAGGGGCGAGTGGAAACCTTAAATAGGAACCCTCATTTTTTATCGCACATTCGGATTTTACGTCGAAAATTACTTATTTATTTCTTTATTTTATTCAGCATCCAACTTACGATTCGTCCGACATTTTTTTTCGATTCGCGACAGATGGCGCTGTAATCGCAACAGAATGGAACAGAAATTTCAAAGACCAAAAAACAAAGAAACACGTGTTTAGCAAAGATTAGGGAGGTATAATCTTTGGTATTTAGTATTTTTCGAGGAGCTTTTGTGCGGGGACACGTGCGTCGGTAGCGTCTGCCGACGATGGTACCATTCTTTTACCAAAAGGGCCTTCCGATTTCCCACGACGTAGGTTTTTATCGTTTATCTTGATATCGAAAGCGACGACTTGTTTCGCAAAAAACGAAATAAGAAACACGCGGCTTTCTTTTAATACCAAAATCGCCGGGAAACTTTGAAAATTGAGGAAATGTTATTAGCGAGAAACCGCGTACATTCTCGACCGTTTAACATTTTTGACCGAATGTTTGCAAATTTTAGAGGAAACACGTCACGCAGCCCTTTTGTGTACGTCATAATAATATAAGGACATTACAACAGAGGCACGCGAACTCGATTTACAATTTACAAAGTCGATATGAGGTCAAATTTGCGAATCTTCAATAAAAAACGGGGGTTCCTATTTGAGATTTAAAATTTGCCGCATTTTTAGTACTAACGGACGGACGTGGTATTAAAATTTCGATTCGGCAAATGTTTCTATACGATGTATATTTTTCGAGATATTACAAAATTCCCGGTGAAATGACTCACCCGGTATATTGCGTATAAATATTTATTTATGTACTTTTACAATTTACTTTACAATGGAAGTAGTAATCTATGAAAATAGGTAGGGTAAAGTGGGGTGAGATGGCCACCGTTTTACATAGTAGGCGCCTGTAAATTTTTGGTGAGGGTTAGGCCTTATAATATATTTTTTTATCATTGCTTAGCTATCATCCGAACAGGTAGGTAAATAAAATATGGTCAAAATACTTTCAATTTTTTATTATTATTATTTATAAAAATAAGCTGCATGTGGCCATCTGTCCCCGTCTGGTGGGGTCAGTTGGCCAATGCAATAAGGGAGAGATGACCACAATATAAAAATGAAAATAAAATAGAAAAACATGAAAATAACAAACTCATTCCACTAATTTATTTTCATTTACTTCCCCCAACATACTATCCGGCCCCATTTTACCACTCGTGGACACATTATTTTTTATTTTCCTTTCAAGGGTTTTCCTAGGAATACCATAACTTTTTGAGGCGGCGTTCACGCTTTGAGTTCTTTCTTTTATACTTCGTTGGCATTTTTCCGCAGTAAACTGGAAATGACGTCAAACTGTAACGAAACAGGCGTAAAAATATATGGCCATCTGTCCCTACTATTTGGTGGCCATCTCTCCCGAATGCTAGGGAGAGATGGCCAACGTGACAAACAAGACTCACTGCATACTTTTAACTGTTTTTTGAGATTCGAATTATCTAATAAGCATAGTACTCACCTAATTTGTTGAAACCGGCAGTCAATTTCCTCCCATAGATTCACATTAGAAGGTAGCACAAAACTACTATAAAATTTTATACGAACGTGATATTGTTTTTATTTTTTGGGCACTTTAATGTCACCTTAATGTAAACGAAAACACACTGACCGTGCTCACACATAAACGTTTATTGTCGGGGAGTGCAGGCACCGTCATCGCACGACGCATTATTAAGTTTTTAGCCGTTGGCCAACTCTCCCGACTGGCCATCTCACCCGACTTTACCCTATTTGCTCGATGTGGATAGTTATAGCAGGGCATAATCCGTGCATGGAATGATAAGGAATCATCCCTTCCTTCTTTCTGGTAGGTACGTTTCTACTGCAAACGAAAGCCGAGAAATAGAGGTGCTACTTTACGAGACCCGACGCGACGTGAAGTAAACAGATGAATCCACAAATACGCCAGTGTGGTGATACCCCATATTCTCCCCTTTTTGTCTGCCCTCCCCCCCCTCGTCCCACTCCGTTAAATATTTATAAACCAGAAACGCTTGTAAATCAACACTTTCGAAAAGACTCTTCGTTCAGCTTCGACACGGTCCAAAAGGACCCATATATGGCCTTTTTCCGAATTGACGCATCAAGGAGTGTATCTCCAGTTCCAGTGGGCACAGCACCTAGATAGAAAAAGAACCTCGTAACTTGTTTGCTGGTTTTGAGGGATAGGCCGAACATCAAATCGCGTAATTGAGGGAATCGCTGCTGTTTAAACAAAATTTTCTGTTCTAAGCTCTTCAAAAAAAGGCCTCAATTTGTGTTGTCCTTCTACGATGTGTTTTGGAATTTATCTAAAAAAACAACGATAAGTGATACTCTCTCTGTATGTACATTCGACTTATATTAGATAAACAAGGGTATGTAATGTTTGGAAAGGATCCATCCTCTAATGTGGGTATTAAGATTAGAAAAGAATTGTTACTCTCGGTCTTCCCACAGTTTTGTTGTTAATAGGTAACTTTATTGGCTGACATGTTTCGGCTTACAATACAAGTAAGCCGAAACATGTCAGCCAATAAAGTTATCTATTAACACCAAAACTGTGGGAAGATTGAGAGTAACAATTCATTTCTAAGCGTATGTAAGCTATACGTTATCAAGAGAGTAGGTACCTAATCTCATTTTTCAATGGTGTCTCATCAAAGTAGTACACAAACTCATTTTTAATTACTTTATGACTTTGTCGAAAGACCCAATATGACGATTTAAGCTACACTAAGCGTACAAAACAACGCTACTTGCTATAAAAATGAGAGAAGTGCAGACTATACCTTGAGACAGTACGATGAACTTTTACGTGTTGTGTTTCATCCTTTTTGTTACACCAACCCGTGCAAATATTTTCAATTACAATTTCGAAGCGTTATCATCGCCAAAAAGATTATCCCAAACGATTTTTTCATATTTGATTCTCTACGAGGCATCATTGTCGTCGAACTGTGTGAAGCAATTAAGAGAATACGTAGATGGTCTTTGGATTGGTGACGAATGGGCATTAAAAAGTGAGTATTTATAATCGACTCACCGTCGGTATTTGTTAACATTTAAAATAAAGCACGGATATCTTAACTACCAGAGCCGGATAGCACAGTTGAGCCTCGAATTTAATTTTAAATTAAGGCCGTCTTCTGTCCCTTGTCAAGTTTGAAGATATTGCACGCACCTAGGAATATTTACAAAATTCAAATCTGAGAGGAAACTAAAGAATGTCACTAAAATTATGTTAGAAATATTACAAAATATAGGTAAAACATCCGCTTGTAAAGAGCTACGTGACAAAATCAAAAAATAAAGCGGAACCTGTAGTTCGACGTTCTTGGTGTAACAAAAGTAAAAATTCTATAGCTAAAATTATCTTTCTTTGGAATTTTTTTATAATATTCCGGTGTCACATTATTTGTCCGCTCCTTTGCATCCCAAAAATTCTTCGAAGAACGAGACCAGTAAATGATTTTGGATTCACCTACCTACATCTTGGTGAATGGAGTTGTTCCCTTTAGAGGTAGGTACGTTAAAGCTTTCTTTTAACCCATTACAAACATTGGGTTGATATCACTTGCGTCTCTTGAAAGATATGGACGTTTTTCCTATTTCGGCGCTTCGTCTTCCGCTTCCTACAGTTTGTCGTCTCCGTTGATGCCGCCTTAAGGTCACCATAGTAACGCATACATTTCAAGCTAAGCTATCTCAACCAAATATTTTACTTCACCCTTTAACTTCCAATGAGTTTGCGATCAATGTCTGCAATTTTTGGATTTATATACCTAGGGGCCAGTGACTAATATGTAGTTAATTATACCATAATCGTTTTGAAAGTGCATCTTTGCAGCAGGGCAACAAAATAGTTTAAATATGATTTAAGTAATAACTAATAAGCAGATTAATTGTTAAATTACTTTCTAATATTGACTTGGGGATCATTAACATACACTGAGAAGAATAGGACGACTTCCGGGGTAGGACCGTGTCAATAATGAAAAAGTAATCAGGACAAAAGCAAAACACAAATAAAAATAAAAACAACAATAAAAATATAAAATATTGCATAAAACTCATCTTACCAACGGAAACACTGTTACACTAAAACTGCAATCAAAATTCAATTTTGATTGAGGAAGTCCTGCGAGGGAACCAAAGTGGTGATTGGAAGGAAAAAAGTATGGATGCTGGGATATGCCGATGACATGGTACTAGTGGCGTCTAGAGAAGGAGATCTGAGGGACGACAAAGAGATACATGGTAAAAAGAGGCTTTGAGGTGAATACAAGAAAGTCAAAAATGGCGGAGTTCCAAAAGAGGAGAGGAAGAGGTAAGAAGGCAGAATGGTGGTGGGGAGCGGAGACAATAGAAGTATAGATGAAATTACATATCTAGGATATAAGATAAGATGATGATAACAAAGGATCATGGGCAGATTAAGGAGTTGGCAAAGAAAGAGAATGCAGTGGTGGGGCAAGTGTGGGGTCTGGGGGAAAGGTGGATGAAGGGGGATATACAAAAAAGGTGGTAGATATTTGAGAAAAGTGTGATGCTATATGGGGCGGAGGTGTGGGGTTGGGAGGAAAGGGAACAGTTGGAAAAGGTACAGCGTAAACATTGGAAGTGGGTGTTAAGGCTGGATAGGAAAACCCCGGGGTATGTGCCGGAGGAAGAGCTAAAGCTGAATGGGATAAGAATAGAAACAGGAAGAAGAGCAATGGCCTATGAAGAAAAAATGGAAAGTAGAGAGGAAGGGGGAATTCTGAGATGCTGTTGGAACGAGGTAAAAAACAGGAGAATACGACGGGCAGGATGAAAGAAGACGTTACTACGAAAGAGGGTGATACACGAGAGAGCTGGTCGAGATTAAAGGAGGGGCGATATAATGGAAAATTTAGTGAACTAGAGACGATAGAAATCCTAAAATATCTTAGGAATAAGGGGGGAATAGAAAGTAAGAGGACGATAGCACGCTTCAGAGTGGGGAATGAGGAAAGAGAAAATAAATACTGACTGGAAGACGATGAGAGGCGATGCAGACTGTGCGGAGAGGGAAGGGGGAACATAGAGCATATGTTGGAAGAATGCGGAGAGCTACGACAGCAAAAGGGAGGGGGTAATGGTTGGGGTGTTTGAAGATCTCAATGCCCTCGCCGATTTTCCCTTGGTAGACGATAGGGGAATGCGATAGAGACTTGGCCTCCTTAGCTCTCCGCCATTCCGTTTGAACGTGCGTATAATAGTAAGGGCTTGAGGTTGTATGTTTAATTTTGTATCTTGCAACAAAGTTGACGAAATCTAATGAATTCAATGGAGGTCCACTATCCGAGAATATTTCAAGCGGCAAACCATGAGTTACGAACACATTTTTCCAAATACAAGGATGTCTTCAAAATAACCAAGGTTTCCTGAACAATCCTTTGAAACATTTCGAGCAAGCGCAGATAACAGTAGGTATCTACCTCAGCTTGTCGCAATGGTGCACAACTAGGCACTTACCTGGACCGTGATTACATCCGTAACGATAACTGTTCCTGCAGCTGATAGAGAGGAGGGTGATCCTGCTGCCAGTCTAGAGTACTTCCATATTTATCGCACTCACACTTAGACTTGCTTCTTTAATTTAATATTTTAAATCCGATAAGCCGTAATTTTCACGTTGTTATTATAACTCACTCACTTTTCCGCTGCCACAATAGCACCATGCCATCTCAGTGTTATTACAGCCTTAATGTGAGAATAGTAGGTATAAATGTTAATAATAACAATAATAATAATGATAATGGTCTTTATTTCCTATGAGTCTAGCGATATACAAAACAATGAAATGAAATCTCAATTTTAGTGTATGATGCGTCTGGAAAGCTTCCCTCTGGAGTTTTAGATGGTAACTACGTGGAACTGGGCTCATTCGATGAATGTTTAAATGTTACGACTACGAGACTTTCGGGAAAGTATTGTCTCGGTTTTCTTTACGTCAAAGACATCGAGGTAAGTACTGTGTTATTGTTATTTCACATTTTCGTTTGCAGCAGTCGTTTATAGGTGGTCGATAGTCACAGTATTACCGGCTCCTTCAACGGAACGCATACTATGCATTTTTCAACCTGTATTCCCAGTGACTGTACCGCTCTTGACGTTCACCGCATAAGTGCAGCTATGGGTATTTATCTAACCATAGTTGAAGATTTTTGCCAAACTGCAGATTCACAACCGGAATTTGATAGTCTGTCCATAACTGCAACGTAAGTACATAATATTACCAATGCGATTCACCATTGCAATTTTAGGACATTGTTTGTGTGTATTGCGTTGCTCATGGTGGTTTCGATTATCTACGACCTGTATAATAGGTTTATTAGCAATCGTGAGAACTTGCACATTCCTAATAATTTACTCTTACTGAAAACAAAGTTACAGGTGTACCAAACTGGGTATTATCATCGTTCTCAGTGTACATAAACGGTAAGTGGTTGTTCACCGTGAAGCACAACTCCAAAGAAATTGAATGTTTGCATGGATTACGAGTACTTTCAATGGTAGCGGTTCTCTCCTTCCATTCATTCTTTGCGTTGTTTTTTCACCACTTGAGAAACGAGTATTATTTGGAACATGTGAGATTATTGTTTAACATACCCTCACAAATTTACTTATTTACACCTTTAGTGGATACACCAAATACAAAACATGTGGTTGATAAAAGGCGACTATGCTGTGGACACTTTTCTACTTATAAGTGGAATTCTAGTCTCATATACCTTTATGCTGAAAACGGAGAAAAATCATAAATTTATGGTTATTTATCACTACCTAAACAGATACTTGAGGTAATGAGACATAAACTGCAAGGAAAGCTTACAAAATAATTTCAGGCTCACACCCTCTATTGCCGCCCTTATTTTGTTTGTAGTAGGAGTGTTAAAGTTTTTGGGTTCTGGACCGTTGTGGCCTTCTTTTCACGCACAAATTATTGGCCCATGTAAAGAACATTGGTGGTATAACTTGTTGTACATCAGCAATTATAAACAGGGGAAGGTACGCGCAGATACATCAATAAATTTCACCTTCGCTTTTTTTTAGTGCTTAGGTCACACATGGTATCTTTCCGTCGACTTCCAATTATTTCTTATTTCGCCTATAATGTTAATTCTATTAAAGCGTTGGCCGAAACGTGTTTTGGTTGCAACAGCGTTTTTGACAGCGTGCTGTCTGGCAGCAATTTTTGCCATCACTTGGATCTTCGAACTACGCACTTCCATATTATTCAATATTCGGTAAGATTCTCTAAGATTTATCTTTTGATCTAAACTTTAGTTTATTTCAGTAACTTCTCTAGCTATCTTCCGTTGTACTACGAATGTACAGCAACAAAAGCGCCTTGTTGGTTAATTGGGTTCATGTTTGGATATCTCCTTCACATTGCGAAGAGAGACAAGAAAATGAAACGCAAAGTAAGCAAGCCCTGCTAAAATTTAAATTAAGTACAAGATAATTGAAAAATAATATATTATGACATTGTCATACAAAAAGAAAAATGGAATTGTTGAAGGACCTTTTTATCGATTTCAATGCCTTACGCATAGAATACGCAAAGTTATAGTTAATAATTACAAAAATATTACCTGAAAGTGTTTCAAATCAACCGACTGCACCCCTACTTCGATCAAATACACATAAATAAACAAAAAACAATTAAGGCATAACACCTGATTAAAATAGCAATTGATTCTTGAACAAACTTAACAACAATTAAATTCAAACACACTTAGTGACATTTAAAATAATATAGGTACGTTGTAAACGGTTTTGACAGTTTTAAGCATGAACAGTACACCCAAAACGTTACAAGCGGTTACGTGCCGTGCGCGTACATGGTGTAGTGGATGTATCTACCGTTGGTATAACAATAAACTACACCCAGCGATCTCGGGTTCGAATCCCGATCGGTTGGCGATAAAAATACCTCCGGACATGGATGTTTGTAAGCATATAGGGTTAATGCCCTCAACCCCCTTAGTGGGCCCGAAATTTAAAAAAATAGGTTGAGGTAATGCACTTTCTCGTGACCTATGAGTCATACCATCGCAGTAGTCGCAAATGTGTCTATCTTGCTAACAACAAACCAATCTAAAAATACATTTATGTATAACCATTTATATAACTAAAGTCGATGTTTTTATCTTTTAGAATTTCACTTAACTCTTCCTCGTAAATAGTCACGCCTTCGCGCACTTTTCTTCAAGAGCACGGGTCACGAGAAAGTGCATTACGTGCCGAAACAAAGGTACACCGAAAAGGGTGACACAGGATCCGTTATTCCGGAGGGCCATAAACAATATCCGGAACAAATAAATAAATATCAGACATCATTCTAAACAGAAGAAAATTGGTTAATTAATTCGACCGCTCGAATAGGACTGGCCCTTGGTGTCGGGAATCGCAGGGTATAGAAGAGTCGGAAGCAAACAGAGCATACGTAATTCGCCTGTTTAAAACTCTGCGCGTGAAAACCTAAAACTTCCTCTTCGTTTAAGGGATTACTACAACTTAACAACAAGCCCTGAAACAGTGGATGGGGAGAGATGTCCGACCAGAAAGATGTCACTTTCAAGGAAGACTCCTTCGAAAGAATCGTCAACAGGAAGGTCCGCCATTGCAGCCAAAAAGTTGCAAGTTGGAAACCTGTAATTGTTCATCGTTCGTTTGAACGACAAGGAAAGAGAGCTCAAGACGGCAGAGTCCAAAGCCAACGCTAGAAAACTGGAGTTCCTCAAAAAGAATTTAAACGTAGACTCCACCGGCAAAAGGTCGGTGATTGGAATACTCACAAATTCAAATGGACGAAGAGGTTTCCACGCAAAGAAAAATGAAGTTATTATAGTTGAGAAAAATTGAGTCTGAAGGTGATGTCCAATCGTTGTCCGGTGTGGACTACAAAGACAATATACAACAATGGGTCGACGAACAAAACGAATTAAAGAAGGATACATCAGGATAAGGATGAGGAGGAAGTGCCTTGGTCAAGCCGTTCACATTTTGGGTGGTTGGTTCAATATTACACGGACTCGTGTTCGAGCTTTCAACTGGATTCATCCATAAGATTGATGATGACCATTATACGGAAAACTCTAATTTAATCTAAAGAGAGAAAAAAGATCGAAGACGATTCTACCCGAAACCCTCAGGGCAACGTGAGAGAAAATGACTAAATTTCTTGGAATAAGAGAAAGTAGGGTAGAGGGCGAGAGTTTTGGGGGAATTCCACCGACCACCAGAGACGATTCCCCCTTTGTTTAAGGGATGCTTTCGATTTAACAACAAGTCCTGAGACGGTGGATGGAGAGAGATGTCAGACCAGAAGGAGGCCATTTTCAAGGAAGACCCCTTCGAAGGAATCGTCAATGGGAAGATTTGTGTCATTGTTTTTCTTTTTGCAGGCTCAGTCTCTTCTGATTGTCGCCGTAACCGTTTGCTTCACTTGCATTCTTAGCGTTTTTCCCACACTTAATCCAGATTACAGTAGGATAGGGAGCTCGCTGTACTTGGCCTTGGCCACACCGGCTTTTTCAATATCCATAGGATGGATTATATATTGTTGTCATACAGGAAATGGAGGTAAATCTATTGCGAAGAAGATAAATTAGGGGTCACTCTGTTTTTACTTTTAGGTATAATAAATACTTTTTTGTCGCATTCAGTTTTCAAGATAATCTCAAATTTGACGTATACCATATATTTGGTCCATTACCCTTTGGTAATATACGCGCAGAATCGCATAAGAGTTCCTTTCTTTGCGGATAACTTTGGAATATTCGTAAGTATGGTGTACATCGGGTCAGTAGTGGTAAACCTTTTTGTTTAAGGTGTATACTATACCCGGAACTCTCTTTTTGTCATTCTTATTGGCATTACTCCTTAGCTTAGCAATCGAGTTACCAGTACAAACTTTTGTGAATGTTCTCATGAAGAAACTGCACAGAAAATAATGAGAATAAAATAAGAAAATAATAAAATAATTATATCTTAAAAAACATTTATTTAATTTTGAAAATAAGATCCCCCGCATCGCCCGTTTTATTGGGGAGTCATTTACCTGACGTCACTACAAGAAATTACACTTGAATCGTTTTGTAATGAAACTCCATGATTATTATAAAAAAATAAAATATGCGAGCCTACTCCCCACAGAAGATGAAAAGGAAGAAGAGGGGAGACGTGGAGCCCCATAAGCCCTTTAAGAGAAGAGTAGGATTCTTCCGGTGATAGTAACATTTAAGAGGACAAAAAAGAGAAGGTAGCTTTCATATCTGAAACATAACCGCGCACCCTCTTGCTTTTTCCACAACTGTTTCTTCCTCTGCACCTTCAACATATTCTGTAACTTCAACAAGTACCTAGTGAATATTCTGCTCCTTTATCATTTATTCCTCTTCCATCTGCATATGGCACTCTTATTGTATCTTCCGCTCTTTATGCACATTTTGTATCTTCCGCTCCTTTTACATATTGTTATTCTTCGTCTTCTACTCTTCTGCGCCTTCTATATCCTCTGGTTGTTCTGCATCCGCTGCTTATCATTTTTTTATTCTGTGTATCATTTTTCTTTCGATAATTCAACTTCCTGTAAAAAATTTCTTGTGCAACTTACGCATATTTTGTGTCTTCACCAACTACTGCATCTGCATTGATATATTTCCTTTATCCTCAACGCTTTTTGGGTATCTTGTGACTCTGTATATTCGGCTTCTTCCTCATCCTCTTCTTTCCATCTCTTACTTGTCCTGCGTGTTGGCTCCCCCTTTTCACCTTCCCCATTTTCAGGTTCTTCTACTTCTTCTGTGCAATGGGCATTTTGTGCATCTGGCACGTGTTCCGCCTCCGCTGCACTACTTTCATGTGCTTCTCCATCTACTGCATCTTCTTTCTCATCTTTAATGTGGACTTCTTTTCCTTTTGTACATCTACGTTTTCTGCATCAGCTGCTTCTTCTGAATTTTATGCTTGTTTCTCTTCTAAATCTGTAGATTGTTCTACTGCGCATTCTTCTTATTTCGATAATTACGTTTCTTCTATATAAAGTCGCCTTCTACTGCATCTACGGCAACTATCTCATATTCCTCTCCTTCATTTGCATCCACTGAACCTTCTGATTCTTCAACGCTGTTTAAGTATTTTATTCTCATTCTGTATGTTTTGCTTCAACAGATCCTTCCATACTTTCCGTACATGCGGTATCTTGTACTTCTCTTGTATAATCTCGTACTCTTCCACTTTCGAAACTTCCGCTTCTTTTTTGCGTTCTGCAATAGATAGTATTAATGCCAAAGCTACTGGTTGGATGTGCATAGTTCAATTACTTTACCGATTACCTACCTAGGTAACCGTTAATTATTAAGGTGCAAACTTGGGAAAGGAAAGGAGAGGAGAAGAATGAAATAGGAAAGAAGAAGATATAGGAGATGTAGGAAGAGGGTTTTTAGGAAACACTACATATAAGTTCTTAGATACATCATTGGAAAATTAGGTTGGTTTTTCGATGTTGTTTATCATAGAGTCTTACGCTTACTTTCTGAAATAGAAAACTTTAGTCATTCGATATTTTTCTGTGATACAGAAAACTATGACCTTGCAATTAATATATTACTAATAATCATCATGCAAATAATTAATGCAATTAGTAAGTTTGCGTTAATTAATCAGGCAATTAAACTTGTTCCTGTCCTATAATTATTAGCTGTACACTTACCAAGCCTTGCTATAATTTAGAGTTGCATTCAAAGCGTACAAGATGATGGGATCGATTGTACTGTTCTTCTTCATTATATCATCTTCTATCTTCGCAAAGGTATCAATTGTTCTCCTAAGATAAATCTAATTTTACATTTTTCAGAAAATATCACAAGACTCGATTGATGCATTCTCCGCTTTTATCGCTCCTCACGTAGAAGAATGCCGAAGTACATCTCAGGTTAACGTAGAGATGGCGTCAAGATGGTTACCTTACGGCGAGACACCTGACGATTACAATTTCAAACGCTATTTACGGTGTATATACACGAAATGTGGAATGGTTAATGAGAACGGAACAGTGAACGTTAAGGGTTTGGAAGATGCCATTTCGAATACACCAGGTGGTAACATAGAGATGGTTGGTAACTGTATGAAGAAAATAAAGGGCGTGGAAGATCCCAACGAAAGAATTTATAATTTAGAAACGTGTTTATTTAATGAATTTTCTGCTTGACCTTCTATTATTTATTGGTGCAATAATAAAAATTAATCGGTTATATTTTACAAGGATAAGCCTTCTAAAGACCTTTTGGAGTGACATTGAAGGTTCTAATTATAGAATATTGTATTTTGTTTAGTAAATATTATAGTAAAGTCGTCTATGTCAAAACAAAAATAGGACCTACTCAAATTTGGTTAATTTTTTTTTGTTTTATGCCACTTTTACCTATAATAATAATAATATTCCCGTATAAGTTTCTAATTTGAACTAAAGGTAAGGTAAGGTAAGCCTAAAACTGTCAAATGCAAGGTTTCAAGTTTAAATTTGCTCTTCTATTCTTCTTCTATGCAACAAGGACCAAATGATTAAGATATTTTGACTTACTTCCGTTTTTTATTTTCCCATCGCAAGTTTCGATAATTGCCATACTCTGATGGAAGAATTGTGGACATGTGTTCTAAATTCTAAATGCGGAAAATTACAAAAATACATGCAAATGATGTCCAAATCGTCATTTTCCTGCCACAGTTTTACTAAAATCACATGCTCTATTTCGAGTTTCCGGATCTATGTTTAAAAATAAAATTTAAGGTCATTAGAAAGACAAATACAGCTTAATTTGAAGATTGGTGCTGGAACTTTCACATTTCAACTGTTTCAAGTTTTCAGTTTTGAATTATGAACGTTTGTAATTTTGAAGTTTCAAGTCCAAACTTTAAGATCTCTCTCTTCGGTTTGTTATAAAAAACAAACATGGGTGTGGTTGAAATAGACATATAAAGGCGCTTACTAGAAAATGATACATTTTCAAAACTAATTTGCTCATCTCGTTTCTGTATATTTGTATCCAGGTAATGGAAAACCGCTTGCCCATTGTATATTTTGTAGTACGAACAGTTGTAGTGTTTTTTAAAATTTTTGATCGCTACCATTGTAGCATACCTATAATATAAGCTGTGTGTGATGTAAAAATCAAAAATAAAGTTTATCACTTATAAAAATTTGTTTTGTTCAATTTTTTTTCGGCCCGTCTAGATAATTTTTTAGTTTATCTGGCCCTCTCCTTAAAAAGTTGTCTGGTCTACCCAATAATAATAATTATTAATTAGTAAGGTTGCATTAATTAATCGGGCGGTTCAAACTGCTTCGGTCTTGTGATTAACAATTTTATTGATAATAGGGCGATTACAATTTATACATACAGGGTGTCCATTTAGTAGCCCGTTCTTCAAGTACGGCTTTATTGTTAAATTTATTAAAAAATAAATATACGGGATGGCAATTGGGTTGGATGAAGCACATTTGCAAATTATTTAGACACATACAGGGTGTCTCCAAAAAGTATGGTACATAAAACGTATATTTTTTTTAATGGAATGACCCACTTTTTTTAAGCCCAAATGTAGGGGCGTTGGGTGGACTTTTTAGTCGTACATTATTTTTGTATTAATACACGGCGTTGCCAAGTTATTAATTAATTCATATTTTTTTGCTAAAAATCAACCCTTCTATTATACGCTTGTATTTTTTTAACGTCTTGTTTTTGTTTTTACGTAAGTTCGGTGGTGGACTTGGGTTGAATCAGAGTGTTCAACCGTGACGAAATATTAAATTATTTCATACAGGATGTTCACTTTTTTTTGCTCCAAACATCGACATTTTCAAACTAATTTTTCTTCATTATTTTAAATAGCACACCCTATTTATTATTGCATATTTAGAATCCCCGGTAAATTTTAGTGCAACTTTATTAAGCTTACCCTATACCTAAGTGCGATAGTTTTTTCGTAAATTGAGATTTTCTATTCCTTACGGCAGTAGATAGTGGCGCGATGGTTAAGGCGCGTGGACGAGGCAACGCATAGGCGATAGTTTTTTCGTAAATTGAGATTTTCTATTCCTTACGGCAGTAGATAGTGGCGCGATGGTTAAGGCGCGTGGACGAGGCAACGCATAGGCATCGCATCCTCGAATCGAGGATGCGATGAAATAAGGTTCTATTTATTTTTTTAAATATGTGCTGTTTACGGACGAATGCACGTTCCATAGAAATGGTTTTGTAAACAGATACAACTTTCACTTTTATGACACGCAAAACTCGCACATTATCCGCGTCAACCATTTCCAACATAACTGGAGTCTCAACGTTTGGAGAGGAATCGTACATAACTATGAACTTGGTCCTTATTTTTTGAAAATCCACTAGCAGGACAAATCTTTTTAAATTTCTTGACAGAAGACTTTCAAAATTTAACTCAGCATCTTCCTAACTACATTACGGAGATAATGTGGTTGCAGCTGGACAGAACTCCGACTCACTTTTCCATACAAGTCAGACAACAAATTAGTGAATACGTTTATCGTAATGGTGCCACTACTAGATAGAACATGATGGAGAGGATTCAACAGTCCTTTCCTCGCATTACTCCAGCTATGATGAATGAAGTGATTAAATCTTTCACCAAAAGAGTAGACTCGTGCTTAGTACAAGACGGCAAACATTTTGAACGGTATCCTCGATTCTAGTGTCCGGCCTATGCGTTGCCTCGTCCACGCGCCACTATCTACTGCCGTAAGGAATAGAAAATCTCAATTTACGAAAAAACTATCGCACTTAGGTATAGGGTAAGCTTAATAAAGTTGCACTAAAATTTACCGGAGATTCCAAATATGCAATAATAAATAGGGTGTGCTATTTAAAAAATGAAGAAAAATTAGTTTGAAAATGTCGATGTTTGGAGCAAGAAAAAGTGAACATCCTGTATGAAATAATTTAATATTTCGTCACGGTTGAATACTCTGATTCAACCCAAGTCCACCACCGAACTTACGTAAAAACAAAAACAAGACGTTAAAAAAATACAAGCGTATAATAGAAGGGTTGATTTTTAGCAAAAAAATATGAATTAATTAATAACTTGGCAACGCCGTGTATTAATACAAAAATAATGTACGACTGAAAAGTTCACCCAAGGCCCCTACATTTGGGCTTAAAAAAAGTGGGTCATTTCATTTAAAAAAATATACGTTTTATGTACCATACTTTTTGGAGACACCCTGTATGTGTCTAAATAATTTGCAAATGTGCTTCATCCAACCCAATTGCCATCCCGTATATTTATTTTTTAATAAATTTAACAATAAAGCCGTACTTGAAGAACGGGCTACTAAATGGACACCCTGTATATTATTTACGTCAGCCAATGAAATTACGAATAAAATGTTAGAAGATAACTATATCTATGTATTCAAAACGTACAAAGACGATGGAGTTAACGCTACTCTTCCTTCTCATGATTTCATCCCCCATCTACGCAAAGGTATGTACCGTTCTTATGCTCTTGATATAAATCTAATTTTCATTTTAGTTACGACAAGATGCGGCGGATTCATTCTCCGCTTTCATCGCACCTTACGTAGACGAATGCCAACATAGATCTAAGGCTGACGTGGAGATTGTATCAAAATGGTTAGATAATGGTGAAGCGCCGAACGATTCCAGTTTCAAGCGTTACCTACTTTGTATATACGAAAAAATTGGATTTGTTGATAAGAATGCAACAATCAATGTAAAGGTTATGGAAGATGTTGTTTCAAATACACCTAGTGGCAATGTGGAGATGGTCTCCAGTTGTATGAAGAAGATAGTAGGCGTGGAAGATCTTCTGCAGAAAGTTTACAACTTAGAGGTGTGTTACCTTAAGAAGTTTTCTGTTTGATTCTTTGTTATATGATGTAATAATAAATGCGGTCGATTTAATTTGTTTCTGTAACTCACAAACACCGATGGGAAAACAGGCAATGATGGAGATAAAGCCACAAGGGAAGAGAAATCGTTTTCAGACAAGCGAGTTCGCAAGGGGTTGCTCGTATTGATCTTTTACGTTCTCGTAGTGAATCTCCTTGGTGACTGTGTTACGTTACAAAATAGGGAATCAACAAAAAGGGGGACAGGACTGATGATAGTCCCGTCAAGACAAAATTTAGACACTCAAAACAAAATTTAAATAGAAGAGCACATAAAAAACGGTTAAAATAATAACAGCTTTGTTCTATTAATGTACTTAGGTATTATTTCAAAACACAGCGAGAGTAACGAATATTATTGCAAACGTACACAAATGGATCTCTACCACTTACATCAGAAAACGGTACCGATTATTCAAATTTGGCAGGTGAAAATATATTCTCTTTTAAATGTAGAAAACTCATTTAATTCTTCAGTAAATGTAGAAATTTGTGCGAAATCACCACAACTTCTACTTTATTACACAACGAAAAATTCCTCCGGCTTAGTACTTTTCCAAAATTGTACATCATTTCAAAACGTGAGGAATTTGACTTTTTGCCCTACTAGAAACAGGTCTGTGCAGGATGTATTAGTTTTTTCGTCAAATGCGTTCAGAACCGTGGATAGCACAGATACTAAGGAGAATTAGGAGCTCTCGGTCTCAATACACATCGCATCGAACTCTTGGTGGGAGTTGTGGTGCCTACGCAGGTAGGTAGGGGAAAGCATTCCTCAAGATGGGAGGGAGAGGAGTTCGGATTTGCCTCTATTTCACTCATGGGCTTCATACATAGAGTCGTGTGCATACCGTATCAATCGTTGTGAACCCTAACACAAGGAGATGGAACTATCTAGTTATGCTTACTAAATATGCGACGGAAGTGGCCATCTTGGTGAGCGCGATTGGTGACGTGTATGTTGTGTTGTGTCTTTGTTTTAATTAGTAACGTTTAAATTTGGTTTTGAATTTATCGCCCAAAAATAGATAAATAAACATAATCAAAACACATATTACATGTGTATTTTATCTGTGCTATTATTTTACTTCTGTCGCAAAATATTATACCGAAAATAAATCAATTGCGCACAAATTAAACTGATAAGCTGACTCATAGAGATCGTTAAACGTTTCCGCCTTCCTCAGACAAACAGAAATATCCTTGCCCTTTCCGCCTGGAAAACTTTCAGCAATCTCTTTTACAGCCGTACTATTTATTGCTCCATCCGCGGAGTAGAAACCCAATCCTTTGTAGATACACCTAATGTAACGCTTGAGATTATATTCGCTGGGCGACGTCGCAAATTTCTCCCAATTGATCGCCTTTTCTATATCGACATTACTATGACGGCGACATTCGCTTACGTAAGGAGTGAGAATATTGGCGAACCTATCAAGGTCCGCTTGAGGTACTCTCTAAAAATCAAAATGGTTATAAAATAAAAGCATTTTTGAATTATGTACCTTTGTAAATGTGCAAGGCGCGAAAGCGAGGAGAAACAGTATTATTACTTTCATCTCGGTTCGAAGGACCACTTTTGAAGGGGCCTTGACAGTCAGTTAGTATTAAACAAAATGAAATCGGGGTCAAAGGCTTAAATGATTAAACTTATATCTCCTTTAATTATAAAATAATAGATTTAATTAATTTTAATTGAGGACACGAAAGTACTGACACGAGTTCTGAACTACCTCTCTCGAATGAATAATTAGACAGGCGATAGAGATCAAGAAGCATCCACTGAACATGAACAGGGACGATGGATTCAGACTCAGTACAGCATATGGACACAGTCATTCATAGACTAAAAAATTGGGAGAAAGTGAAATGAAAGTTCAACAACAACCACTCCTTCTTATTTCCAATTACAGCGACAGTTAATCAGGTTTGAGACGGTCAGCGAGATTAGCGAAAAAGAACCATATTCGAAACGTAACCGAAGCCTTCATTCCTATTACTCTGCAGATGCAAGCTGCAATGTCTAGCGAAACGTCAGAACGTTTGGTTTCACTTTCAGCAGTCAGGCCCGGCAAACCTAGACTTAACAGCTCACCACGACCGAGAGCTAAGAGGATGGATAATCATCCCAAAAAAACCTTGTTTTGACCGACAAGGTAAAAGGCAAGACATCTTCAAGTTTAAAATTCAAGCTCTCAATTCCAAGTGTCAAATTCTTTTAGATTAAATGTAAGGTGTCAATGAAAAGGATCAAACTCCCAAAGTGTCAAATCAAGTAATATATGTATTTTGTAAATAGGGTCACAATTGCTTGTCGAGACCAATAGGTCAACAAATTTGAAATTTCAGCGTCACTTTTCTATTTTAAATTTTAATCTTCTCAAATCTCAAAATAAATAGCTTCAAATTACAAGATTTCCTTCCAAAATAGTGATGTTCACATTTCAAGCTGCTACAGTCCATGTTCGAGACTAAAATTTTAATTTAAGGTTTTGAAACTTCCAAATAAATCTCAAATATCCAGTTACAAAGCTCAAATCTCATTTATCTAGCTCCAAATTAAAAATTTGATCTGATTGTAGGTGTTAAGATATTGTTCGTCGGGATTATCCAACTGCTTTTTCAAAACTAACCTTAAACATTTCAATGTATGCATTAAATTGAAACCACTTTTAATTCGAATAGTCTAGTTTCAACTGGTGAATTTAAAATTTCAAGAAGTTTACATTGCAAGTTGGAAATGTTTGAAGGGAAAACTCAAACATCAAAACGATAATGTTTACGTAAATTTCAAGATTTAAATCTTACAGTACAAGCTTTACATTTTAGAATTTACATCTAATGCTTTAATTTATAACAAAATACAATTTGGAAATTCCGTGCTTCAAATTCCAAAAGCTCATATTTCCAACTTTAAATTTCAAACGATAACTTCTTGCGGTAATTTTAATTTAGTAAACATAAATTCATAAATATTAAAGTTCTCATAACTTCTTCTTCAAATTTTAAATCCCAAACTTCTAACTTCTAGTTGAATAGGATTCAAATGTCAAACGCTGCAACTTTTGCGTCAATTCTAAAATTCTATTTACAAGTGTTCCAAATCCAACTTTTAAATTCTTTTAAATCGCCCTTGAAATTCAGGAATTGAAACTTGAAGCCTAGTGGTTTAAAATATCATACTTCAAACTCCAAACTTTTAAATTCTAACTCTAATGGTAATCCATACTTCATATTTTTAACTAAGGACCATTTATCTAACCAGAGTTCCAACACATTTAGATTTTCCTGCAGGTATAATTGTGAGGCTATTTCTGGTTTTGTATGTGTAGCAAGTATCGCTGTGTCATCTCCATAAGTAGCAACAATAGTTCTATTGGAGGTAGGCATGTGTGCTGTGTATAATGTATAGAGGATCGGTCCAAGCATGCTTCCTTGAGGCACTCCGGAATGAATCGGTAGTAGTTCTGAATAATCTTCGTGATGTTCTTCAAAAAAGTATTCTAAAATGTGCTAGAACCTTGCATATCGGCGACTCCCTTAAAACTAAAAAGGTGCCATGTTGTTTTGCGTCCTAATGTTTCTTCTAATATCGTAAAAGGTCCTATGAATTATTCTACACTTAAAAGTGCTGTTATCTTGGATTCCAAAAATTCTTCTGGAACCAAACAGTGTTATGTTGGATTATGGGGACTTTCGATTATGGTTCCTTTCATATCAATGAGTCTTAGAAATTTTGAAAGGTGTTAGATTGCGTTAGAATTTTAGAACTTTTCTAAATTTAAAACCTTGTGTTATCGCATCTTTCGTCTTAGTTTTCCCTCCAATGCCCAACAGGTGCCATGTTACATTAAGTTTTCTGTAAGACTAACGATTATTGGAATTCTTCTACACTTAAAAAGGTGATGTTATTTTGAATTCCAAAGGTTTCCCCAAAATTTAAGGAAACGTGTTATCTTACACTGGTTTGAAAGGCTCTTCCAATGTTCTCCCAACAATTTTCTCAGAACATGTTAATTTAAAATAAGAAAGATCTTTATCGTGGTGGTAACTAAAAATATCTAACATGTCATTCACTTCGTCGGTTATCTTATTAATTTAATGTAACGCTGTACATTGTACACAGTACATTGGAACATTGTGGTTGTTGACGTCCATATAAATACATCGACTTATTGATAATCATGAAAGTATCAATACTTTTTCTTCTAGCCTTTGCGACGGTTTTATCTTCTAAGGTAGGTTGCCTGATCACATTTTTGAATGGTACATGTTGCTCACATTTTAGGAAGTTCGTCAAGATGTAATAGACATGCTTCTACCCATTATCTTACCATTCAAGGAACAATGTATTTTAGAATCGAATGTAGATGAAGAGATCGCGGATAGATATTTTACGGTATACGAAGCACCCGAAAATCCAGAAATGAAATGTTTCGTCAAGTGCCTATCTGAAAACAAGGGTTGGTTAAGGCCAGATGGAACACCAATTACTGCTGTAATAGAAAATGCTCTTAAAAAATTATCTGGTTTTGACATGGAAGCCGTTACGACTTGTTTAAAGGAAGCAGAGCATGGTGAGGATCCCTGCGATTTGGGTTATAAGTTTGATATGTGCATGATTGATAAGTTTCATGTATAAGTTTGCAAATTTGTGTTATATCCTTATATCATACCCTGAATAAATGGTGATCCTTCTTCACGCAATTCTAGCGAAGGTGAAATGAATGGGCACATGTTCTCCTGCAATTTGTATAAAATGCTATGTATGCTAGCTAGTCAAATACATTTCAGCTTTGCCGTCATCATTTGCTAAAGGAATTGTATAATTTCCACCAGTCGCTCTTCGTGCGTCATCCATCTACGTCTCTTAACCATGTTCGACTAGATTACCCGCATAACCATCAGCTGAAACAGCTAGTGACCTCATTAATATTACATTCAAACATACACCAGTCACGCTATCATCTCCATCCATGCGTGGATAAACCATCCATAACGCTTATAACATTTCAAACAGTTCAATGTGATACCTTCCTTGGAACTTTCCATAGGGTCCACGTTGGTGATAAGAAGGTCGATATTATGCAAAAATCGAAAACCAAGGCAATGTTCATGGTTTTTTCTTGGAGTAATGTCAGTAGATTTGTATTTTCCTTGCCGAATTTCAACAGATTTTCCGTTTTTTATGGTTGGACGCCACCCCTAGCAGGGCCTTGGATTGTTTTCGACCAGTGGAGTTCCTCCAACATTCCTCCTTCCATTCCTTTTCGTTGGTTATGTTTCTCTTCACACCATTTCGTGCGCAATTTCAGATGCAGGTTGGGGGTCCTGTGAAAAGCCTATAAGTCACCCTTTATAGCGAAATGTCCGAGTACTCGTTTAGCTTTACTTTATTTGGGTGAGGTTTTAGAGGCACTTCAACACAAGGCCGTAACTCATTTCTTCTGGGCCCCAAAACATTTAATGCTGCTTGGCTGTTTGCGTATGTTCTCTTCATCATCTCCACCTCCACCACCAAATCTAAAGGCTGTAAGTTTATAAGACTCTTCAAAGCAATTATGTGCGTTGTGAGTAAACGTTTTATCTGCTCTTCTTCTGTTTCTGTTCTCTTCAACGACACTAAGATCATAATGTATTATATAACAATATAACGATTGCTTTGATGATTCCTGTGTTATGTGTGTATCTAGGTGGGTCTCTTTTCGCAAACATTCGCCACCAATTCTATATGGACGTGATGGAGTTATTCGTTATTGTGTGCCTTGAATGTCAACATCTTGTGAGGGTTATCACTAGGTACGTTATTGACTGTGGGGATGAGCTTTCTATGAAAGATAAGTCGTCTTTCTCCCCCCCCCCCCCAAGATGTATAAATCACCCTTCCTACTATAGCTTTTGTAATTCTAATCGTATAAAAAATATAGACGCGAGGACTACGATCTGATAGAACTTACAATCCTTCAAGTCTAGCAAACGAAATGGCTCGTCAATTACATAGATGTTTGTATCTCATAAAAAATAACCCATAAAGGGGGTGATCTTGGTTAAGGGTAGGTCTCTTAGTGCCGGAGTTGCGTAACAAATTGTTGTTTTGTTTTTCCTTTCGTATCAGCACCACCCGCATGACCTCGTATACCTACCTAGTTCAAAACCTAAAAAAAAGGTTCGGTTTTTTAAATTAAAAGCCCCTTACACCGATCATCCAGAAAGAGGAAAAGCAGTAGAAGAGAAACTGCCCCCCCCCCCTCTCTCTCTCTCTCTCTCTCTGCAGAAATTCTCCCATAGTTCCTACTGCCACAGTATTCTCATTGCTTCCACTGTTTATCATAATATTCTACGCCTAAAAAGGCATGCCATGCACTTTTTCTCTGAGCTTATCTTCCATTACGATTATCATTTTGATCAGTGATAAAAACGAGTTAAGACACTAGGTTTTATTATTTTATGGAGTAGAAGGAGGTTCAAACAGAAAATGCGTCAACAAAACACACAACTAACTTATAAGGCACCTCGGCAGGATCTTTTACGCCCGTTATTCCCTTCAAACAAGTAGCGACCATCTCCACATTTCCACTGGGTAACCGTAAAACCGCACCTTCCAGAACCTTATTATTCACTGTTCCATTCTGGTCGATGATTCCCCACTTTTCATATAAGCACTTTAGGAAAGATTTAAAATCGTGATCATCCGGCGTTTCCCCTGTGTTCAGCCATTGCGATACAATCTCCTCGTTAACATTACACGTACCTTGGCATTCTTTCATATAAGGAGCTGTCAAATCTTTGAATGAATCTGTCGCGTCTTGTCGCAATTTCTAAAACGAAAATTAGATTCACATCAGCAGCACGAATCATACCTTTGTAAAGACGGAAGGCGAAATAATGAGAAGGAACAATACGGCCGGTCGCATCATATTGCACGCTTCGAATGAACCTGCGAATTGCATCACCTATATCTATCTAAACCCTCCTTAACATACCCCCCCCCCCCCCCAATTGCACAATGACAAGGGGTCATAAGGTATCGTAAATTGCATTTTATGAAAAAAAAACTCAACTTCGGTAATGAATTAATCGTTAATAACTAGACATGTTAAGTGTAGGGGTAAACTGTAATTCCTTATAATTGTCATAAACAGCATCATAAATATTGATTAATTACTTAAGTACTGATATTGTACAGTAATTTGTAATAGAATATCAAATTACTTAATTGGTTCGAGGTAACATAATTGGCATTGACGTAATCAAAAACTAATTGTTCCTTAATTGTATGGGAATAAGGGCTTAAGGCTAATTAAAATTTGTTTGCACAAAGAATGATTGAGACATAAAATTTGGCCCTAAAAGTAATTTTAATTGAAATTTTGAAGAATGGTCACAATACGAGTCTTCGGAGCCAACTGAAGAAACAGCCATGGTGGCATGAGGAGCTCACTGGAATGAAGGTGGGGACAATTTGGTAAAAATGGCAGGTGGCCCATTGAGCTGGCAAAGAAGGTGACCTGGAGGACATCGAAAAAGCGAGAATCCCAAAAACCACTTAAAAAGGAATATAAAAGAATAGAAAACCTTCATAAGAGCAATGGGAGATGGGGGAAACATATCATGGGACTATTAGGGACGAATATGCGCCTTTTTGATAGCATACCTATCCTCTGGGCACTGAGATTAAACAATAAGCGCATGCATTCTATGGGTTTGACTGAAAATTCCTCTTTGAGCGGATAATTACACTGTAGATCAGACGACCCACTACTACGATTATTTCGATGAGACCGAACATGAGTACAATTAGGGAAGATTAAATCGGATAGAGATATTCGCTTTATTATCTACTCGAAATTATAAGGTCCAAATAAGTAGGTATGAAATGAAGTTGGAAGTAATGGCGTTTCAGATTAATCACTAGGCTTTTGGCTAATCTGGCATAATGCAGCTACATCGCATTCTTTAGGGCTATTAATCAACTTTTCACTTTGACCCACAATTTCCAATTGAATTTGTTCTAAAGTCTTTTGCTTAGTTTCAGGTACAAAGTAATACACAAAAAGGAATCCAAAAAACGCGCAAACGGTAAATATCAAGAACGGAGCGTAAAGTCCATAACTGTCCAAGCTGAGCTCGAAAAACTTCAAGGCAACAACACTTATGATACAAAAGTAGCCTTGGTATAAACTTAAGCCGAAAAATTTTATATTCGGCGCAAATAACTCTCCAGAAATGACGGAGGGAACAATCTGTAATCCTAAGCTAAATCCTAAGAGGAAGAGCACCATTCCAACCAGTGGTAAGTAGTTGACGCCTTCCATGTTGAAATGCAACCCGTCTCTTAAGTAAAAATAAATGGATTCGATCAACAAGCTAAGAGTGACACCCATCGTAGAAATCAAAAGTAAGGGCCTCCGCCCGAACCTATCGACAAGAGATAGTCCTATTGTTGTAAACACGAGCTGAGTCGATAGGTAAATTAGGGAGGAGACCCAATTCTCTAGTGGTCCGCCAAGTTCTTGAAATATTTCTTGGGTGTGAAAGGTAAAGGCGACGTTTCCACTGAAAACGTGTATGGTGATTAGAGAACAGCAGATGTAGAGCGTCCTCCTGTTGTATCCACTTGTAAATAGTGCCAAGTACGAGTCGACGCTTACTTTTTCGTCGTAAATCATCGACGAAATTCGATTGAGTTCTTCATCTACAAACTGGGTGTTTCGAAGTCTTTGCAGATCCTTCTTGGCGCCAACTAGATTTCCTTTCGAAACCGATCTATAGGGACTTTCGGGTATGAAAAGAAGGAGGATGAGTACAGCTGCCGGTAAGATCGCCGACATTATTGCGCAGTTCCTGAATGTGGCGAAGGTACCAATGACGTTTCCGACTAATATACCAATCATTCCAAAGACCGTGATGCTGGAAAGGAATAAACCTCTCAGCGATGGTTTGGATATTTCGGAGAAATACAAGGTGAGTGCGCACATTAGGATCCCGTCCCCCGCTCCGCAAAGGTGTCTTGCGATGATTATCTCGGTAATACTGCGCGCACATGCAATTATAACCCACGAAATTAAGAGCAAAATCGTTGCCAAAATAATAGATCTTTTCTGGCCAATGTAGCTAATTAAAAATGACACTAAGGCGCAAGCAACTAGGCTTCCTCCAAAGTAACTCACTGATATCCAATATTCATCATCGCTCAAAATGGGTATGTGTGAATCGTTTTTAGCGAGTTGGGGTAAGGCAGTCGAAGTCCATCCGTAGTGCATTCCACTGCTCATGGAGGATAATCCCCCTGTAACCACACGATTCGTATACAAGAAGCTGTGACTGATGTGATGTAAACTTACCAATCGTCATCAACAGATATTCACATGCCATGGACACGTTTCCTACTTTCCAACGAAATTTAATTCTGTCGAGCTTTCTCATTTTATCAACATTTCCTCACTTAATCCCTCACCATTATCGCGCTATTTTGATTTATTAGTGTTTTGTTTACTTTGTTAATGTAAGAAACCTTGACTGTTAAAGCTGTCATGTTATCTTACTCGCCGTACATAAGCCTGTTGGGACCTTTGGTAATCAAATAAAAGGATTTATTATGTCAACAATATATTTCACGTAGGTATCTCTGATAACGAAGATTTTAGCATCAAAACGTAATAAGGTAAGATCTACTAAAGTATAATTTTAACTTGTTTTAGGTGTTCATCCGTTCGAAAATAGTCAGTACAAAGTATCATACAACTGATTAATCTGGATATTGAGTTACTCTATTTCAAAACGATAGTACCCCTGACAGAGTGGTCTCAGTTAGTGCCATATATTCGTATCAGGGGCAGTTGGTAGGCTTGTAAGGAAACGAAACCAGATAAAATAATGGGAATCTTTCCTCATCCAGATTATATACCCAGCCCAGCGTGGGGGAAAAATTATCAGAGAGATTACCTTTTTGATTACTTGTGCCTGAGTAATTTAGTCTTAAGGCAAGACCGAGAGTTGACCCAGCCGACCAGAATTATCGACCAACGTTACCATTGTGTTAGTACATGTAATTGGCGTAAGTTCATTTATTCTCGTGCTTTATTGGTGTTTTTAAGAGGTGAACGTTCACTCAGCCCCCCCCCCCCCCTCTTAAAAACACCAACGGAGAATCGCGCATAGGCGCATAATTTAGGAGCTTTTAAATTAGTGGAGTTTCGATTTTCGAGCTCTATCCCTTACCTTAAAACAATTCCAAAACTAGTTTCGCCGAAGAGGTAACTCATAGAAAATACTATTAAATCTATAATATCTTTAATGCATGGAGTTCCAGCATTATTAGGCTACAAAAATATGTAACACTTCATTTCCAAGTTACAACCCTTTAGCAGGAAATCCACCCCTTGTGCCAAAAACACAAGAGGGAACTGTGTTAAAGAATCGAGAAACGAATCATTTTATGACGGTATATTATCCTCCGATTTAGGAGCTTTCGAAGTATGTATGTATAAACTGACTTTCGAGGTGCAGCCCCTTGTGCCAAACACGTAAGAGGGAACTATGTTAAAGAATCGAGGAGCGGATTAATTTATGACGGTGAATCATCTTTCAATTTAGCTTACTAAATATGTATAAACTGACTTTCGGGAGTGGATAATCGGTGCAATCATCTCTGACGTTATTGTTAAGAAAATTGGAAGAAAGACAGTTTCGCTGATGACAGTGGCCCCATGGAAAGTAAACTTATGAACTGCTTCTATCACTTCATATCTCGTTCCCAGCGTTTGTGGATTTCGGTTTGGGGAAGAAAAAATAATCGCTGGGTTCCAGATCGAGTTGATGTGGAAGTAATTTAAAACAGCAACACCCCTTTCTGTAGATTTTCTCTGCGTTTACTCTTAACCTTCGGGTAAACGGCGAGGAAAAAACGCTCACGGTAATCTTTGAAAAATAATCAATCGACCAGATTTTCTTACATTCCCAAATAATGCTATAATCTTCCAAACAGACGAAACTGACTTGAATTTTTTCGGCGGTAGTGTACCGTTCGTTCTTTGAAATGTAATGCACCCATATTTCATTCCAGAAGCTTTCCTTTCAATAGATTACTTTTACTACAATCACAATCCCAAGCAAATTTCAGAAATCTTTCAAGAGATTTTTGGAAAACATTTTTTCGAAAATCGTTTTGGAATAAAACATATTTTAGAATTTTTCTGCGAACCATATTCAAACGTAATTGTGCTGTGGAAGGATCGGTTGAAACATACATCTTATTCAAAAGAAATACTACGAGTTTCCTCTTTTAAAAAAAAATGTAATAGTATAAGGACCGAAATATATCATGAAGTAATGAAGGGGAAGTAAGTTTGGTTGAATAATCTGATGCCTCGGATAGGTACACTGGTCTCTGGTTTCGGGGATCGCAGGCTACAGTTAAGACTCGAGAAGCATATAGGTGCCATTGACAGACTTATATCAAGCAACCTATCTACCTTGTGTCCCACGCTAGGGGTACCCCATGGGATTTAACATGGGAAAATTGAAATGATCTTTTTCCTGCTTCCCAAATTAAAAAATCGCAAAAATTTTGACGCAGATTTAAAGTGGCACTTAAAACGTTTCTAAAAACAATTTTTTGATTACAATTTGATAATATAATTAATAAATTAATTACAGGCATTTGAAATTCGAAATTTTGAAGGTTTTTCGCGCATGCGATTCAGATCGGCTATCTTCGGCTACAATTTAATTTTAGCATCCATATTGCTTTAAAAACCGAAGATAGCCGATCTGAATCGCATGCGCGAAAAACCTTCAAAATTTCGAATTTCAAATGCCTGTAATTAATTTATTAATTATCAAATTGTAACCAAAAAATTGTTTTTAGAAACGTTTTAAGTGCCACTTTAAATCTGCGTCAAAATTTTTGCGATTTTTTAATTTGGGAAGCAGGAAAAAGATCATTTCAATTTTCCCATGTTAAATCCCATGGGGTACCCCTAGCGTGGGACACAAGGTATATACTTACTTTATGCGTTGAATAAATTTGTTAAATATTTAAAGATTGTAACTATTTTAACTTTGATTTAAAAAAATACATATTCACCACTGCCACGAACGTCTTATTACCTAATTTCAGAACAGTTTCGAGCACTCCATTAAAGGCCGGAAGAGGACTATTTTGTTTCATTTAGATTTTAATAGTATTGTTTTGTTGATCCCGACCATTAGTCTTATACGCAACCAACCCCCACAACTTTCGACCGTCGAGCTCCTGCTTCCAATTAGAAATGTTCTACCCCCTTGATAACTGGAGGGGCTGAAGCACTCGTTGGAATAAAATACAACAAACCCTACAGATCCGTGAATATAAATGTTGGGGATATTATAAAATCAACTGTAAAAACTGTAGCCGCACAACTATTGGGCAGATAAAAAGATCATTCAAAATTCGACTTAAAGAGCACACGAATTGAGAGGAATATAGCGTTATTTATTGTGAATTTACTATTTACTTGTGAATTATCACCTTCGCCGTAAACAATACATATAAATTCGCAAACTTACACCTAGCAACAAATGGTTACCAGCTCATCTGCAATATAAGAGATTAGTTGAAATCTCTAAAGTAAGTAATCCCCCATTTTAATTTTAGCGAATAAGTTAATGGACCCCTTAAACAAATAAACCGTTAGGAATTTAACAAAGATGTGGGATTACGTGAACAAATTTAACAGATTTACGTATTATTTGAGAGCTATATTTAACGAGATAAGCGAAATTCAACTGTTCAGTTTAGGTTCAAGTTTAGTTTAAAACGTGTCCATGGCTTGCCAATATTTATCATTGACCATTGGTAAGTTTACATGATAGTTGTTATGCCTTTTATACGAATCGTGGGATTACAGCGGGACTATCGTCCATGAGCAGTGGAATGCACTATGGATGGACTTCAACAGCCCTACCACTACTTGCCCAAAACGATTCACACATACCCGTATCGAGCGATGATGAATATTGGATATCGGTCAGTTTCTTTGGAGGAAGCTTAATCGCAAGCGCCCTAGTCTCCTTCCTAATCAGTTACGTCGGCCAGAAAAGCTCGATCATTTTGGCAACGGTTTTAATCCTCATTTCGTGGATTATAATTGCGTGTGCCCAGAGTCTTACAGAGATAATCGTTGCGAGGCATTTCTGCGGAGCGGGAGACGCGATTCTGTTGTGCTCTCTCTCCTTGTACTTCTCCGAAATATCCACACCATCAGTGCGAGGTCTCTTCCTTTCCAGCATCATGGTTTTCGGCACGGTCGGTATACTAATCGAAAACGTAATTGGTACCTTCACCTCATTTAGAAACAGTGCGATAATATCGGCAATCCTACCGGCCGTTGTATTCATCCTCCTCTTCTTCGTACCCGAAAGCCCCTACAGATTGGTTTCGAAAGGGAAACTGGTAGGTGCCAGAAAATCTTTGAAAAAACTCCGAAACACTTCGATAGTAGACGAGGAGCTCGAACGAATCTCGTCGATGATTTACGATGAAAAAGTCAGTGTGAACTCCTACCTAGAACTATTTACGAGCCAATACAATCGGAAAACTGTCTACATCAGTTTCTCACTAATTTCCATTCACGTGTTCAGTGGGAACGTAGCCTTCACATTCCATACCCAAGGAATGTTCCAAGAAGTTGGCGGACCTCTAGAGAATTGGGTTTCCTCCCTAATTTACCTATCGGTTCAACTGGTCTTTACACTATTGGGGTTGGCGGTCGTCGACAAATTTGGACGGAGACCTCTGCTCCTCATTTCGTGCATTGGCGTCACTTTAAGTTTGTCGATCGAAACAGTTTATTTTTACTTGAGAGATGGTTTACATGTCAACATGGAAAACTTCAATTTCCTGCCACTTCTCGGAATGGTTCTGTTTCTTTTGGGTTTTAATATTGGATTGCAAATTGTTCCGGTCGTAATTGCGGGAGAGTTATTCGCGCCGAACGTAAAATTTTTCGCGTTAAGTTTGTACAGCGCCTACTTTTGCGTAATAAGTGTGGTAGTCTTAAAAATTTTCCAAATCAGTTTGGATGCTTACGGACTTTATGCGCCGTTTTTAATTTTTACAGTTTGTGCATTTTTAGGATCCCTTTTTGTGTATTACTTCGTACCTGAAACTAAACAAAAGACTTTAGAAGAAATTCAAACAGACATTGTGGGGCCGAAAGGGAAATTGCTTGATAATCCTAAAAAATGAGATGTGAGTATCTTTAAGCTACCAAAGGGATCCTAATTAATTACCTACTTTTATGTGTTAAAGTAAGTAGAAAAATGGTCGGTGATAATTTACGTTCATTGTTATTCTAAAGACAATTCGAAGAAATATAGACATGATATGCCTAAACATTTTTAATTATTTATCTGTAATATGTCAAATAAAAGTAGAAATAAGCTCCTTTATGTCTAAGCAACCAAAAAGTAATAAAACCTTTCTAGTTTACTGACTGAACAGAAGAGTCAAATTGGCATTCCAATGTAGGAAAGAAAAAACTGCAACTAACCTTCCTCGAATTTGGTCTGTCTTTCCTCCTGAAAAAGCGCCTAATTACGCCACTGCACATCACCCAAGGCAATCCCTAAAACCTCTAATGATTCCAGACACTAAATTAATGCATACTTTAGAGCAGCCAACAAACAAAAATACTATTGACCTCATGTGGGTTAAAGGGCATGCTGTAATATGTGAAAGTGAATGCGTTGTCCAACTGACCTTAAGCTAAGTGTTTTGAGACCCAGAGCCAACTCTGCCACTCACAGAATTGCGGGTATCAGCAATTCAATAAGTCAATACCAACACCCAGGGTCAACACAAGAGGTGTTTTCTTTTTGCACGTTGTGGTAGACCTAAGTCAGCTCTGTCAATAACACACCATTCGTTTAATAAAATAATTTGACTCAGTTCTCAATAACCCTATTCGTTTTAAAAGCTTTATTTAAGTTTTATATTAACCTGAGGCAGAAATGTCTACATGACGCAAGGCACTTTAATCACGTGATGATTGTAACTTTACCTAACCCTGCGGCGATGCAAAAAGAAAACACCTATTATCGTAAGAGATAATCTGGCAGTTTGGGATCTCAAAAAACACGTACTTTCTGAGAGCTGTGTTCTGCGTTATTCTAAATTTCTTGTTCGTTAAATTGTCCTGCCGAATTACACTCGAGATTTGTATTTATACCTAGTAAATTTGTGTTGTTTAAATTCTAATCTGTTTCCTTTAGCAATTTGACTCGAAAAACTGTCAACCTAAAAATGCTCCACCTTCGGTGTCGCATTTTTATTGGTTGACAGTTTTTCTCGTCTAATTGCTAGGCAACAGATTCTTATTAAACAACCCAAATTTACTCGGTAAAATACAAACCTCTTGTGCAATTATAAGTGAATAACTAACAAATGGTACTTATTACATTAAAAAATACCAACAATAAAATTTTTGTTTTAATAGAAAATCAGTGAGGCTTCAGAACGGCTGTTCTCCCTAAAGACCCGGAGCAAGAGCTGTCGAATTAACACCTTGTCCATTGGGGCGGTATTGCCAAAATTCACGACGTGTCGCAACTGAGGAGGAGCCCTGCTCATCATATGCGCATACCAAGTATCGGTAAACTAGCTAAGGGGAGTGGTGCCCTAGGAGGAAGTAAAACTTCGATTCGTTAAAGTGAAGCCCCCACGGACGTATAAAAAACAAATGGACTGCTAATTATGTTGAAATAATTGTCCCCTGCCTGTGCGGCGCCATACTGTGCTCAATCACAGAATAAGTAAGGGGACCTTATTCTGCGGCTCAATTTTGTATTGGTGTATTTCTAAAGGAGTAATCCACAGACCCACAAACCACTAACAAAAAAGTGA
Source organism: Pyrocoelia pectoralis (assembly GCA_036250285.1). Taxonomy (NCBI): domain Eukaryota; kingdom Metazoa; phylum Arthropoda; class Insecta; order Coleoptera; family Lampyridae; genus Pyrocoelia; species Pyrocoelia pectoralis. The sequence goes on from CM070081.1 coordinate 33,330,780, forward strand.
TTTGTGCACAGACCATTAAAAATATTAGTGGTCTGTGGAGTAATCTTTGATTATATACAGGGTGTCCATTTAGTAGCCCGTTCTTCAAGTACGGCTTTATTGTTAAATTTACTAAAAAATAAATATACGAGACGGCAATTAGGTTGGATGAAGCACATTTGCAAATTAGTTAGACACATACAGGGTGTCTCCAAAAAGTAGGGTGCATAAAACGTATATTTTTTTAAATGGAATGACCCACTTTTTTTAAGCGCAAATGTAGGGGCCTTGGGTGAACTTTTTAGTCGTACATTATTTTTGTATTAATACACGGCGTTGCCAAGTTATTAATTAATACATATTTTTTGCTAAAAATCAACCCTTCCATTATACGCTTGTATTTTTTTAACGTCTTGTTTTTGTTTTTATGTAAGTTTGGTGGTGGACTTGGGTTGAATGAGAGTATTCAACCGTGACGAAACATTAAATTATTTCATACAGGATGTTCACTTTTTTTTGCTCCAAACATCGACATTTTCAAACTCATTTTTCTTCATTTTTTTAAATAGCACCCCCTATTTATTATTGTATATTTGGAATCCCCGGTAAATTTTAGTGCAACTTTATTAAGCTTACCCTATACCTAAGTGCGATAGTTTTTTCGTAAATTCAGATTTTCTATTCCTTACGGCAGTAGATAGTGGCGCGATGGTTACGGCGCGTGGACGAGGCGACGCATAGGCTGGACACTCGAATCGAGGATGCAATGAAATAAGGTTTTATTTATTTTTTTAAATATGTGCTGTTTACGGAGGAATGCACGTTCCATAGAAATGGTTATGTAAACAGACACAACTTACACTTTTATGACACGCAAAACCCGCACATTATCCGCGTCAATCATTTCCAACATAACTGGAGTCTCAACGTTTGGGGAGGAATCGTACATAACTATGAACTTGGTCCTATTTTTTTGAAAATCCACTAATAGGACAAATCTTTTTAAATCTCTTGATAGAAGAGTTTCAAAATTTAACTCATCATCTTCCTAACTACATTACGGAGATAATGTGGTTGCAGCTGGACGGAACTCCGCCTCACTTTTCCATACAAACCAGGCAACAAATTAGTGAATTCATTTATCGTAATGGTGCCACTACTAAATAGAACATGATGGAGAGGATTCAACAGTCTTCTCACCACATTACTCCAGCTATGTTGAATGAAGTGATGTAATCTTTCACCAAAAGAGTAGACTCATACTTAGTACAAGACGGCAAACATTTTGAACGGTATCCTCGATTCGAGTGTCCGGCCTATGCGTTGCCTCGTCCATCGCGCCACTATCTACTGCCGTAAGGAATAGAAAATCTGAATTTACGAAAAAACTACCGCACTTAGGTATAGGGTAAGCTTAATAAAGTTGCACTAAAATTGACCGGGGATTCCAAATATGCAATAATAAATAGGGGGTGCTATTTAAAAAAATGAAGAAAAATGAGTTTGAAAATGTCGATGTTTGGAGCAAAAAAAAGTGAACGTCCTGTATGAAATAATTTAATGTTTCGTCACGGTTGAATACTCTGATTCAACCCAAGTCCACCACCAAACTTACATAAAAACAAAAACAAGACGTTAAAAAAATACAAGCGTATAATGGAAGGGTTGATTTTTAGCAAAAAATATGTATTAATTAATAACTTGGCAACGCCGTGTGTTAATACAAAAAGAATGTACGACTAAAAAGTTCACCCAAGGCCCCTACATTTGCGCTTAAAAAAAGTGGGTCATTTCGTTTAAAAAAATATACGTTTTATGCACCCTACTTTTTGGAGACACCCTGTATGTGTCTAACTAATTTGTAAATGTGCTTCATCCAACCTAATTGCCATCCCGTATATTTATTTTTTAGTAAATTTAACAATAAAGCCGTACTTGAAGAACGGGCTACTAAATGGACACCCTGTATATAATCAAAGGGAGTAATGAACCCTGAAAATTTAGCGGTTATATTTGAAAATTGCAAATTGCAATTTATAATTTGTCATTTCATTATTTCTGAATTTCAATTCTGTAATTATATTTTCATCATCACTTGCTTGGTATCAACGACGATTCTGCTGTTGAAAGTATTTGTAAAATTTCTTCTGGAACGTGGTTTTCGATGTACTCCAAAATGGCATAATTATGTGTAACCATTTAACAAACAAAACTTGTTTATTTACACACGACACATAGCAACAATCGTTTCCAACGAAACATCACGCTCTATCAATGAATAAATAGTGTCAGGAAGAAGCATATAGCAGACGGCTGTATATGTCAATGCGAGACGGAAATGCGGCCATGAAAGGCCAAGTTTGACTCACTTTGTTTATGTTATGTTGATGGTCGTTGCGTAGGCGTATACTTAGTTTTTGTTTAAATTTACATTTTAACGATAAATTAGTGGTGATTTTTATTCTATTAGTGTGGAAATCACAATTCATGATTTCATATGGAAGTAGTTCAGATCATTTAATTTATGTAGAATTCATGATTCGTTAACACATAATTTGAGGTTAAAACATAGGCGTCTGTAGTAGTATAGTAATGGAGCTACTAATTCACTTTGACCTCGTTTTACCGCAAGGTCACGAGGTGTCCAAGGTCATGTCGACTAGACGTTTCCGGTTCCTCCAATCCAATTTCTATTGTTTTCTTGTCAAGGCCACTCTATGTGCGCTACTAATTCAATTTCTATTGTTTTCTCGTCCAAGGTCATGTCTACTAGACGTTTCCGGTCCGCCTAACTCAATTTCTATTGTTTTCTTGTCAAGGTCTTTTCTATGTGCGCTACTAACTCAATTTCTATTGTTTTCTTGTTCAAGGTCGGCTAGTTCCTCTGGCTCTATTGTCTTCCTGCTCGGTGTTTCCGGTTATGAACTTGGATATTTCCGGTTGGGAACTTGGCTAGGGGTTTCCGGTTAAGAACTTCGCTAGACATTTCCGGTTATGACTAACTCGCTGGCCTCGAAAAGCAATCAAGGTCAAATGTTGTTGGTCGGCTGCTTATAAAGAGATGTCTCGAACCTCAAATGCAATCATGTCCAAGGTCATTGCAACTACTACTTTGCAACGTCGTCGCGAAAGAATTAATAATTTAATTGTAAAGATTAGAAAACTAAAATTTGATCTGGAAGTTCAGCGAAAATTAAATAAAATCGTATTGTAGAAATAGAACTTTTAGAAATGCACTCTTAAAAATGCGGCGATTATTTCAGCCTTCGATAAACTAACTTTAAAGTTGAACTAATTTCGGGTATCATAAAGCTGTCAACACTTCAAATGTGACCTAATTTAAAGTGGATCGCTATAGAACATATGAATTTTTACGTAGTAAAATGAAAGCTTACTGTGTAAATTTGATAATCCTTTTTTGCACTAAAAAACCGGCAAGGCGCGTCTTTAGTTAGTAACGAATTCTATAACCTTGTCTACATCGAAAACTAAACATTTGAACCTCATGTAATTTCGGTTTGATTAACGGAAGTGCGTAGGTTAGTAACGTCATATCCGATAAAAAAGAGTTTGTTTATTTGTATGACATCATCTCCGCTTTGAGACGTAAACAAATTACTTAGTAGCGTAAATAACTTTAACCGGAAACTACATAAAAAAGGGGAAAATTCAAGGTTGTTTTATGAATATGACGTCATCTCCGCTTAGAGCATCTGTATGTAAATATATTTTTTTCAAGTAATTTTGTCGTCTGTTTATTTGTATAACTCCAGCAGCATTTTTTATGCGTTTAACTAGTTCTAAAAATAGAACATGTAGTTATAATAGTAGTGATTTGTTTATTTTGCCCTTGATTTAACGGCCTTGATGTACGTTGTATAAAAGGGGGGGTATCGTTACATTTATTCTTTAGTTAGCTGAAAACAGCTGAATCGGCACTTTGCTTTGTATCGAGTTTAATACCTGCTAATTAAAGTCATCTCGTTGTTCTACGAGTGTTATTGGTGGATAACAATATATTATAGGAATTTATTCTATAGTACGTGAGTGTGTGTCAACAATATTTTACGGTACGTTCTACAGGGTGTACGTAGTTTCATTGGTAACGATATAAATTATTACAGGATTAACAATGAATCCCACAACGTTCTCTTCGCTGAGTGATAGAGTGGTCAAGGTAACTGCTAAAGCCTTATTGTTGCTAAAAACTAAAGACGAGATAGTGAGACATATTTGTATAGTGAGAAAGAACATTCATCTGATAAGGAAATTTCTTAGAAGTGAATTAAATAAGAATGAAAATAGTTTAAAATTAGAAAGTAACTTAGCTCTTTTAAAGTCTTTTTTAGTTAAATTAAAGCAATTGAAGCGCGGTTCAGAGAAACGAGGCGGGGGCATTTCTAATCGAAAAAAGTTAGTTTGGCAAACCATAGATTCGTGCTTTAAAGATAGACTACTAACCGGCATTGTGGTTAATTTTGAATACAAAGACCCAGTACTTTTTTTGGAAAAAGCCTTTGACAGTTTTTCGCGTAAAATAAGTACAACTTTAGAGCGTTCCCTATTGAAAGTGAATACTATGCTTGTTTGTAACTTTATTCAGGCTCAAAATCAAGTCATCGATTTGAAAACCTTTGTGACGAAGAGCCAAGTCATAGACGTTGGCACAGACCTTAAGCAATGGTACGATACGCATGTAATTAGTAAGATTCGAACCAAAATAGAAGAATTTGCAGAAAAAGATTCGGGGTGGAGTCTATACGAAATTTTGCATTTAAAGATCAACATTAATAGCTATAGTCCTCTGAAAGGTGGAATTTCAACATACGTTAAAGTGCCTCATTTCATAGCAATCACACGCTCAGTAATTAACGTCCGAAACAATGACAATTGTTGTTTCCTGTGGGCCGTTGTATCAGCCCTTTACCCTGCGCAACAAAATGGGCATAGAACTTCAAGCTATCCCCATTATAGTGAGGTTTTAAAGTACGATTCAATTCAGTTTCCAATTAAAATTAGCGATATTAAAAAGTTTGAAAAATTGAATAATCTTAGAATTAACTTGTACTGCCTAAAGGGCAAAAATGTAGTGCCATTTTTATTGAGTGAGAACCAGGACAGAGAACCGATAAATTTGTTAGCATTGGCGTGTAATGAGAGCGCAAGAGACCACACATATTTGCATTTCACGTGGATAAAGAACATGTCCGCATTGTTTTCAAAGCAGTTATCAAAACATAGTCGTAAGAAATTTATTTGTAACCGATGTCTAAATCACTTTTCCTCGAACGCTTACCTGCAAAAGCATCTCAAGCATTGTAACGATATTAACAAATGCGCTACTAGATTGCCGGACGAAACGAATAAATATTTGCAGTTTAAACACTTATCATACCAAGAAAAAGTTCCGTTTGTAGTGTATGCCGATCTAGAAAGCATTCTAGAGAAATGTCCGGATAATCAAAACACTAATACGCGCTTATGCGACAAACACATACCTTTTAGTGGCGCTTACTACTTGAAATGTTCCTATAATGATGAATTATCCAAGTTTCGTTTATACAGAGGTCGCGATTGTATTCAGTGGTTCGTTAAAGAACTACACGATATAGCGACTTGGGCAAATGAGATCGTCGGCACCGTCGTCCCCATGGAAACGCTAAGTAAAGAGCAAATGGAGAGTTTTCAAAATGCCACAGTTTGTCATATTTGCAACAAGCCGTTTCAGCCGGGCGATATTAAAGTTAGGGACCACTCACACTTTACTTCTAAATTTCGAAATGCAGCCCACCAAAATTGCAATTTAAATTATAAGGATACGCACGTTATCCCCGTTGTTTTTCACAATTTGAGCGGATACGATTCGCATTTTATCATACGCGAGTTGGCCTTGAAGATACCCGGCCAAATTTCCCTTTTACCGTTGAACAAGGAGAAGTACATTTCATTTAGCAAATCTGTAGAAAATACAAAGATAAAATTTAGGTTTATCGACTCGTTTAGATTTATGGCTAGCAGTATAGATAAATTATCTAGTTATTTGGATAATGAGAAAAAGATTATTACTAAGCTAAATTGTAGCAATGGGGATGAGTTCAATTTGCTGGTGCGTAAGGGAATCTTTCCTTATGAATATGTCGATTCTTGGGATAAACTGGACGAATCTAGTTTACCGCCCAAAGAAGCGTTTTATAGTCATCTTCATGAGGAAGGCATTAGCGATGAAAGCTATACGCATGCCAATACAGTTTGGACTACATTCAATATTCAAACGTTAGGTCAATACTCTGATCTCTATTTAAAAACTGATGTCCTTCTTTTGGCTGACATCTTTGAAAATTTCCGTTTTACCTGTTTAAATGCGTATCAATTGGATCCCCTTCATTATTACACGGCCCCCGGACTGGCGTTTGATGCGATGCTGAAAATCACCGAAGTGAAATTAGAACTGCTCACCGACATTGATATGGCAATGTTTATCGAAAGGGGTATTAGGGGAGGAGTTGCACAATGCTCCAATCGCTACGCAAAGGCTAATAACAAATATATGGACTACGATCCTAGCGCCCCCACGTCATTTTTAATGTACTATGATGTAAACAACCTCTATGGGAAAAGTATGGGGGAATTTTTACCATATGGGGAATTTTCCTTTGTCGACGAGCCCAATATTGACTCTATATTAAATAATCCGGACGATTCAGACATCGGTTACATAATAGATTGCGATTTAGACTATCCCGCAGAGTTGCACGAGTCTCACAGCGATCTCCCTTTAGCACCTGAACACATGACACCTCCGAGCTCAAATTCTAAATTAAAGAAATTATTGCTCACGTTGTATTCAAAGCGTAACTACGTTCTTCATTATAGGAATTTGAAATTGTATTTAGAGCAGGGATTGAGATTAGTTAAAGTCAATCAAGTTTTGCGCTTCAAGCAGTCACCGTGGCTGAAAAAATACATAGATTTGAATACAACGTTGAGACAGGCGTCAAAGAACGATTTTGATAAGAACTTTTATAAATTGATGATCAACAGTGTTTTTGGCAAACTAATGGAAAATGTCCGTAAATATAAGGACGTGCGTTTAGTTACTAAATGGGAAGGCCGTTTCGGTGCTCGATCGCTCATAGCCCAGCCCAATTTCCATAGCTGCACAATCTTCGATAAAGATATGGTCATTATTGAGATGAACAAATTGGAAGTTTTCATGAACAAACCAATATATGCGGGATTTTCTGTACTAGATCTTTCCAAAACCTTTCTATACGATTTCCATTATAATTATATTTTAAAGAAATTCCAAAATAATGCGCAACTCTTATATACGGATACCGACAGTCTCATTTATTCTTTCGCCGTTCCCGACATATACGAGTGCATAAAAGAGGATATCGATAGGTTCGATACCTCAGATTATGAGCGTGATAACGTGTATGGGATCCCCTTAGTCAATAAGAAAGTGCCCGGTCTGATGAAGGACGAGAACAATGGCAAAATCATGCTCGAATTCGTCGGACTGCGCGCTAAAATGTACGCTTACTCGGTTGAGGGGAAAGTAACAAAAAAGTCTAAGGGGTCAACGGCGGCCAGTGTCAAACAAATCACCATAGAGGACTATAAAAAGGCGTTGTTTAATTATACAATTGCAAAGCGGTGCCAACGTCTAATAAGATCGAAGAAGCATTTAGTGTTCACCATCAAACAGGATAAAGTTGTTCTTAGCCCATACGACGATAAACGCGTACGAACTTTCGGGTCAACTAATACTCGCCCCTGGGGTTTTTCTGAAGCGCGCATTTAAAACTGTAAATATTAGTTGTAGTTAGGTATAGGTCGATAGCGCGTTTCAATCATGAATGGCGGCAGTCTACCAAGTAAAAACACCCAATTGGAGGAAGAACTGTTTCACGCTACTCGCACCGTGTACATAAAACATTTACGGAGTGCTTTACTGTGCTCATCCATTGACAGTTATATTGTGATTAGTAGCATACTACAAAACATTATTGTACCAGATGAGTGCTTTAACTGGTGTGCGAAATCGCCAAATGCGTGTCAGGCTAATATGGACCTGTTGTTTGATAAAAAAGCGGAAACGGACAATTTAATTAAGCAGTTTTGTAAATATAGTAGTATCGATAGTTTAGCTTTACCCTTCAAAATGTACATACTTGATTTAGTAGATAAGCGGAATGTAGGTACTGTTTGTAGTAATTATAAGAATTTTTTGCATGTAATGGATGAAACTGTATGTACTGCCATAGAATTTTAAGGTGCTGGAAATTTTGTATAATATTTGTATTGAGAGGGATGTAAAGTATAATTTTCAACCGGAGAAAAACGCCCACCATAAACAAGTGTACGAGTGGATTGTGGAGAATATCCGTAAAGGCAACGAAGATCCAACTGCTGCCCTTGGCTGGAGGTGTGGGCCAGACGGTCAATTTTGGCCCTCGACACTACTAAGCGATTATAAAAAAACTTTTCCGCTAATTTCAAAAATGATGGGGGGGAGGAGAAAATAGAGTTAAAATCCGTTTGTATGGTGATTTATATAAAATAAAAACAATATGTAGCATTTATGTTGAGTTTTATTTATCGCTGTTTACAATACTTTACTTATACAGCGTGATTCAAAAAGAATACCACAATTTTAAACATCTATAACTCTGCAGAGAAGAAAAGGAGAGCTAAGCACTATCTGTCGTCGAATTAAGGAAACTCTAAAGTTTCATTTTGTTGCTCATTTGTTCGCTGTCAGTTGATGTTAAGATGGATCGGCCAACAGGCGCCCGTGACAATTCACTTCATCACTGGCCTCCAAGAAGCCCTGACCTCACCCCCTGCGATTTTTTCTTATGGGGGCATGTTAAGGATAAGGTGTTTCAACCACCTCTACCCACTAGTATTGATGATCTGAAACGACAAATAACTGCAGCTATCCAAACCGTTACGCCCGATATGCTACTGAGAGTGTGGAACGAGTTTCATTATCGGGTTAATATCGCTCGAGTGTCTGGAGGGGGTCATATTGAACATTTGTGAACTTGTTTGATAAAAACTTTTTTAAATACTCGTTATAATCATGTAAAACACAAGGCTCTATTATGTTTCTTTGATTAAATACAGACGTTTAAAATTGCGGTATTCTTTTTGAATCACGCTGTACAATACGGTTAAATAACTATATTATTCTCGTCGATCCAAGATTTTTCATTTAATCGCCACCACTTGACGAACACCTTGCCATTCTTTCGTTGCAGCACCATTTCCACGAAATATACGTCGGGATACTTGGCCTTTTGTAGCTCCTGTTCATAAAATCAGTTCAAATACGAGGGGAGGGAAACAGATAACAGCAAACAGCTAACAGGTAACAGCAAACAGCTCTATAACAGGTATCGAACAGGTAAAAGCAGCTCTATAACAGGTATTAAACAGGTAAAAACGGATAAAAACAGGTATTAAATAGATAATAACAGGTATTAAACAGGTAAAAACAGGTAAAAAACAGGTACCAGTTCAAGACCTGTTTTTACCTGTTTAATACCTGTTATAGAGCTGTTTTTACCTGTTCGATACCTGTTATAGAGCTGTTTGATGTTACCTGTTAGCTGTTTGCTGTTATCTGTTTCCCTCCCCTCGTATTTGAACTGATTTTATGAACAGGAGCTACAAAAGGCCAAGTATCCCGACGTATATTTCGTGGAAATGGTGCTGCAACGAAAGAATGGCAAGGTGTTCGTCAAGTGGTGGCGATTAAATGAAAAATCTTGGATCGACGAGAATAATATAGTTATTTAACCGTATTGTACAGCGTGATTCAAAAAGAATACCGCAATTTTAAACGTCTGTATTTAATCAAAGAAACATAATAGAGCCTTGTGTTTTACATGATTATAACGAGTATTTAAAAAAGTTTTTATCAAACAAGTTCACAAATGTTCAATATGACCCCCTCCAGACACTCGAGCGATATTAACCCGATAATGAAACTCGTTCCACACTCTCAGTAGCATATCGGGCGTAACGGTTTGGATAGCTGCAGTTATTTGTCGTTTCAGATCATCAATACTAGTGGGTAGAGGTGGTTGAAACACCTTATCCTTAACATGCCCCCATAAGAAAAAATCGCAGGGGGTGAGGTCAGGGCTTCTTGGAGGCCAGTGATGAAGTGAATTGTCACGGGCGCCTGTTGGCCGATCCATCTTAACATCAACTGACAGCGAACAAATGAGCAACAAAATGAAACTTTAGAGTTTCCTTAATTCGACGACAGATAGTGCTTAGCTCTCCTTTTCTTCTCTGCAGAGTTATAGATGTTTAAAATTGTGGTATTCTTTTTGAATCACGCTGTATAAGTAAAGTATTGTAAACAGCGATAAATAAAACTCAACATAAATGCTACATATTGTTTTTATTTTATATAAATCACCATACAAACGGATTTTAACTCTATTTTCTCCTCCCCCCCATCATTTTTGAAATTAGCGGAAAAGTTTTTTTATAATCGCTTAGTAGTGTCGAGGGCCAAAATTGACCGTCTGGCCCACACCTCCAGCCAAGGGCAGCAGTTGGATCTTCGTTGCCTTTACGGATATTCTCCACAATCCACTCGTACACTTGTTTATGGTGGGCGTTTTTCTCCGGTTGAAAATTATACTTTACATCCCTCTCAATACAAATATTATACAAAATTTCCAGCACCTTAAAATTCTATGGCAGTACATACAGTTTCATCCATTACATGCAAAAAATTCTTATAATTACTACAAACAGTACCTACATTCCGCTTATCTACTAAATCAAGTATGTACATTTTGAAGGGTAAAGCTAAACTATCGATACTACTATATTTACAAAACTGCTTAATTAAATTGTCCGTTTCCGCTTTTTTATCAAACAACAGGTCCATATTAGCCTGACACGCATTTGGCGATTTCGCACACCAGTTAAAGCACTCATCTGGTACAATAATGTTTTGTAGTATGCTACTAATCACAATATAACTGTCAATGGATGAGCACAGTAAAGCACTCCGTAAATGTTTTATGTACACGGTGCGAGTAGCGTGAAACAGTTCTTCCTCCAATTGGGTGTTTTTACTTGGTAGACTGCCGCCATTCATGATTGAAACGCGCTATCGACCTATACCTAACTACAACTAATATTTACAGTTTTAAATGCGCGCTTCAGAAAAACCCCAGGGGCGAGTATTAGTTGACCCGAAAGTTCGTACGCGTTTATCGTCGTATGGGCTAAGAACAACTTTATCCTGTTTGATGGTGAACACTAAATGCTTCTTCGATCTTATTAGACGTTGGCACCGCTTTGCAATTGTATAATTAAACAACGCCTTTTTATAGTCCTCTATGGTGATTTGTTTGACACTGGCCGCCGTTGACCCCTTAGACTTTTTTGTTACTTTCCCCTCAACCGAGTAAGCGTACATTTTAGCGCGCAGTCCGACGAATTCGAGCATGATTTTGCCATTGTTCTCGTCCTTCATCAGACCGGGCACTTTCTTATTGACTAAGGGGATCCCATACACGTTATCACGCTCATAATCTGAGGTATCGAACCTATCGATATCCTCTTTTATGCACTCGTATATGTCGGGAACGGCGAAAGAATAAATGAGACTGTCGGTATCCGTATATAAGAGTTGCGCATTATTTTGGAATTTCTTTAAAATATAATTATAATGGAAATCGTATAGAAAGGTTTTGGAAAGATCTAGTACAGAAAATCCCGCATATATTGGTTTGTTCATGAAAACTTCCAATTTGTTCATCTCAATAATGACCATATCTTTATCGAAGATTGTGCAGCTATGGAAATTGGGCTGGGCTATGAGCGATCGAGCACCGAAACGGCCTTCCCATTTAGTAACTAAACGCACGTCCTTATATTTACGGACATTTTCCATTAGTTTGCCAAAAACACTGTTGATCATCAATTTATAAAAGTTCTTATCAAAATCGTTCTTTGACGCCTGTCTCAACGTTGTATTCAAATCTATGTATTTTTTCAGCCACGGTGACTGCTTGAAGCGCAAAACTTGATTGACTTTAACTAATCTCAATCCCTGCTCTAAATACAATTTCAAATTCCTATAATGAAGAACGTAGTTACGCTTTGAATACAACGTGAGCAATAATTTCTTTAATTTAGAATTTGAGCTCGGAGGTGTCATGTGTTCAGGTGCTAAAGGGAGATCGCTGTGAGACTCGTGCAACTCTGCGGGATAGTCTAAATCGCAATCTATTATGTAACCGATGTCTGAATCGTCCGGATTATTTAATATAGAGTCAATATTGGGCTCGTCGACAAAGGAAAATTCCCCATATGGTAAAAATTCCCCCATACTTTTCCCATAGAGGTTGTTTACATCATAGTACATTAAAAATGACGTGGGGGCGCTAGGATCGTAGTCCATATATTTGTTATTAGCCTTTGCGTAGCGATTGGAGCATTGTGCAACTCCTCCCCTAATACCCCTTTCGATAAACATTGCCATATCAATGTCGGTGAGCAGTTCTAATTTCACTTCGGTGATTTTCAGCATCGCATCAAACGCCAGTCCGGGGGCCGTGTAATAATGAAGGGGATCCAATTGATACGCATTTAAACAGGTTAAACGGAAATTTTCAAAGATGTCAGCCAAAAGAAGGACATCAGTTTTTAAATAGAGATCAGAGTATTGACCTAACGTTTGAATATTGAATGTAGTCCAAACTGTATTGGCATGCGTATAGCTTTCATCGCTAATGCCTTCCTCATGAAGATGACTATAAAACGCTTCTTTGGGCGGTAAACTAGATTCGTCCAGTTTATCCCAAGAATCGACATATTCATAAGGAAAGATTCCCTTACGCACCAGCAAATTGAACTCATCCCCATTGCTACAATTTAGCTTAGTAATAATCTTTTTCTCATTATCCAAATAACTAGATAATTTATCTATACTGCTAGCCATAAATCTAAACGAGTCGATAAACCTAAATTTTATCTTTGTATTTTCTACAGATTTGCTAAATGAAATGTACTTCTCCTTGTTCAACGGTAAAAGGGAAATTTGGCCGGGTATCTTCAAGGCCAACTCGCGTATGATAAAATGCGAATCGTATCCGCTCAAATTGTGAAAAACAACGGGGATAACGTGCGTATCCTTATAATTTAAATTGCAATTTTGGTGGGCTGCATTTCGAAATTTAGAAGTAAAGTGTGAGTGGTCCCTAACTTTAATATCGCCCGGCTGAAACGGCTTGTTGCAAATATGACAAACTGTGGCATTTTGAAAACTCTCCATTTGCTCTTTACTTAGCGTTTCCATGGGGACGACGGTGCCGACGATCTCATTTGCCCAAGTCGCTATATCGTGTAGTTCTTTAACGAACCACTGAATACAATCGCGACCTCTGTATAAACGAAACTTGGATAATTCATCATTATAGGAACATTTCAAGTAGTAAGCGCCACTAAAAGGTATGTGTTTGTCGCATAAGCGCGTATTAGTGTTTTGATTATCCGGACATTTCTCTAGAATGCTTTCTAGATCGGCATACACTACAAACGGAACTTTTTCTTGGTATGATAAGTGTTTAAACTGCAAATATTTATTCGTTTCGTCCGGCAATCTAGTAGCGCATTTGTTAATATCGTTACAATGCTTGAGATGCTTTTGCAGGTAAGCGTTCGAGGAAAAGTGATTTAGACATCGGTTACAAATAAATTTCTTACGACTATGTTTTGATAACTGCTTTGAAAACAATGCGGACATGTTCTTTATCCACGTGAAATGCAAATATGTGTGGTCTCTTGCGCTCTCATTACACGCCAATGCTAACAAATTTATCGGTTCTCTGTCCTGGTTCTCACTCAATAAAAATGGCACTACATTTTTGCCCTTTAGGCAGTACAAGTTAATTCTAAGATTATTCAATTTTTCAAACTTTTTAATATCGCTAATTTTAATTGGAAACTGAATTGAATCGTACTTTAAAACCTCACTATAATGGGGATAGCTTGAAGTTCTATGCCCATTTTGTTGCGCAGGGTAAAGGGCTGATACAACGGCCCACAGGAAACAACAATTGTCATTGTTTCGGACGTTAATTACTGAGCGTGTGATTGCTATGAAATGAGGCACTTTAACGTATGTTGAAATTCCACCTTTCAGAGGACTATAGCTATTAATGTTGATCTTTAAATGCAAAATTTCGTATAGACTCCACCCCGAATCTTTTTCTGCAAATTCTTCTATTTTGGTTCGAATCTTACTAATTACATGCGTATCGTACCATTGCTTAAGGTCTGTGCCAACGTCTATGACTTGGCTCTTCGTCACAAAGGTTTTCAAATCGATGACTTGATTTTGAGCCTGAATAAAGTTACAAACAAGCATAGTATTCACTTTCAATAGGGAACGCTCTAAAGTTGTACTTATTTTACGCGAAAAACTGTCAAAGGCTTTTTCCAAAAAAAGTACTGGGTCTTTGTATTCAAAATTAACCACAATGCCGGTTAGTAGTCTATCTTTAAAGCACGAATCTATGGTTTGCCAAACTAACTTTTTTCGATTAGAAATGCCCCCGCCTCGTTTCTCTGAACCGCGCTTCAATTGCTTTAATTTAACTAAAAAAGACTTTAAAAGAGCTAAGTTACTTTCTAATTTTAAACTATTTTCATTCTTATTTAATTCACTTCTAAGAAATTTCCTTATCAGATGAATGTTCTTTCTCACTATACAAATATGTCTCACTATCTCGTCTTTAGTTTTAGCAACAATAAGGCTTTAGCAGTTACCTTGACCACTCTATCACTCAGCGAAGAGAACGTTGTGGGATTCATTGTTAATCCTGTAATAATTTATATCGTTACCAATGAAACTACGTACACCCTGTAGAACGTACCGTAAAATATTGTTGACACACACTCACGTACTATAGAATAAATTCCTATAATATATTGTTATCCACCAATAACACTCGTAGAACAACGAGATGACTTTAATTAGCAGGTATTAAACTCGATACAAAGCAAAGTGCCGATTCAGCTGTTTTCAGCTAACTAAAGAATAAATGTAACGATACCCCCCCTTTTATACAACGTACATCAAGGCCGTTAAATCAAGGGCAAAATAAACAAATCACTACTATTATAACTACATGTTCTATTTTTAGAACTAGTTAAACGCATAAAAAATGCTGCTGGAGTTATACAAATAAACAGACGACAAAATTACTTGAAAAAAATATATTTACATACAGATGCTCTAAGCGGAGATGACGTCATATTCATAAAACAACCTTGAATTTTCCCCTTTTTTATGTAGTTTCCGGTTAAAGTTATTTACGCTACTAAGTAATTTGTTTACGTCTCAAAGCGGAGATGATGTCATACAAATAAACAAACTCTTTTTTATCGGATATGACGTTACTAACCTACGCACTTCCGTTAATCAAACCGAAATTACATGAGGTTCAAATGTTTAGTTTTCGATGTAGACAAGGTTATAGAATTCGTTACTAACTAAAGACGCGCCTTGCCGGTTTTTTAGTGCAAAAAAGGATTATCAAATTTACACAGTAAGCTTTCATTTTACTACGTAAAAATTCATATGTTCTATAGCGATCCACTTTAAATTAGGTCACATTTGAAGTGTTGACAGCTTTATGATACCCGAAATTAGTTCAACTTTAAAGTTAGTTTATCGAAGGCTGAAATAATCGCCGCATTTTTAAGAGTGCATTTCTAAAAGTTCTATTTCTACAATACGATTTTATTTAATTTTCGCTGAACTTCCAGATCAAATTTTAGTTTTCTAATCTTTACAATTAAATTATTAATTCTTTCGCGACGACGTTGCAAAGTAGTAGTTGCAATGACCTTGGACATGATTGCATTTGAGGTTCGAGACATCTCTTTATAAGCAGCCGACCAACAACATTTGACCTTGATTGCTTTTCGAGGCCAGCGAGTTAGTCATAACCGGAAATGTCTAGCGAAGTTCTTAACCGGAAACCCCTAGCCAAGTTCCCAACCGGAAATATCCAAGTTCATAACCGGAAACACCGAGCAGGAAGACAATAGAGCCAGAGGAACTAGCCGACCTTGAACAAGAAAACAATAGAAATTGAGTTAGTAGCGCACATAGAAAAGACCTTGACAAGAAAACAATAGAAATTGAGTTAGGCGGACCGGAAACGTCTAGTAGACATGACCTTGGACGAGAAAACAATAGAAATTGAATTAGTAGCGCACATAGAGTGGCCTTGACAAGAAAACAATAGAAATTGGATTGGAGGAACCGGAAACGTCTAGTCGACATGACCTTGGACACCTCGTGACCTTGCGGTAAAACGAGGTCAAAGTGAATTAGTAGCTCCATTACTATACTACTGTCTGTGTTGTTTCTAAGGGCTTAAAATTTTTTTCGCACGTTGATATATTGTGTTTTATTGCTATAAATTACCTTTAAATAACCGTTTGTAGCCAAACAAGTAAAAAAAAACAAAACTTTGTACTATACGAATGTATAAAAGTAGAAATCCATATTTTATTATTATTTTTCAAGTAAGTATCTTTTTGCGACAGCACACCACTGTAAAACAGGAAACAATCATCTGCCATATGCACAGGCCATCGCGGTCGCACGATAATATTGCAAATGCTTCTTCCTGACACTATTTATTCATTGCGCTCTATTCATACTATGTATATAAAAAATGTCAAATATGAAAGCAACGAAAGGTAAGATATAAAACATTGAGGTTAAGTCAAAGACTTTGAAGTTTGGACCACTTTCGATTTGACGTTTGAAATTTCCAACTAAAATCGATCTCTACAAGAAAATAACTAACTAAGAGCACAGTATGGCGGCTCCCATGGTGGGGACAAATAAATGTTGCGGGTACGTACCAATTAGCAGTCCATTTGTTTTTTATACGTCCGTGGAAGCCCCTTAAATTCCTGGAACCCAGGAGGAAGCGGAAAAGATCCTGAGAAGGATCAAAATCCAAATGAAAGCATCGTAACCAGCAACTGGAGAGTGGTGGACAGGAAGGAGGATGACAATAGGAGCAAACATTTATTGTTCTCATGGACTAAACTTCCAGGAATAAGATGTGGGCTACATGGACCAAACTTCCTGGAGTAAGATATGGGCTAGTTCACTACGCTTGTACAATGGAATCCTAGCAGGGCGGCATCTACCACTCTCAGTATACATATACATAAGGAGTAGGAGCAGGAAGTTGCCCACCACCGCTCCGACTTATCTTGGTCAAGTCGTCCACATTTAACCATCGTACCTTAGAGGACCTCATAGCATTCAAATAAACCAAGATCGAAAGAAAGACTTGCAAAAAAAATGAATGTACTTTATCGCCAATAGGCAGCTCACAAATGGAAATGTGGACGAATAGTAAAGAGTGTCCTAGGATCAAATTGCTCACTAGCGGTAGAATTCTTCTCAAGCGATTGCCAATATTCTCAACCATTCTTGAGGGGGAAACATCAAAGAGACTATACCCCTTTTAAATTTGGAAACGGTGAAGATGAAGAATGTCTACAACATTCTATTCACTATTGAAAGGAAGAATGAAAGACAAACAGCATGCCAAATGATTAAAAGTTTAGCTTCTTCGTTATTTCACCTGTTGATGTAGATTTCTGTTATCTGAGTTGTTAAATTGTCCTTTGTAGTGTCTAATTTTTTTCTCGTAGCAATTTATCCTGATACAGTTCGTTTTATTATTCCATTATTCAAGTGTTATAAATTGAAATTTTCTTAATTCGTGTGTGTAAAAATGTAAAATGGTGGTGCCATTCTTCCCTCACGCCACGTCTGGTACTGTATAATTAATTCCATTTAAACCTTTTCCACTTTTCTCCTTTTTAGATTTGTGCATTTAGGTTGCATCCGTAATTCCATTATTTTGACTTGACTTGACGGTGTCTCTGGTAATGTGCAATGTGCTCAAGTCACTGCAAGTGTAGATGTGATGGTTTTACATGGGAAACGGGGAACACATATCACAGTGTCGAATAGCTCAAAATCTGAGTATCAGCTTGAAATTATCATTGTATTTATTGTTGAAAAAAGCAAATATTAACAAACATAATATGTATAAGTAGGAATAAGGTTCACTTTTAGTTTCAATAATTGTTGCGCCACTCCACCAACCCTTCTTAAGTTTACCTTAGACCTTTGATTGAAATATTAATATTTCAATCAACGCTTAGACACAGAAGAAATACCTACGGATGCAGAAGCGACACTTACGGCGGTCTCTTTGATGTTTGATGCGCTAGATTGCTATCTTAAAAGCAAGTATTTGGGCGGTAATGGAATAATAATGAAAAATATCCAATATATAAAATAAAATATACAACTTTTTTATAAATTTGTTATATTTAGTAATTTTTACGCCACATTCGGCGGTTTCTGTGATGTTTGCAACCTCCTTTTAGTTCATTTTAGTGTGACGGCCATCTTGAAAGAAAGTATTTTCGTATTACAAATTGGTATAATTATGCGAAAACGGGTAAGTGTCGCTTCTGCATCCGTAGGTACCTCTGTGCCTTAGATGTAAGTTTAGGCCAGTCACATTTTCACCCACAAACCAGAATCATTGTATGGTAAGTAGCCCGATCATTCTAGACATAATTTCACCATATATCAAAGTTAATTTAAGTACATTTTTTGACGCAGTTAGGTTCCAAAGATGGAATAGAATATAAAACCACAGTTTTACACCAAAATTGGATATGGCGTCTAGCCGGAATTTTGGATTTTGCGTTTATCCATTTTTCAGGCGTATTTTGCATTTCTCGCTGAAAATGGTAGTAACCAAATTTGTAGATAATTAAATTCTCTATCTTTTTTGTCTTAACAATTTTGTTGTAAAATGATTATTTATTGCTAATACTGAGCAAAAAGTGTGAAAAATTGGGACATTGACCCAGTTTTTTCAATTTTTGGACCATTTTTATTAAAAATAAGTGACACATTCAAATGACAAAGTTGTAGGGGACTAAATTCCCTACGTCGTACGAAAAACTTGTTGCTACGAAAGTTGTAGAGAATTGAGTCCCCTACAACTTTGTCATTTGAATGTGTCACTTATTTTTAATAAAAATGGTCCAAAAATTGAAAAAACTGGGTCAATGTCCCAATTTTTCACACTTTGCTCAGTATTAGCAATAAATAATCATTTTACAACAAAATTGTTAAGACAAAAAAGATAGAGAATTTAATTATCTACAAATTTGATTACTACCATTTTCAGCGAGAAATGCAAAATACGCCTGAAAAATCGGTAAACGCAAAATCCAGAATTCCGGCTAGACGCCATATCAAATTTTGGTGTAAAACTGTGGTTTTATATTCTATTCTATCTTTGGAACCTAACTGTGTCAAAAAATTAACTTTGTTAAAATTCCTACATTGATCGGGCTAAATGCCGGTAAGAGTGGTGATTCAATCATACAAATTAGTCCACTTCAATATTGTAAATAAAATGTATATAACTTTTTTGTATAAGTGTAAATAAACAGGTTATGCATTATACGCACAACAATAATAAATTAAAAAAATGTGTGTTTCAATAATAAATAACAAATTTTTTCTATACCTTGTATAAAATCATACGATTTTCACTTGTATATGCGGGACTAAAGTAGCTCATTATTTCCCTAGGGAAAAAATGAAAATGACGTCACGCAAATGCTAAGCCAATCACAAACCAGTATTTTACTAATTTTATTGTATGAAATGTCAAACGTCAAAGTCAAATTTATAATAATGAATTACGCTATTATGGTTGTTGTAGAATGTAGATAAACGATTATGATAAACGATACATGTCCGATATTCCTAAAATAACATTCGTTAAAGAAATTATAAGGAGTTTGATTTAATCTTCAATCATAAAAAATCGTAGGTACTTACTATGATGATAACCTTACTTTTCGTTATAGTTTACTTATTGTAGGAGGTTAGAAGGTGTTGACTACTTACGAGAAAATAACGTTCCTTAAAAAATTATAAGGAATTTGATTCAATCTCAGGTACTGTAATGAATAAGCTTACCTACTTGTTAATTTTAGGTGATATTTTAGATGTTAAAGGAGGTTGTCTTTGTAACTTTGGATTGTATCTCGGTTATTAATTACAGAAGTAGAATTGAATGGAATGGAAGAAGAACAACTTGACATTGAAGCATTCAAAGTGACTAGTCTAGTAGCTTCTTAGCAATTTCATGCCGACATTACTTTCAGCTGAGGATAAAACATTAAAAAATCGATTATCGCTAGTCATAGTTTGACGTAGATCCATATCCTTTATACAATATTTTAGTGCTCACAAGTAGCCGCAGGTTCTTTCCTGATAGCCCTGTGCAAACCGTGCCAGGCTACGAGATGGACCTGTGAAGACCTGTCTCGCACGACGACAATGATGTTGGATTGTAATTTAGAATCTAAGTACAATAAAATTTATTCATGGGGCAGGTTTCGTAATCAGTGATTTATTATCTAGAATCTAGACAAAATTTTGTGTGAATAGTTCTAAGTAATGTGTACCTTACTTTTGTAAGTAAGTGTGTGATAATTCAATCGTAAATAATCGTATGTAACTCCGATAAAAAAACCTTAGTTTTTATAGGTTAGTTATTTTAGAGGTTAAATAAGGTACTGTAACGAATGAAATTATTTATTGATAATATTAAAATTGCAATTATTAAAGGTAATTAGTAAATTTACAGCTATTAGTATTGTTATTGTTTGTAAAAATTCCGTTTCATTAAATTATTTTCTAAACAACGCCACCTGTGTTTCCATTTGCCTACTACTTGACGGTTGTATTTGAAATGGTCGTCGACAATAATTAGTTTTAACAATTTTAACTATTGTAGTAATCACTATTTTGAGGGGTATAGAAAAAAATATTGTATTATACACGGGGGAAAAGTAATTTTTAGCGCTCTCATAAATTGCCTCCCTCCGCTTCGCGTCGGGAGGCAAATCTTTATGATCGCGCTAAAAACACTTACTTTTCCCCCTTGTATAATAATATACTATTTTTTAATCTGTAGGTAGATATTATTTGTTCCGCAAAGTAGAATATTTTATAAAAATGACACGATAATGGAAGTTTTATTTTACCTACCATTAAATTGTTTGAACTGGTTTTTATACTAAAAACATATTGAATATTTAATGTAAAAATGTTCTGTTTGTATCGTCACTATGGTTACCATCGAAGTTAATGGTTTTCATATTCGTGCATTATTTGAACAGTGGACATTAATGGATCTGAGTGCTTTTTTTTCGTTTGAACCACTCTATTTCCTTTTAACGTATGTTATTGATTATTGGCTTTAGTAAAAACAGAAAACGTTTTAGTTTTACTGTATACGTGTGTAAGTGTAGTCGTGTGTCGTGTTCATTATGAAGTGTGCAGTGATTAAAATTGTAATTTCTTTGATAATGAGTGGAATTTGTTTAGTTGCTAGTGACATCGGTAATGAATTGGCGATCGCGGATGGACCGAGTACTAAAATTCAATCTTGTGTTTCAAAAGTTATTGAACATATTTTGGATCCAACGGAAAGTTTGGTCTTCGTTATTACCTCCCACCCAGATTATATACCTAGTCGGTTGCCAAATCCAGTTACCCTTGTGGATATAAGGGAACCTCTGCCAACTCATTACAAAAGGTATGAAGTGAATTATGTAATAGAGGCAAAGAGTTTGGCATTATTCTGGCGAGCATTAGCCGCTTTAGACAGATCTGCTTTATGGCACCAACAGGAAAGTAGAAAGGGAAAGTTCATTATACTCACCAAAGATGAAAAAGCATTGCAAACACTATTTTTTGAAATGTGGCGAATCGTACGCATTCTACACATTATAATTGTTCTTTACGACGACACCTCCAAAAATTGCCCCATGAAGGTTATAACGAGCAACCCCCAAGCGGCAGGTAACAAGTGTGCTGGAAAACCGACAGTATTTTCAAATTTCAGTTGTGACAATATTTCTATCGAATTATTAAAACCAATTAGAGATTATAATGGTTGTCCCGTTTATATTGAACCCGAGCGGCCAAGCTTAGGATTTGATTTGAATATGAAGGGACAGAGAATATTGTACAACGTGCTAGCTGATCTCAAACGTGCATTAAATGTAAACCCTGTATTTCTGTATGGAACCAATGAAGATATGGCAAGGGAAGCCTTTCGGCTTAATCAAATTCTCATCATCGAAACTCCCTTTGGTGGATTCAAAAAATGGGAAAGCAGCATAATATTCTTGAGGAAATGGTTTACATGGAGGGGACCACAAGCTAAACAAATATATTCTTTAAACACTGTTTTTATACCATTTACATATGATTTATGGATAGCAGTTTTATTAATAACGATATTGATTATATTGATAAAGTGGATGATTATGAAAGCCAACGGATATAACAATAATTGTGTGATCCTCGCGTGTGCCTTTACTGACATAATTGGATTAACTTTCGGTGTGTGTGTGAACAGAATTCCAAACATTTGGTCCTTAAAATTATTGCTGGCATTTTTCTTGGTCTACATCATTCATATTCATACTGCTTACACTTCGGATTTAATCAACGTTTTGACAACGCCACGATATGAAGGTTTAATTTCAAACGTTGAACAAGTTGCTGATAGCGGCCTTCCGATATTTATGCGGGACACTTACATAAACGATATTTTTATTAAGAATGTTACCGATGATGGTAGTCTTTTGGCGAAACTAAATAAGTTAATTATCTCCACTAGGCAGATGAATTCGAGAAACGCTACGGAATTTTTTCGCGTTTACGACGAAGATGATGCAATAATAGCAGATTGCAAATGTAGGGTAAATAGTGCGTATGCTCGTCTAGTGAAGGGTGGCGTATTTTTGACCAATGATGTATCAGGCGAGATTAAATATGTTTTTATACTTAGAAATGGTAGTTATTTTGCTGAAAGCTTAAACGCAGTGATAACTCATATGTGGGAATCTGGTACACAAGAAGTGCATGTGAGGTTAAATCCTTCAAGTAAACTTAAGGTAAAAATCAAGGAGTATCCGACTACGCTGGACTTCTTACCACCAAAAAAGGGGATTCTTCAACCTTTACGTTTGAATGATTTATTAGGAATTTTTGTTATTTTTCTTATATGTTTGTCTTTTTGTATCATAATTTTTGTAGCAGAAATATTCGTACATAAAATAGTTGCACACATTACTCGTAATCAAGTGATGCCTCTAAATGTTTGATTGTGTGCATTACTTACACGTTATTGTTTCTCTATGTAGGTACCTATTAGTATTAACATTTTCACATGTGAGATAGCAAGTGAGTGAATATTGATTCTATATTATATACTTATTGTACCACAACGCAATAATCAGTTTTCAGAACACTTAATGAATTAATAATTTTACTGTGTTTTATTTTAGGTAATTTTTACTCTTGTCTGTAAACATGCACTTATGTGTTGTATTTAAAACTGTTCTACAATATACAGGGTGTTTCAGAAGGAATAGTAAATATTTTATGAGGTGGTAGTATAGACGAATTGCCGAGCGAATTGCAATACAAAATTCCATACAACGTATGTTAAATTTTGATTGAGTAAGTACAGAGATACTAACTGTTAATGTATAATGTTGTGCTTTAGTTTACATTACATTTGTGCATTGCATTGTGATTTGTTTGGCAAGTCCACTATATCGTTGAAACATGCCGCACGTATCTATTTACCTACACATGCTGATTATGCGGATATGGTATTTATGTATGGGTTTTGTAATGGAGGAAATGGTGCTGTTGCTTGTAGAGAACGCGACATACGATTTCCTAACCGCAGACTACCATATTCAAGAATGTTTTACTCGTGTTTTCAATACAGCGTGACACTGGTGCAGCACACACAAGCACACTAACACCTGTATCTCTGTAGGTGCTCAATTTACATAGGGAAAGTCGTATTTCCTCGATTAATAAAAAAAACTATCAGGTAGGTACCGAAACATTTTGAAAATTTGAACGAAACGGTGCGACTGGAGAAGGAAGATGGAAAATATATTATTATCTACAAGAAAACATCTTTGTTTGGTCGAATTTCGAGAATTATTTTAACGAAAAAAATTTTTTTTAGGCGACTATTACATAAACGGTTGTTTTACGTATCTTTTGAAAACCGTAAAGTATAACTTTTTTTTTGACATCTGTCATAAACAACTTTACGGCCGCATTTACTTTACAACCGCTTTTACTTTACTTTACGGCCGCTACAATCACTCTGCAAGTGACATGTTGTCAGGTAACTGTCACTGTCAAAATTATGAAATTGATTTTTAAATTAAAGTTTATATCTTTTTGTGATAGTCGCCTAAAAAATGTGGTGTGCATCTCGGTTAAAAGTTCTTAACCTTGATACACAAATAACTATTATCTACGAAAAAAATTCAGAATATCAATTAATCAATTTCAAAATTTTTTTTACAAATATAGTTCTACTAAACTACACTTGCCTAACTCTTACTGCTCGTTCCCACGCCCTCTACCAACATACCCCCCCCCCCACCGATCTCCGCTTCTGTCATTAAAATCGCCTCCCACTCCCAGCTCTTCCTTAACCACTTCCTCTATGCAGTTCCTCATGCACCTCATGCCTTGGGAGTACACTGACACAATTACGTAGCCCTTCCCCCCCTCTCCCTCAGGTTCACCATCACCCCCTGTCTTTGCGCACATTGCTCTTGATTTCCATTAATCCCTTATTCCCGTTAACATTCCCCCACTAGCCCTACCCATCTTCCTGTCTTTTGCGACGAACTGCGCGCTCCACTTGAAACTCCTCCGTAATTTGCTCTCCCCTGACTCCCAATCTTTTACCTCCATCCACGTCTCTACCAGTCCCACCATATCAAAGCCTTCTAGGTAACTCCAAAAGTCCCCACTCTAATTCTTAATACCGGCCTTATTCCAAAACATATGATTCTTAAATTTTTTACACCCCCAATCCCCTCTTTACTAGGCCCACCCTCTACCCCTATGTCACTTCCCCCCTTTAGTTTCTTGCGCTGTTTTGCTCCCCTTCCTCTTGGTCCCACTTCAGCCTTCCTCTTTCTTCATCCCAGTCGTGCCTAGTTTCATCAATCCATCTTTACCTACATAACCCACCCTAACTCTGTCCCCTCTCTCCCGTCAGTCCCGTCCCACCATCGCAATATTTCTTAGTTCTCCTTGCAGGCTCCTTCCTCAAGTTTCCCTTTTTCCGCATTACCTCGATCTTATCTGCCCAGCTCCGCCACTATTACTTCTTTTTCTGTCCCCTTGTTTACTGATGCTCATACTTCTTTAACGTTTACACTCACATTGTCCCGTAGAAATCCTTCCATGTCCTTCCGCGGGTTCCCTCATATTACTACAACCTCTCACAACTATATTATTTTTCCTTCTAATTCTTTCATTTCTTTCCATGCTCTTCCTTCATTTGCTTAACCCCCTCTCTGAGTCTTTTGCTTCCCTCGTTGTTTTCCCTGACTTCTTTTCTTATCTCGCCCAGCTCCGCCTTTATCTCATTCCTCATGCTCTCCAGTATGCTTAGTACCATCTCCTCCTCTCCTGTCTCTATTTCCTCTCTACTTCCCCCTTCTCCCCTTTGTGGGGATCTCCTGGTAAATTTATTTCTCCTGAACCCTTCCTCCTTATCCTTTTCTGTCGGTGCACCTTCCCTTTTCCCCTTCAAAAACTCGGTTAAATAAACATTACAGTATTACAGTAATTCAGAAATGTTAGCTTCCATCATAAAAGATCACTTAGTGTACGAAAAGTGTACGAAATCCACTTGTAAGCGCCTCATTTTTACTATAGTTGAAGACAAGGGGTCATTATTTTTTTCGACAAGGAACGATATCTCCGAAACGGTGAAACTTTGGAGAAGGAGGG
The DNA here is from genome assembly GCA_036250285.1 of Pyrocoelia pectoralis. Taxonomy (NCBI): domain Eukaryota; kingdom Metazoa; phylum Arthropoda; class Insecta; order Coleoptera; family Lampyridae; genus Pyrocoelia; species Pyrocoelia pectoralis. Next base: position 33,356,749 of record CM070081.1, read on the forward strand.
TAGAAAATATTTAATTGTCTAATTATCTATAAGAAGCTTAAAGAAGGTAGAAACCGGGATTGAAAAGTATATCTACCTGAATCTTCAGCAAGGTCGCAAGAGGCTTCAGAATGACTTTTGCCTATGAAGACCTGGAGAAAACGCTGTCAGAAGAAGAGACAGGGTAAATCAAAACATGGATCGATCCTTGACAGAATTGATACCTTGCCTATCGGAAAGGTTTCACCCATGGAGGGGGGAGCGTTGTTAATAAAGGAGGGAGCGAAACTTCGATTCGTCGAAGCGAAGGATCTTCCAAAAGCAAAACCAGTAAGGGTACATGCCTAGATCTCCGGGACTCAAGTAGAACCGGAAAAGATTCTGAAAAAGATCGAAATCCAAAATGCTGGTGTGGCAACCAGGAATTGGCGTGTGGTAGACAGGAAGGAGGACTCCAAGGGACAAACACTGATTGTCCTTATGGAACAAACTTCCTGGGACAAGATGGGGGCTAGCTGCAACCATCCACCCTATGTCAATTTCATCAGGGTGACGTTCAAACTCCTCTCCAAGATGAGGAGGAGAAAGATGAACGCGCCGCGCCCACCATCGCCTTGACTTATCTTGGTCAAGTTGTCCACATTTATGGATAAATCAAACTAGGAAGTTAGTTCAATTGTAGATGGACACTTGATGCAATACGAGCGATGGCTGGTTAAGAGTTTGATGCGTATGGGCCATTACTATCTCCATAAGCGAGGCTAAAATCCAAGAAGGCGGGATAAGGATAGACTTTGTTAGACAGGATTCACTGTAGTAATAATTGAAAAGTAAGTAAACTCGGCGAATGTAACTGTCCACCCTTATTGTACAGTTACGCGTGAGCGTGTTCTCTTTTGTGTTAGGTAAAGATGGTTACAGGTTATAACGTTTTCGGCCTGCCGTAGATGAGAGCAAATCAAGAAACGGCGAGGATCTTGAAGCTAGACGCTGGCGTAGATCGTGACATGAATCGGTATGGGGCGTAGCGTCCGCTGTGCGTACGTGCGTACGTAAGCCGAAACTAGCGCCCCGGGAAATGCTTGTGTGGGGACGAGGTCGAGCGTGGCAGTTGACTGTGGCTTCGGCTTGTGTACCGCTCTTTACGTATATAAGGTCGCGTTCCCACGCCACAGGACCATTGAAACGATATAAATTATTTATTGGTCGTAATGTAAGCAAAGTTTGGCCCATGGGAACGATCTGTAAAGACTAACTTAGCGGCGAACCTTTGGGGGGCGGTCTACACGATAGCTTCCTACAAAAAAGTTCCTATGGATCCTTATTCCAATGTCCGCGAGAGTGACCTATACACCATGAACGATAACGATCCCGACACTGCCGCACCTATCCATACTGAAATTCGTTCCCCTCCTCTTAATTTGGTGTCCAGATAACACTGGGTGGCCACTGGCCACAAGAGAAGACCTTCTTGCACTAGCACCAAAGATCCCTAAAAAGCTCACCGACTGAACAAAATTGCTTGAGACCTTTTCTAATATTCTCGTGGAGGTATTTTAACTCATGTATAAGACTTGGATATTTTCCTATCAGTTGGAAAACTGGCAAATTAATGACAATCCTAAAACCATGTTGTGGTACGCTCATGGTACGCTTTTTAATACTTAACGTTTCGCTCTGGCTGATATTCAAGTGATATTATAGTGTGTTACTCGTAATTTGAATTTGAATGAGGAAATACAGATACAGACACAAGTACTTATTCTACTTATTTACACAACTGGATAAATTCAAGATTCCTTCGGTATCCAGATTAAACAGCATATTAGAACATATATTTTTAATAATTATGCTTATTCCATCTAATCTTACCTTAAATAATCATCAAATTGTCAGTTGCGTACTGTGATCCTCATGTTTCAAGGCTCTTGGTGAAACTCCTGGAGACTCCGTTACTTTAGTGTCCGCAGCATCTGTTGGTGAGCTGTCCACGTGTACGCATTATCGATGCATACAAAGAAAGGATGTTTGTGACAACATCCAGACACAGACAACTAACCAGACCCGCCACCGTGTATTAAATTTTTGTCATGCCGTTTTAGTATAATTATCGTAATGAGATGTCGCTGTCATTTAGATTAGTAGCTTAGAAATAAGTTTTGAGTGCACTTAAAAATCACAAATTACATGGTATATTCAAAAATTACTTCTCATCAAGTTGCCCATACAGCTTAGTTTGCTTTTTTAAAAATATACATAATAATAAACAATTATATCATATAACAGAACAATCACAATGGTGAATGACTTTTTAAATGTAGCTCATCATAGGTATGCAATTCAATATTTCCTCTTCCCTTTTTAAATAAAACAAATTAACCTGAATTTTATATATGTATTTAAATCAAATTTTTAGGTAGGTATTTGTGGGCTTGTAAAAAATAACATAACTTTATGAGAGTGCATGTACCTACCTATCTTAGAAAGGGAGATAAATATATATTTTTGTAATTGTCATTGCCCTTTTACCACAGACAATAATTTGTCTGTGCCATTTACTTAATAGTTGCCTACTCAGCCAAAACAGCGATATCAAAAAAATATATCTGTGGGAGGTTAAATTTCACATTGTAGATTATTTTTTGACTACAAACAGTTTATAAAAAAGAAAAAAAGTGATGTTTTAGAAATTTAGATTTCACATCATGTCACACCTCTGTTACAAATAAATACGAGTAATTCATTAAATGTCCTTTATAATCCAGCGGCTGGACTATACTTCTGTATGCAAGTCTGCGTACAGAGAATTTTTCTTCGGATTCATTAAATATACAGTTTAGGTAGTAAAAAAACTAGGGTGGATTTTCCTCACCCCCCACGTTTTCCCGGAAATGGCGTCACAAGATGGCGATTTCCGATATACATGAAAAACGTTATATATCGAGATCTATCCAACCGATTTTAACGAGAGTTACGGCATTGGATAGGTAATGAAATTCTGAATAAATGTTATCAGAACATCTTTGTTGTATAAGTTAACCGTTTTAAAATTATGCCGGGAAATATGCTCAAGAGACGTCTGTCTTTGCCACGTTTTCGATTATCATTCATAAACCATTAAGATTACAGTAATAAACACTAAAACACAATTTTTTCGAATTTTTATAAATTTTCTAACAAGTGTTTATTCATAATAATACGGAATGTAGTTTCCGCATGGCCCCCACATCCCGAACCGGGCCCCGGGGTCACGATTTTTCGCGGGCCCCCAGATAATATCTTAACTACTTGGGGGGGGGGGCTTCTAACAAGATGATTTTTGGAGGGCTACGTTGAGTTGTTAACATAATTATTATTGACCAATTTTGACAATGATCGCGCACGATCTTCCCGCAGCAAAAGCAGCTGAAAAATATAGTCTCCACTGCTGAAGGGCGAAAGGAGACGTTTCACGAAAGGCCGAGAATTTTCCCGAGAGTCGTCGATTTTGCGAGAAAAAGGAGGGGTTCAATTGTCCTAAGTAACCAAGATTTTATAATCACACTCCCATATAAACGCCATGTTAAAATTGGATTTTGGCATGCATTTCTGGACAACTTGTTCTGACCATAGTTTTGCTCCGATCATGGAGTTTTATGTCTCAAAATGACCCTACGGTAAAAGTATAATGTTTAAAGCTGTCTAGGATGTGTCAAAGTGACAGATACTGTTTTCTTGCGATATTTTGCGATTCTTTCAAAATTACAATAGAAATAGCATACCCCAATGCGATATCGATAGGCAAAACTGCCGTGAGGGTTCATTGGGTGATTTTCAGATATAAAAGTCAAAAATCCAACCAATACAGTGGTCACAGCGAGTTGTCCAAAAAATGAAGTCCGAGTCTTTTCCAATGGCGAGTGAACTTTTGGCGTACTAGCAGGAAAAATTGTCGTTCCATCACAACTCTTTACTTCAGGCTAAATTTCCTCGTAAATTGTTCTCATTATTCGAAAATTTCGGAATTCATTAAACAAATTCATAGAGATTTCTTCAGTGGAATAGGCCAACGTAAACCAGGATCGGTGCGTGCAGGTGAAAGAAAGGTGCCTAAGAAGAACACCAAACTGGGCAGACGTAAGAGAGCTTTGGAGGCCTTCAACGCGATAGAAATCAGGGTCAATATTGAATCGAAAAAAGTTCTTGAACCCCCCCTTGAAGAAAAACAACAGAGCATCACATCAAAACAATAGCAACATTTAAATTACTTAAGTTCTGTTGAATTATTCGGGGTTAATAATTAGCAAATTCTTTCATAAAAAATGCATTACATACTTAGTTATAAAAGTGAATAAAAAATTTCTTTTCTCGTTTCAACAACCAGTAATAAAAATCGTATCCTACTCTACGCCGGGCCCCTTCCGATCACGGGCCCCGGGACAAATGACCCTATCTGTCCCCCCCTTGTGGGGGCCATGAGTTTCCGAAATATAATGAAATATAGAAAATTAGTACTAACCCAACTTGAGCAAAATTCTGCTTTTTTTGGCGATAAATTGTTATTTATTTCAGTTTAACATAACTTAATTGGGAAATGTCGTGTTCAGTGTTCAGTAAAGATATTGACAATAAGAACCATAATCAGTTTTAAATTATTTTCTATATAACAAACTCCTCGTCGTGTCGATTAAAAAGTATTCTTGCATTCTACTCCACAACCATAAAACGGTATGCAGGAAATTTTATTCTGTCGACATTGACAGTTACTGGTTGCACACTTTCCACTTACCACTTTCCAAATTTGTTTGTATAGTCTGCACCCGAAAGTGCATGTGCTGCTGGGAAAACATATCACATTTCTGGACCAATTTTATTGGTAATAATGTGCAACGCAACCATTCTTGTAGAATCACCTACACCAGTCCTTGCCAAAGTTGCTGGCCGTTTTAAATACAAACGCTAAGTTTCTAAGAATAGTTGAATGATTCATTGTCCATGCAAGAAAAATAGAATTATTCAGCGGTCCCGTTCTTTCTTGCAAAAGTCCGTTGATCGAAGAAGGAAGGCTGCAACAAAGTTTACTCCAGTGATACAACGATAAAACTGTTACACCTGTATCACTTGAAATAAAGAGAAGCTTCTCGTTTCTATGATTTGTTACCGAATGACTGGCGTGAAACATCATGCGGAAGTCTGTCTCTTCAGTCGAGAAACAGTTTAGCTGTGGAAGTTTAGTTTCAGACCCATCTGTTACTGAAGTAGGTACATTCCTGCTTAACGATATCCCCGTTAATTGTCCACAAAACGCACTGCAAATGTGAGTTGTACCGCAAGGTCGATGAAGCTTTATAGATTGCAATGTTTCCTTTAAAAACTGTTGCAAAAGTACTTTGTTACTAGAGCACGACCAAAGTGTGCCCAGAGTCCAGCTGTACTGGTGCAGGGACATTTGAAGAAATACTTTGAAGTGCAATTGAAGTACCTACTTCTCTGTCTATTAAGACGCGTAGAATCTTTTGCAGAATACATACTATAGGAATCAATGACATGATCAATTCTTCAAGCATTTCCAGCAATAGCAGAAATATAACCTTCGTAAGCATCAACCAAGGTCTTTTTGTCTTTGGAAGGAAGCTTTCTTAAGCAACCGATAACGTCCACAACACAGCAAGTAGTGCTATCAGGCTTGAAAACTATAAACCGGGTGCTGATGCGGCCGCTCGGGCTCGGTAATAGCACAGAATAAAATCGTCTTTTATTCTGTGGTAATAGCATTTTACATGTAAAATCTTTGTCTATGCAATTTCCTGCTCCCCTAATTGTTTTAGGGCCAAAATATAACAGTACAAAAGTTCTCTCCAACCAAAATTGTACTGTAAGAAGGAAAATGAAGAATTAAATCATTAAATGTTGAATAAGAATTTGCAAAAATCACATTACCATGCTTTTAAAATAATTGCGTTATGAACAAGTGTAGAATCTTGACGTTTTCATTAGTAGGTACTGGAAGTTGCCATGACCACCGTCATGGCAATGCGATTTTTGAAAATTATTATTCGACATTTAATTCTTCATTTTCCTTCTTACAGTACAATTTTGGTCGGAGAGAATATACCATTCAGGTAGTATTTTTAGTTTTGAAGACTTTTGTACTCTTATGTTTTGGCCCTAAAACAATTAGGGGAGCAGGAAATTGCATAGACAAGATTTTACGTGTAAAATGCTATTACCGAGCGGCCGGATCAGCACCCGGTAGATTCATCAGAATGCAGAAACGTTTCCAGCTCCCTCATTAGCAAGCTCTTTTGAGATAGAATAGGAAGACCGTTTTCGTCAAAAAGCACACAGTTATCTGAAAGTTCATAACTGAACAAGTCCTTCACATCATATCCACGCATTTGCACTGATTATGGTTGTTATTGTCAATATGTTTACTGAATACTGAACACAACGACATTTCCCAATTAAGTTATGTTAAACTGAAATAAATAATTTAGTGTGATAATTGTAAGAAATGAGAAAAGCAGTAGTAAGCGAATAAAACAGCAATTTATCGCCAAAAAAAGCAGAATTTTGCTCAAGTTCGGTTAGTACTAATTTTCTATATTTCATCATATTTCGGAAACTACATTCCGTACTATTATGAATAAGCACTTGTTAGACAATTTATAAAAATTCGAACAAATTATGTTTGAATGTTTATTGCTGTAATCTTAATGGTTTATGAATGATAATGGAAAACGTGGCAAAGACAGACGTCTCTTGAGCATATATCCCGGCATAATTTTAAAACGGTTAACTTATACAATAAAGATCTTCTAATAAAATTTATTCAGAATTTCATTACCTATCTAATGCCGTAACGGCCGTAACTCTCGTTAAAATCGGTTGGATAGATCCCGATATATCCGTTTTTCATGTATACTGGAAATCGCCATCTTGTGACGCCATTTCTGGGAAAACGTGGGGGGTGAGGAAAATCCATATACTAGTATTAAGTATATGGGAAAATCCACCCGAGTTTTTTTTACTACCTAAACTGTATATTTAATGAATCCGAAGAGAAATTCTCTGTACGCAGACTTGCATACAGAAGTATAGTCAGCCGCAGGACTATTATATCATATCTTATGTTACACTGTGAGATTCGTTAACAATACTTGAGATGTCTTCCAGTATTATTATTCCTTAATATTATAGTATTTATAATTACATAATTCTCAAAAAAAAACACAAAAAGGGATGAAAGTAAAAAATTCATCGTAGTGTGCTATGTGCTTTATTCGAAGTTGCAGATTAACGTAAACGTAAACACATACAACCTTAAAGGTTGTCTGTAGTGTGACGTAGTAAACAGAACAAATTGATAAAGTTTGCATAAAATTTTAAATTTAAAGAGATAGACCTAATTTACTGAATGACGGCTTATATTTTCACTTCTTATTACGCTAATTACTAATTTAGCAATTAAAGATACACAATTGAATGATCAGCATAAATAATAACGCTTCTCACAGGTGTGCTAAATGGCAGTAGAGGAATGATCTTTCATAGTTAAAAGCAGTTAAAAGGATCGTATCGCAAATTCGCAAACTGTATAATTAAATTATTATTATATCTTTTACATGACAAGACATTTCTTCTGTTTAGGTATGTACCACCCACGCAAATAACTGACCTAACTTTCTGTTGACCAAACAAATAAACAAGTTGTTGTTATTCAATTGGACAACTGTTTGCGCAACTGACCGTAGTGACATCTAGTTTAGTTGCGCAAAGCTGCGTTTTGTTCAACTCATAAGCGTGGCGGGTCTGGTTAGTTGTCTGTGATCCAGATAAAATCGTACGTTTCACAATAAATGTCTGTTCAAATTCAAATTTCACTCACTCAACGTTGATAATATTTCAATTAACGCTCTCAATCAATCTATATACCGCGTATCTCACTTTAGTTCATAGGTTAGATAGATTTACTAGATTTTAGTTCCGATTTAAGGGTTTTTTCCCTTCTTCTTTACCAAAAAAAAGAAAACCGCCGCGTTAACCGTTATACACACGTTAACCGTTTTTCAATTCCGCACCAACCATACTTCTGTATCTAACTAAAAATCCCTAAGTAAACTACTTGTTTATATACATGGTGTTTAATATTAAGTCTACAAATTTGGTTTGGTATCATCTTACCCAGTAAAAAGGATCGCACTGACGTAAAAGCTCTTAGACCGATTACTTTATTGTCTGAGTTTGGAAAGTAATTCAAAAGAGCACTTCTCCAATGAAGAGTACTACTTTTCCATTCCAGCCAATATGGGTTTATCCGCGGACGGAAAATCACCAACTGCGTCTCTCTAGACCTAGACTAGTAAGAAATGTTGGAACGAATGCTCGCAGGTGTTGGCAATCTTCGTCAACATCGCCTGGGCATTTATAAATGCTCTCGTCGTTAAGAGAGTGCCTGCAAACGCTACGCGCGTCATTCGTTTTCAATAACTAAAACCATTGTTTATTAAGAAGATAGTTAGACAACCGGAGGTGTTTCTGCGCCACGACTGATAGATGGCGATTGCCACGTCCTATTTAAAAGCAATGCTAATTTACTCGCCATCTATCAGTCGTGGCGCAGAAACAACCTCCGGTTGACTAACTATCTTCTTAATAAACAATGCTAAAACTAAAGGCTCGGTCCTCGGACTGCTATTATAGAATATTGTTAAAACATTCTCCTTGCACAAGAAACTTCCCGAAAACATTTACAGTTTTGCCTATGCGGATATGTAACTGTTTCTGGGTGATTTAGAGGCTCAAGCTACCCTCTGCATCAACAGACTGACAACCTAGGCGGGCAATAACAAATTGCCCGTCTCAGTTGACAAAACTAAGCACATGGTGTAAGAGTCAAAGGTGAAAGGTGAGTCCTCGCTAGCCATAATTCGTGTTAGCGATCTTGGACTTAATGCGCTTTGCGTACGAGGGACAATTGGAGGATGAGGCTTTGTGCTTGATAACATCACACTTGTGTCCAAACCTCATGCAATAGACGCATGATGGGTCTTTTTGGAGATTGACACTATCGTGCCGTGAGATAATGCGCAGTGACCGCATTGAAGCTCGTTGCGCCATTCAGAAGAGTTATGACCGAAAAGGCGGTCAGTGACGTATACAGGCTGGAAGTCAATGGTGGGAAAGGATCGTCAAGAGGGGGACATCTATTCTTCAGAGATGAAAACCTCTGAAGATAAACAAAATTACAAACTGTTTGAGACAAAAATCAGCGTTTTCCGCTATTCTTATGTGTTAAATTCAGGACTAGTCCTTGAATGCACACTAATGTTAAATGCAGTAGGTAAACTAATATTTCCTGTGGGCACCTGGGTATGCGATATTCGCAAGAAACCGTTGTGAACGAGCTTGCAAGAGCTTTAGGCGAAAAACCACCTAACCGGTCGGTGGGATGACATAACATAATCGAAGAGGAGATTCAATTCAGGCAATACTCACAAAAAGGCACCGCAAAGATTAGTGGACAATTCCAGGGCAGAACAATTCTAAGATCTTCCTGGAAAATACAAAAGGCAATTTAGCAGTGTCCATCTTAAAATTAAGCAGAACGAACAACGAACAAAAAACTTAAGAAGGAAATGGTCAGAGGAGAAAACGAAACACCCTAAAAAGAATGGGAATGAAAAAGATTATAGAAAACGAAACAGGGAAGGTTGGTCCTATAAAACTTTGGAGTTTGTTAAAGATACAGGAAACTCAAATGGTTCCTAAAGGCAAATAATAAACAAAATTAGCTACCAAGTGGTCTTAAGGTGAGCGCGTTTATTTTTGCCCGAGTTAGAGTCCCTATTGTCATATATGTGACCATTGTTTTAAAGTGGCGAAGAACTGAAACACGCCTCCTTCTCGTATAGGAAGTAAAATCGTAGACCTCGTGTCGATGCGATGTTCAGAACGACGAAGATCTCTGGTTGAAACATTGAATAAAGAATAGAGAGGAAGGAGTATATGAACTCGACCTTGAAATCAAAGTGGTGGCAAAATGGCTACTAACATGTTTCCTGTTACCATTAGGTGTTTTCTTTTTGCACCGCCACAGGTGTGCCACAGGGTTAGGCAAATGCACAATTATCACGTGATTGAAGTACCTTGCGGCATAAGACATTTCTGCCTCAGGTTAATATAAAACTTAAATAAAGCTTTTAAAACGAATAGGGTTATTGAGAACTGAGTCAAATTATTTTTATAAAACGAATGGTGTGTATTGACAGAGGTGCCTTAAGTGTACCACGAAATGCAAAAAGAAAACACCTCTTGATTATATAAAAATCAATGCTGTTACCATTGAACTATACGGTATAGCGTACAGTTCAATGGCTGTTACATAGAAATTGACAGAAACAACTGCCATATTAATGACTACAATTGGAGTTCAGTGACTGTAACAATCAACAAATGAATATTTCAAGTTTTGCAGGTTATGGTCAACTGTCAACACGACCAAAATGTAAACAAAGATGACTCAACAGTGGTGTACAAATGGCTGAACTTCCGTAACTAATTTTTATGCAGCAATGATACGATACTCTCCTTCCTCTCTATTCTTTATTCAATGGGTTGACAGCACTGACCTGTATCATAAAGGACTAAGCATTCTTCAATACAACATTGAAGCACAGAATAACTTTCATTGAAGCAAACAAGCCCCACCTAAATATTAGTTACTTCAGGTGCCAACTAGTGCGTTAGTTATATAATGATGGTAGCTCGGTGTTTATAATGTGTTGGTAGTACTGGTATCAGCTGTTACAGTTTAGCTTGTTCTAATCTATATGCTTAATATCTGGTGAAAAGTAGTATAATTACAGGCTCATAATTATTTAAAAACGTAAATTATTAAAAATTGTATTTTATTGCAATGCACAAACGTAGTTTATACTACGTATGAAACAAGGTTATGTTTATGTAAATAAAAACCAATGAACTGTATATAGTCGGATTCACGGGGTTTTAGGTATGACTCATCGCTACAAATCGTATGCATCAATCCAAACGCTCGTATGTCGTAACAATAATTCCTACTGTCAATTTTTGTGTAATCTGTCAATCCAGTCATAAATTTATTGTTTTCAACAAGAAGTTTTGTGATCTTCTGTTCATTTTGTGATTTTGTGATTAGCATTGAAAAATACTGATTTGAATAAAGGAACGTTGGAAAAAATTCAAAACGGTGTGGCAACTTGAAGTACGAAGTAAGGTTATGTCAATGTAAACAAAGAAAATTATTTGACATACGTTTCATTGCTTGCACATAAAATAAACGGAACGACATACGTTTCTCAATTGCATTTTACTGATATTTTTATTTACAGAAACAGAAAACTATGTCACGTCGATTATCATACTTTACTGCGATGAGTCATACCTAAAACCCGGTGAATCCTACTATACTATACGTACCTGGAAGGGACGCGTAAATCCATGAAAGTGAGGCAAAATTTGAAGTTAGGCAACCCGCAGTGTGGACGTGAAATTATCTCTTTCTATCTTATTTAGATACATAAGTTGCACTCCATTTCTCACCTTTTTAAGAGAATTATTTTGATGCTATTAAAGAAATTATAGCATAAAATTGGCTTTTTATTTTTCAAAGTAAATTGTCCTTCACAAATAGAAGCTAAATAAGGAAAAAATTTTCAACGTAAAATTTTTGTTGAAAGGCAATAATAAATAACCATATCGTCCGTTTTACACAATATAAGTTCAACACAAGAAAAATCGCTACCCAATAATTATTTATTATACTTTATTCAAGCGACGGAGAATTTACCAAACTTATTACAACGAGATTGACAAAGACAGGTTACCGTCCTATTTTTCTGTTTGCCCCTGACACAAAAACTGATTGTTGAAATACGGCGTGGGTCCATTCCAGGTACGTATAGTATACAGTTCATTGATAAAAACATTACTTACAGTGTTACCAATAATCACCAACACAACAAACCTAAATTACTAATTGGCACCTTAAAACACCGGTTTTCAATTTGCTTCAAAAATAGTGGAGGGGATCATTAGAATGCTCAGTCCTTTAAGATACAGGTCAGTGGTTGACAGGCTTGGAAATTCGCTGTTCTCAGCTATCTTAACGTTAAGTATCTACAATACGGAACTGTACAATAAACAAAATTTCCAAAGGGTATTTTTTCGCTGATACTGTATATTAAAAAAAGAGTAAAGACAAAATTCATAGCTCTTCGATAATCGCATAAGATAAAATATTTATACTTCTGTTTCTTCACTCAACGCCTACTTTTCGGGTTTGAAACCCGGCAAAGTACGTCCCTGGATTATGTCAAATGTCAAAATTCAAAATTAATTGAAACGCACAACTAAAAACTTATCTCTTTACGAACAATGAACGTAATTTAACAAAAAAATGAGTGACGAAGTGCTCGACGAAGAAAACTGGAGGGAAGAAGCGAAATCGGTAATAAACGACGTTAAGAATCACGTCAAATCGATCGAAATTTCGCAACTGGAAAGTAGCGACAGATTTGTTTACGTAAACCTGACGACGCTCGAAAACGAAACTTACTGCATCGAATTATCTTCGAGTGGATTTCGAATTGTCGGAAATTCGCACGATTTAAATAACATCGATAGTGACGAATATTACGAAACGCCCTACAGTTTATTAAGTAAAGTTAGCGTAAGTTTCTATCAATCGTTTGCCGACGAACTTATTAATAAACTGAAAGAAGTGGAGTGAAGTTCGCGCCAACTGTTTGACCTTGCCGTGACCCTCGACCAACTTCAAAACGGTTTTGATGAATGACACATTTCATTGTAGTTTACTTTTATTAATGTAAAATGTTGAAAATTTGAAAGAAAAAAGGGACATTGTGTGTGTAATCAATGTGTGATATTCAGTGTATACTATTTTATAAACATTCGAGGCGGAGAAAATATAGTTTCATGCGTCATTTCTGTTTTCCATTGTGTTTGAAATTTTTTTATTATTAGGTGAGTTGCCCACTTTGTTATTGTTATATTATTTGTCTTATAAATGATTAGGATTTACATTGGTAATTGTTAAGGTACAGTCGCCGTACTAAGCACTTGTTGGTACGGAATTTTACTGACATAACCTAAAATATGTGTTGACATCTACGTTTAATTTATTGTTATTTAAACAAATCTGATTAATCACAACACAATGCGCAAGGTTATTTGGTAGGTACCTTTCCAGTATTTATGTATGATAACATAATATTAGTACTTGGTGTGAAGTAACCGTTTAAAGTGTACAATTATTGTAAGTTTACTTTAATTATTTTTTTTAAACGGTAACCCGTTTCTTATCCGCTATAATAATTTTAAATTTCCGCTCGAGTGACAACAACAGACAGAATGGCATTAATTGTGCGTAAAATAGGTTATTTTCATACAATCCGTAGGTATTTAATTACAATTTCCTATTGATTAGATTATGGTTTGTTAACAGTTTTAATTATTATAATTACCGTATACTATTAAGGGCGAATGTACACGAGTGTTACGGTACTACGGTATTTAAAAAATGTTGACGCCGCGCCGGTTCCGTTCCGCGAATCACATTTTTGAGCGTGACATTTTTATGTCATCCGCTCTTAATTTAGTGCCAAAAACAAACTTGCCGTGAATGAACATAAAAATAGAAGTTTTTACTTTGTGTAGGTCGAAGATAAGGTACCGATCAACTTCTGAATCATTATATTTCTTAGTAGGCCATGATTCTTTTGTGTATTTGTGGTGGACACATTCTTGTAAGTATAACTTAAGAAAAATTAGATCATTTTGACTCATTCGCGTTTATCAGTAATCACGCGTTTGTGGGCGTTCGCAATTTTTACTCAGACTCTTCTTTTGAACTTTGAAACCATATTTTACCATGTTAAGTTATAATTAGTTACGTAAAAAAATCAAATTTACTTGCACCTACACATTGTTAAAGTGTTTCGCTCAGTTTCATAAATTTGATTACGTACAATGAAGTAACCGAGGGGCCATTCATATAATAGAAATAGATCGTAATGCGGAGTAATGCAATGTAATTGTGCGTAATGCCCAATGAGAGGTACTTAATTCTTGTGTTGGATCACTTTGAGTAGGTATTTTAAAAGGAAACTTTAATGTTGAAGTTAAAGTTTAAAGTTGAATCGATCCCATTAAAATTTCCCTTGGAAAGTTTGTCAAAACTGCCGAAAATTACGATTTAAATGGAATTGCTTGTTATTATAATTATTTATACTCATGTGAAGTTATCAATTAATAGATCTCATCCATAGATTTCAGACGCTCAGTAATGGCACAACAACAACAATGTTATTTTTGGTAAACGATTAACAAGTTAAACGATTTTTATGTAAAGTAACACTTTGTAAATATAAATAAAGAACGTGTAATCACATCTGTTATCTATGGATGAGTTCTATTGCTAATTTCACACTAGTGTTATACCCAAACACTTACGGCTCGTTCAGATGAAAGGCGTTAGGTGCGCGTTAGATTTGTGTGTAATGTTCATATGACGAGCGTTGAGTACGCGTGGCCACAGTTCAGTTTTATTTCTGCATTGCTCGAATATGGACGTGAAAACAGGTACGTGTTTGTGGATGTAACGAAAGCGTAGACAGCGGCGCAACAGAAGGCGGCGATTTTGGGTCCATCTAATTTTATTTTCCATTCTCACCGCAAGTCAATTTATCACTCTATATCCTAAACTCAGACAATAGAACCCAAATTTTTCAACTGCTTTAGAATGTCCATCAATTATCAAATCATTTGACGACTCGCTGACTTAACGCATCGACAGCGCGCGTTAATGCGCGTTGAGAAGTGTAGGGCGCTAGTTGAGTGTCTACCGCGCGTTATCATGTGGACGATATCAAAAAAATTTGGAGTACTTGTTAACGCGCGTTACCAAACCGCGCGCTTAATACCTTTTATCTGACTGACCCCTTACCTTTGAAGAATCTTCTTCATTTTACGGATCGTCAACGAATTTTTCTTTTTCCTCCTACATCACATTTCACGTGACCAATGTTGCTCCTCCATCCCCATTCCGTTATCTAGATCTAGAATTCTAGACCATTCTTGTACCTGATGGTAACGCATCTAAAATGTACTAACGTGCATCGTCTTCAGCCGTTTTATATGGGAATCTGCTTAAGGAGTTGATTTTGGCTTCAAACTTGGCGAAGAATCCAAACAATGGTTTCTCTGTCAGCGTTCGGGTCTTTGAACATGTCTTACTAAACGTTTCTTATTTGGAAAAACTTGGTCCTTGCCGCCGTTGAACACAGACCTGAATCATCATTCCAAGTCCAAAGCGTTTGTTTTTGTAACTTTTATAACAGTTCAGTTCAAGCTTATTATTTGCTTGCTTAACTAAGGAAATACATATTATCTTTTTGGTGATTAACGGATTTCACTTAAGTATGGCAGCACTAGGAGGTTTATAACTAATGATTCCAATCATTGCATACAGCATAAACTTGCCTCTTTCAACTTTTTGGCGCACAGATTGATCAATTTTCCTGTTTCAAAACAAAATTACGCCAAAGAATGCGGTAGGTACAATAAAAAAATTGCTGTATACAATGGTTTCTCCAAGGATTAATTGAATGAATTTAATTAGGAAATGTTCAAGTAGGTACATCAAATAAGAAATATGTTAAATTACCGAATTATCTTTCATATGCCGCCCTAAAATATTTACAAATTAAATTTGAAAACTTGTACTTAGGTAACCCCAAAGACCCAGTAGATATGAACGATAAGTCAGGAATACATAAATAAAATCATCTGTAAAGACTGTAATCAAATGTATATTGGGCAAACTAGAGGATCGCTCAAAATTTGTTTTAAAGAGCACTCAGATAAATCTGCCGTTGCCATACATAAGCTTGAGAATATTTCTTTAGTTACCTAATCAAGTAAATAATAAGAATGAACTCCACTATTATGAACAATGATGATGATTCAGGTCCTCATTTCCACACCCTGCTTAGAAATTAAGTAGGTCACACCACCCATATTCATGGATAATGTCGTTTCTGGCCTACAAGGAATGGAAAATGTAACATCTTCCCGGCTAAATTAATAATGTCAACAAAATTATGGCACCAGAACGATGAAACAGTTTTTATTAAGAAAGTTAGTTCGACACTTTCTCCGTTCAACCGTTGAGTGAATTATTCAATGGTTCAACTGAAAAACAGTACGTGCTTACAAGGCATTCATTTATGTGATTATTAAATGAAGAATGCCTGTCCAAATTTGGAACGACTGAGAAAGTCTCATTAGGTATAGTCGGATTCACGGGGTTTTAGGTATGACTCATTGCTACAAATCGTATGCATCAATCCAAACGCTCGTATGTCGTAACAATAATTCCTACTGTCAATTTTTGTGTAATCTGTCAATCCAGTCATAAATTTATTGTTTTCAACAAGAAGTTTTGTGATCTTCTGTTCATTTTGTGATTTTGTGATTAGCATTGAAAAATACTGATTTGCATAAAGGAACGTTGGAAAAAATTCAAAACGGTGTGGCAACTTGAAGTACGAAGTAAGGTTATGTCAATGTAAACAAAGAAAATTATTTGACATACGTTTCATTGCTTGCACATAAAATAAACGGAACGACATACGTTTCTCAATTGCATTTTACTGATATTTTTATTTACAGAAACAGAAAACTATGTCACGTCGATTATCATACTTTACTGCAATGAGTCATACCTAAAACCCGGTGAATCCTACTATATTCCAATTGGCGCTCGTATTATTTGGCACGAACAATATTGCCCATTGTTAACCTTTTGAGTAAGATTGTGCCATGAACTTACTGCAACACGTCGTGTCGAAAAAAGAGCGATACATACATAAGTATTTGCAAAAATATGATTAAATAACTGTAACATTAGAAGTTTCTTTGGGACCGGGGAAGTAATGGTTTGCATAAGTAGTTGTGTTATTGCTGTTACGGCCAATTATTACCCTAAGAAAGGGTCAACTTTAAGTAGGTAGACGTGGCGACTAACGGACCTAACGGTAAAGGAGTAAGATACTTTACACCCGTTAGGTGTAACGGTACAATTTGCAACGGTACAATTTGTGTATAAATAGGAAATATTTCAACTCCTAAAAACAGTAACAGAATAACAGTAACAGAATGTAACAGAACGACAGAACAGAATGTAAGATAATGTAAGATAATGTATAAATAAATAAACAAAAAAGCATACAGTCCACTTTAATAACAAGAAACAATTTACCATTAAACATGGTAACTTCGAGCCGAATATTAAAACAATAAGAAGAAGAGAACGTGTGTGTGTGTGCAATTGTGACTTCTGGACAATCATCAATCATCAGTAGAATTCGACGACCACCTTGGGGCGAAGAAATTTACAGAGAAGCCTGAAACAATAAGGCGCCTGAAACAATAAGGCAGTAACAACGAAATCCAACAGTAAAAGCGTGAGTCATTTCCATTTATACAATATTAGCATGCTTCAATTTGGTAATCTTATTTTACAATTTATTTGATTACATTGGCACTCGTTTTACTTTGGTACTTTGTTCGATTTACATACAATTTACAATTAAGACAATTTTACAATGGCGGATCTAGCTAAATTGAAATCTCAACGTAGTAATGTAAAGGCTTCAATTACTAGAGCCATACAATATTTCAATAAAATAGGTCAAGTTGATTCAAAGGTAGTAGCCGAGCTAAATATTAGAATAGAAAAAATTGAAGCTACGTTTGATAAATTTGAAACAATTCAAGAAGAGATTGAAAGTTTAAGTGATCCACCAGGCGTTATTGATGAAAGTGAACGCGATCAATTTGAAACAAATTATTATTCACTATTGAGGGACATTAAACATTTAATTTCTTCTTACAATGAGTCATTGCGTCAACAAAATGAAAGTGTAAGGGATTCTATGCGTTTAGATACCCCTTCTGCGTCGTCAATCGGTTTAAATCAAACATTGCAACAAATTAAACTTCCTACCATAAATCTTCCAAAGTTTACAGGAAAATATGAGGAATGGGTTGAATTTAGAGATTGCTTCAAGGCTTTAATAAATGATAATGATGGTATTTCGGCTATACAAAAATTCTATTACTTAAAGTCGTGTTTACAAAAAGATGCATTGCATATCATTGAATCAATGCAAATATCCGCCGAAAACTATGAAATCGCGTGGAAAATGCTTAGTGAAAGGTACGAGCAAAAATCATTGATAATTCATAGCCATGTTCGATCAATTTGTGAATATTCGTCCTTAACAAAGGAGTCTCATGTCGATTTAAGAAACATGTTCGATACTTTCACAAAGCATTTGCGTTGTTTAAAAAGCTTAGGGCAACCGGTAGAAACTTGGGACACGTTAATCATTTATATGTTGACATCCAAATTAGACCAATCTACGCGGCGAGAGTGGGAATTGTTTGAAAAGGAAGATGAAATTGCGTCCATGAACGATATCAATAAATTTTTAAAGCAGAGATGTGAGGTGTTAGAAAAAATTTGTTTAAAGCAAACAGAGAAACCTAATCTGGAAAAGAAGGGTAAGGGTAAGGCGAACAGTTACGTGTCGAACGTTAACCCCAATGAAGCAAACAATTCTAATTCCTCAACTTCCATAACTTGCTACCTGTGCAAAAAGGGGCACACAGTATTTCAATGCAATTCATTTCTTAGAAGTTCGCCCAAGGAAAGGCTTAACTTGGTAAAGGCGAACCGGCTCTGTTATAATTGTTTACGACCCAATCACGGGATGCAAAGTTGCACCGCGTCCGGTTGTCGTAAATGCCATCGACGCCATAATACCTTATTGCACTTAGACAATTCAAACACTTCTCATAATATTCACAATGAAGGCGTTTCAAATAATAGCGATCCCTGTAGTAACAATGCTGAAGGTATAATCAATAACATAGACAATGCACAATCAAATCAAGCGAGCGTTTTACATACTTCTGATAATTCGTTCAAATCACAAGTTCTATTATCAACGGCAGTAGTTAACGTACAAGACTCGTGTGGGAATCTACATCAATGTCGCGCGCTTCTTGACAACGGTTCAATGAAAAATTTTATGACGGAAGCATTATCGAAAAAATTAGGTCTAACACTTAATAAAACCCATTTTGCAATTTCCGGAGTAGGTCAATCAAAAATTAATGCTCAATCATACGTAAAGTTAAAATTGTTGTCTCTTAATAAAACCTACAAGAATACGATATCATGTTTGATTTTGTCGAAAATTGCTGACGAATTGCCCATAATCAGCTTCAATAAAAATAATTTAAAAATCCCAAACAATCTAAACTTAGCGGATCCTAATTTTCATAAAACTGGACCTATCGATCTACTATTGGGTGCGGAAATATTTTGGCAATTGATGTGCGTGGGTCAGGTACAAGTAGGTGCATTAACAATGCAAAAGACGCGATTAGGATGGGTGATAGGTGGAAAATTCGGAGATGTAGAGAAATCAATAGAATCAATCAGTTGTTGTGCAATCGGAGGTTATAACAATGAAACGCTTGAAACAACACTAACCAATTTTTGGAAAATTGAAGAAATCAATGCCCATTCAAATTTATCTGATACAGAACAGTTTTGCGAAAACCATTTTGTAAATAATTTAAAACGTAACAGCGATAACAGATTTATTGTAAAAATCCCATTAAGAGAGAATTTTAACGATTTAGGTAATTCTAAAGAACTCGCATTAAATAGATTTTACTCTTTAGAACGCCGATTAATAAAAAATAAACAATTACGAGCAGATAATTGCAAATTCATGCACGAATATCTGGTATTAGGTCACATGACAGAAATTTACGATAATAATGACGATAAAATTAGCTACTGGTTACCACATCATGCAGTTATTCGCGAATCTAGTCTCACCACTAAGCTTCGCGTGGTATTCGATGCTAGCATGAAAACTGACAGCGGTTTAAGCTTAAATGATGTTCAATATGTAGGACCGACAATTCAAAATGATCTTTTTTCAATAATACTACGATTTCGAAAATATAAGTATGTAATGACCGCAGACATTTCCAAAATGTACCGTATGATCCTGGTAGATAAATCACAGAGGTCTTTGCAAAAAATCTTTTGGCGCGCAGACCCCGAGGAAGAACTTAAATGCTACCAATTAAATACAATTACATACGGGACAGCGTCAGCACCATATCTAGCGGTACGATGTTTACATCAGTTAGCAATCGAAAATCAGAACAAATTTCCCGTGGCAAGTAGTGTAATAAAGTCGGACTTCTATATGGACGACCTAATCACGGGAAGCGATTCGGGATGCAAAATGTTGCAGTTGCAAAACGATTTAACAAAAATACTATCCTCCGGGGGGTTTGAGTTACGAAAATGGCAATCAAATAGCACACAATTAAGTAGGCAATTTCGCGTTAAAGACAGCTTGGATGCAAGCATGCTCCCAATAGGTGACAATGATATGAACAAGGCATTGGGCATATTTTGGAATGCAAGACAAGATTTCATTCAGTACGGCATTTCCAAGAATGCTAACAATCATATAATTACAAAACGCACCATACGATCAATGGTTTCGCAAATTTACGATCCACTCGGCCTTTTGGGACCAGTAATAATAAGAGCGAAATTCAAGGTTTGACTGACATAAGTGAGTGGCGCCATGTGAGCTCTAAAAACAATCCAGCCGACCTAATTTCACGAGGGATAGATGTTGAAGAGCTGGAAAACTGTACTCTTTGGTGGTCCGGGCCAATATGGCTGCAAAACCATACAGACTTACCGTTAGAAAAAAAAAATGTAACTCCTCAAAATATTCCAGAGCAACGCGTTATAACAAATTTAGTAATTTACAATAATGTTGTTAACTTTGAGCGTTTTTCATCAATGGCACAACTTCAAAGAACATTTGCGTATGTTCTACGGTTCATCTTTAACCTACGATCAAAGGCTAATCAATTAGGGAAGAAATCAGGAATTTTGACATGTGATGAACTACAAAACTCCTTAAAGGGTCTAGTTAAATTATGCCAAAAGGAAGCGTTTCCACAAGATTATGAGCAATTACTAATTGAAAAACGATTACATAAAAAGAGTCAATTATTAACCTTAAATCCGTTTATAGATGAAAATCAATTAGTTCGGGTAGGGGGTAGAATACAATTGGCAAACTGTAAAGACGATAAAAGACATCCGATGATTCTGCCTCCAAAGCATCACTTAACCGTGTTAGCATTGCAACAGGAGCACGTCAGGTTATTGCATTGCGGTCCAACAATGTTGCTCGCATCAATTCGCGAAAAATTCTGGCCGTTAAACGGACGTAATGCATGCCGCGCTGTGGTGCAAAAATGCGTAAAATGTTTTAGAGTAAACCCGCCTAGTTTAGCTAACAATCTTATGGGTAATTTGCCCGCGTATCGAGTAAGTCAACATTTCCCATTTTTCAATACCGGGTGCGATTATATAGGACCATTTCAATTGAGGGATAGAAACACTAGAGCTTCAAGGGGTGCAAAATTAATTAAGGGGTATGTGTGTCTGTTCATATGTCTTGCTACAAAAGCGATACACCTTGAAGCAGTCTCAGATCTAACCACAGATTGTTTTATTGCTACGTTAAAAAGGTTTATTGGTAGGAGGGGTAAACCCGCAAATATATTCTGTGACAATGGCACGAACTTTGTTGGCGCAAGTGCCGAATTAAAGAGAGTTGAACAATTGTTACGAAAGGATTCACATTTAATTTACAATTATTTGGCGACGGAAAACATTATGTGGCATTTTATTCCTCCCAGAGCACCTCATTTTGGAGGTATCTGGGAAGCCAATGTAAAACGAACAAAATACCATTTAAAACGGGTCATGGGCGAATCACATTTAAATTTCGAAGAGTTTGCAACCATATTAATTCAAATTGAAGCAGTGCTAAACTCCAGACCCCTATGTCCTCTCTCCTCCACACCCGATGAACTAACTCCTCTAACACCCGCACATTTCCTGTTGGGACGCCCATTAACTGCGTTACCGGAAAGGTGTTACATTGAGAGAAAGGAAAATCGATTAAAAAGGTATGAACGGCTGCAAAAAATTGTTCAGCACTTCTGGGCACGATGGCACCGAGAATATCTAGGGGAACTTCAAACCCGAAGCAAATGGAAGCAAAGTGCCCAACAACAAGTAAAGGTCGGGACCATCGTTCTCATCAAAGAAGACAATGCACCACCATTACAATGGCACATGGGACGCATCACAAGGCTGCATCCAGGAAGTGATAAAATTGTGCGTGTTGTATCGGTGCTAGTGAACAAAAGAGTAGTAAAAAGACCGGTAGCAAAACTATGTGTTTTTCCAGGCGAAGACAATTAGAGTAGTAGTAGTAGAATGTAATTAGTTTCATTTCTTAGATTAATATTATTATTGTAATAGCGTTATCATTATGTAATTTTAAGCCACTTAGTAGTATTTTATGTTTCAATTAGGTGTAGTTTATAATTGAAAATGTATTCACATTGTTCAAGGCGGCCGGTATGTTACGGCCAATTATTACCCTAAGAAAGGGTCAACTTTAAGTAGGTAGACGTGGCGACTAACGGACCTAACGGTAAAGGAGTAAGATACTTTACACCCGTTAGGTGTAACGGTACAATTTGCAACGGTACAATTTGTGTATAAATAGGAAATATTTCAACTCCTAAAAACAGTAACAGAATAACAGTAACAGAATGTAACAGAACGACAGAACAGAATGTAAGATAATGTATAAATAAATAAACAAAAAAGCATACAGTCCACTTTAATAACAAGAAACAATTTACCATTAAACAATTGCTTTACGCCATCATGACGTAACGAAGGTCGTACGGGGCTGGATTGTGCAGCTGCTGAAACAGCAGTGCACGTTAGGGTTGGCGACAAAACATTGAGGTGCACAGTAGTGAGAGAATTGCCCAAAGGTGGGGTCCTGTCACCAATTCTATGGAATATAACTGTAAACATGACTAATAACCAGCAAATTTGAGACTAATCTGTGCAGTAGTATGTAATCAGCTCTCATAGTAACCGAAGAGTATAAGGAACACTCCCTGTCCATAAACCCGACAAAAACGGGGATAGTTCTCTTCACAAGAAAAAGAAGCTTTTCTGCTCTTCCAAAAACACCTCCACTAAAGTATCTACTTAGGGATTACACTTGACAACAAACTGAACAACAGCTCAAAGCGGAAAAATCAAATAGGACCTTCTGGCTATGTTGGGGGCCATCCCGAGTGACTGTACCGGACTGTACACTACTGTGATTAGATCTATGTTCTGTTATCTGGTGGCCTAGAATCGGCCTCTTCGTAACTATAACACTTCTCAATCGTGTGCGAACAATCCCCACAGCTGTAATGAAAGCCTTTCTGAACTGGATCTCCTTGCGTCTGAAAACGAAGGAGTTGTTGAATAACAGAGGTACGTTACTCTCGAATACTAGGCGGGGCAATCAAGCGACTGGCTATGATGGAGGGGCGATCGGGTTCCCCCATTCCTCAATTTAAATTAGGGAAAAACTACCACATTTTTTTTGAGGCAAAAGTGGCATTCCAACCTAACATATTCATCTTCGCGGATGGATCTAAAACAATGGAAGGAACCTCCAAAGATCTGAACCATATCATCCAACCACTAGGCAAAATTCCGACTCTATTCGAGGCAGAATTGCTAGTCATAACGCTTAGTGTACCTAACAAAAGTTCTTATGCATAACATAAGCAAACTATTAGAATTTCCAGCCACAGCAGTGCTGCCCATACCTTTTAATGACATTTTATATTCCAAGTTTATACTTACCTATTAACGTAAGTTGAGCTTATCTTGGCGAAGCAGGTCAATACTTGACAAGTGTAATGGTCTCATACGGCCTCTGGTGGTGATTTATGCAACTTCTGTAAGTAGGTGGTGGTGACTTTCAATTTAAAAAGTTTTAATTATTTTAACTAAAATGTCGTTGAATAAAGCTAAAGCTATTCAACGTCTTCCTTCAACTCTCCACCACACTATCGTTACTTTCAGTTGAGAATTGACCTACATTTTTACTTTATGTACTTTACTTAGTGTGGACAACAACTCCGTTTCAGCCTGTACAACAAATTGATTTAACCCACGTGCAGCTTACGCCCAACCCACGCCTGTTCCACTCAATCAGGAGCAGTTTTCATCCCCCCTCCCCCCCCCCCTTTCCCACTAAGTGTCTTATAGATTCATGAAATTAGCCGCCGGCGCCGTTGAGCCGAAAAGATTCATGAAATTAGCCGCCGTTGAGCCGAAAATCTTTTGAACGCATCGTCAGCCACTTCTGAGAAAAATAACTTTGTATTTGTCCAGATCTTCCTCCACCTCTTAGGCGTGTCTTTTTCTTCTTTGTCGTCCTGCACATGATTCCCACTGGAGGTGCGCCCCAGCCATCTATTAATGAGAAACTGTATGCACTGTGCAGGAGATGGGAGGAGGAAGAAGAAACATCACTTTGTGTACTGTACCATTACAAGATATACCGTTTTTTGTCCTAAATTTTGTAGGATGCAGACATACTGGGAGGGTGAATTTAAAACTGAAGGGTACAAAAAGCTCCGTAGCCGCAATACAGAGATGACATCTGAATTTGGTCCTTAATTTGAGGCAGTGTTGTTGAAAAAACATGCTTGAATATTATCTGAAACAGTTTTCGAATGAGACATTTGCTATATGTCTAGCGGTGCACTGGCACGATTTGGTTGAAGTGTGACACAATACCGACCTACCAAAAGAGCGTAGTCATATACCATTCTGATAAGAGGTATGAAGAAACTGTGAACCATTCTCACCACATTATTCTAATCGTGTATACTTAGCCTTATTAAACTTATATAATTTGAAACCAACTGGATTATTCATGTTTTATAATTATCTTTGTTTTTGCGATAACGTTTGTTTACAAAATAGAAAGTTATATGGAAGCCAATGGTGCTGTCGTACCACGCACTACTCAGTACACATTTAATCCCGAGCATTACTTATAGTAATTGTACTACTTTAGTGCGTTATTCAAACTCAACAGTCATCTCATGTAATTAGATGTAATTGTATGATCGTATTGAAGGACTTATTATGCTATGGTTTTATATTTTTAATGGCACCACATTATTTACAAATTCAATTTGATCTTTGATCGGTTCACATGTACTTGTAAGTGCAGAGCCTTTGTAAGAGTATGATAACGTCCACTTCCTCACTTTATATTTACATTGAGTGAAAGGCGCGAAATTATGTTCTTTTTATTGTAGGACAGATGAAATGGACAGTTTGCATGTCTCCATGAATCAGCAGACTGGTAGTAAAACATCAAGCCGAAGCACCTCACCTTGTCGACCACGAACCGATCATCATCATACGAAAACACTAAGCCACGGATCTGCAGATAGTAGTACTAAGGTACAATAAATATTTCGTGAAATTTTAAAATGGCATAATTATCGTGAGTAGTCACTTGGGAAGAGGTGGTACCTTTACGAAGGTCGATCATTAATTTATTGTATGTAAAAGTCCATGTGAATTTTTAAAAAACAATTCTCGTCAGTATAAAACTCGCATGTTTTGGTACTAAGTGATGATATTAACCCTGAACTTTTTTAATCATTAATTTTATATTAACTTCCATTGATATATTGATCAGAATGGCATCATTCACATATTACTAATAAGTTGACAGTCGATAGATCTTTTTACAACGATGCATCTCAACTTTAAGGTAAGTGTAGAAATTTTTGTTAGCACTTTACTATAAATTGTTTATTATCGAACCTTGGACTTGCTATTTTAGCTATCCGTTCGTGTTTTAAATTATAACGTATCTGAAGGTGTTTATATATGTGTGCCAATAAACGAATTTGTTAGTCCCAAAGGGTTGACTTTCTGGAATCCTTTACTACTTACTACAATTTTTGTTATTGCTCCTCCTTACAGACCTCAGGATGGCTCCAAACTCTACACTGTTCCATTTACGGAAACGAATCGCAACTTCAACAGTAAGTGGAACAGATTTAGCCAGAAATTGTTTTTTAATAATGCTTCTTGTAATAATCACTGAAAATGTAATTTACTTATAAGTACGTAATTCATTACTTCAAGGTGTTTGTGTACGACCTTTTAACACTTGCGTCACTGTTTCTAATTCTCACATTATTTAGCAACTGTAATTCTTGCATATGTCTCCATTTGTCAACAATCGCCTTGTATTATATAGCGGACGCATCCGTTGTGCAAAAATATTTGTCTGTGTAATTGGAACACATTTTTATTTTTCGGGCCAAGTGGCGATCATCAACCACATTTCATTTAATTACAATTCGACAGTTACCTCCTCTTCTTGTTATTCAGAAGCACCTACACACGGTTATGACTTTATTTCGAAAAATTTTTTTTAATGGCCTTCGACAGAGGAAGGATGGATTGATAGTCCAGAAGCTGTCCTTTGGCAGTTCCAAGCCCGGATAAAGGAAGAAGGTTATGGCGTTGGGCCAGCGACTCAAACTATGGGAAAACTCAGTTGAACTTTTTCAGAATGCCGATGAATTCCATAGTTTTCAGAATTATTATTATTATATGACGATCATCTCAAAACAAGTTCCATGTTTCTTCTTCTTAATCCTAAAAGATTTTTACCTTTTCAAGTGTTAGGCTGTGTAAAAGCTTGGGTTTTTCTTCACTGTGTCGTTCCAAGCTTTTCCCTCCAGTGATCATCTGCGAACCTTTCGGCCGCTTCCCTGACTTCCTCTGTTCATACCCTCCCCTTTTTTCTGGCCAGCTATCCCGTTTCGTGAACTAGTACAGTCAATCTGTATTTTTTTGTTCGAAAAATTGCCAAGTGGATTTTTTTTTCATATATCATTAGGAGGTCAGGAGAAAAGCTTAACGTCAGATTTGCGAGGTACTGCCCCCATTGAATTTTTGAGAAAGTCAAACAGTTTTTGAAATGCATTTTTCCCAGAATTACTGGGTTTTAGAGAAAAATTTTATAAACAAAAAATGTAGAGGACATTTCTATCTATAATTAATGTCAATGAGTTGATAACGTACGACTTAACATTTAAGCAGTAGGTGGCGTTAAAGTACCAGAAAAACTGTTTTTTTGCTTTTTTGCCTAGACAAATTTTTTTTCGCAATACTGTAAATAGAGTAGGTTGTTCCTCTTAAAAATACCTACAAAATTCATGAAAACTATTTTTTTCTTCGACTTCCCGTTTTAGAGATATAGGTTGCCGAAGTGTGAAAATTGTACCATTAAGACTGTAGAAAGGCAAATAGAAGTACGGTAACGATTGGTGCGTTGCTCATAAATGGTGTATCATTTTTTGTAAGTTGATTAACAATAATATCTGTTAATTACTATTGTTTTTAACACGAATTAGAATACATTTTTTTATTTTATATTTTTTTATATTTTTATATTTAGCGCCACCTACTGCTTGCATTTTAAGTCGTACGTCATCAACTCAATAACATTAATTGCAGACGGTAGGTCCTCTACATTTTTTGTTAAAAAATTTTTTCTCTAAAACGCACTTATTCCGAGAAAAATGCATTTCAAAACCTTTTTTAGTTTCTCAAAAATTCAATAGGGCCGCCAGGACCTCGCAAATCTGGCGTTAAGCTTTTCTCATGACCCTCTAATGAAATATAAAAAAAAAATCCACTTGGCAATTTTTTGCGAAAACAGCCGTTTTTCACGACAGATTGACTGTACTAAACACAGGGTTTCCAATTTTATCTAATAAGTTTCATGTTTCATCTCAACCTTTTGAATGTTTCCTTTTTGATTTCTGTTCCTTGCACTCTGTCGTCGGCTGAAATCTCATGGCCCAGTATCCAATTTTACGTTGTGGCATTTGTTTCCTTATCACTTATCACCGTTATCTAGTATTATTGCCATAACGCCCACGACTACGTTATTACAAACTTAACCGTCTTGGTGGGCGCGTACAACTTAAAAAAAATACACACAGTTGAAGGACACTGCATCATACTTAAAAGCATGTCCAAAATACACATCATTCCAGACTAAATAAATAAATCCGATGTGGGATGAGTAGACGAATGACAAACGAAGATGACTCTGCTATAGAAGAGTCTACCTATATACAACCCCAACCAATCCAATCCAAACCAATCTGCTGTCTTACCATTTTATTTCCTTTGAGTTTCTAAGCAATTCTCATTGTTCCATATAGCCAGTGTATTCCTATCATTGTCTTCTTTTTTCTTCAATGAGTTTCCGAAGACCCTATAGGCAGCTGTTCTAAAGTAAAAAAAACATAAAGGACGCGTCCATTTTCTTTCAGTTCTCTTTTCGCTGATTTGCCGTATGGTAAAAAATAGCGTTCACTATTATTCCCCTGCTGACACTGTGAAATAAAATTTTTCCATTTGCTCTTTTAACTCAACCGCGTGATTTTGCCTCTTGTGCTCTCTTTAGTGAGCTTTAGCTCCTTTTCTAACTTCTTATTTCTCTCGTAGTTCTTTGTTCATAATTTTCTCTTTTGACGTTTCCAATTACTTCTATTTTGCTCCATTCTCCATACGCTTAGTTCTTCTTTTCTCCGTCATTTTTATTTTCTGGACTTGCGTCTTCCGAAGAGTTTTCTTTATCTCTTTATTTCTTTGTGCCTTCGTCTCCATTTGTTTTCATCGGAAGGTTTAACATTAATCACTTTGTTGCGCCGATTCCTGTTTTCTCGTTCTGTATATTTTTCCGCTTCCGTTCCCCGATTTCCGTCATTCTTTAAACCATATTTTTGTTTATCGCACATAAACCGTGTCATTTCAGTTTTTACGATGTGTACGCTGAAATTGTTCATTAAAAAAGTTTACGAAACGTAGTTTAAAAGGTAACGAAAAAACTTGAAAATGACGTACCTAAGTAATATACTATACTCGTTATAAACATTTGCAGCAATAATAAAATAACTCATTTTCTCAAGGTAATGTTTCACCTGCGTCAGAATCTTCTAATTATTACAAAATAATGTGGCAGTTGTTTTTATATGTTATTTTGGTTTCAAAATGCCATGGCCCATAATTAATATCAGTTGTAATCAACCAAAAGTGTCTTTCGAGCTGGACCACGAACTGAATCATAATATGTAAATGTTTTTTTATCAATTTTCAAGGTTCCTGACGTCTTATTTTGCATCAATTTTGTTCTCATTTTTTTCCAGTCTCACGATGGTGTAGTCCATCGCCCTTCCACCCGTCACCGTTCACCAACATCGACATCTCAAAGAGCAGAAATGGACGACTCCGCTCATTTGGTTCAGGACGATTCGATGACAGGCGGTGAAGCAGACGATTCCGATTTAGGTTTTCCTTCCTCGTTTTTATCGAACGGCAGCTCGGAACATGTACTACAATATGACGATACGGATGGTGCTACGAATACACGAACGAGCGCCGCCATCGAACATTTAAATAATAAAATTAAACGTACGAAAGATTGCATACGTCTTGAGCAGATGTTTAGAGATGGTTAGTTTACCAGTCTTACCATAAAAACTGGGCATTGAAAATGTTTTTTTTTTCAGAAAATGTGAATGAGTACCTACAACTGGCAGCGAATGCAGACAAACAACAGTTACAGAGAATAAAGGCAGTGTTTGAGAAGAAGAACCAGAAAAGCGCTCACATTATATCTCAGTACCAGAAGAAACTGGACACGTACCAAAAACGTATGCGAGAATTCGAAACGCACGGTGTGGCGCAAACGCATCGACCACCAAGAGAGGTATTACGCGACATGGGACAGGGACTCAAGTAAGTCCACCTTTGCCATTGTTATCAACCCCAAGAATCTATTTTTGTTTTAGAAATGTCGGTGGAAATATACGTGACGGTATTACCGGTTTTAGTGGTTCCGTCATGTCAAAACCTCGAGAATTTGCTCACCTTATCAAAAATAAATTCGGGAGCGCCGATAATATTAATCAATTATCAAGTATGTTCACCATTTTCATTAATTTTTTTTTCTAATCTAAATCTAAATTATTTTGTGTTTAATGCCACGTTCTTGGAATAAACTAACATTAAACAAACGAATTCGTAGTGGAAGGTAAACTTAGTGGTTGGTTTCCTCTTGGTTACTAAACTTTCGAAAATAAATTTAAACATTTAAATTTGTTTTCTGGTGGTAGCTGCAGCATGATCTCACAACTACATTATTTATACACTTGTGTTACTAATAAAGATTTTTGGGCATCTTTCAATGTTACGTTCATTTTTGCCCAAAAATTTTTTGTTACCACAGTGTGTGCAGGGGCGTTCCTAAATTTGAAACGCACCCATTAGCATGTTATAAAAACAAGATCATCCATCCTCCTTTTTTGGTGCTACAGCTCGAAACATCTATGCTAATGGTTTTTGGTTTTTTAGAAATGAACTTACTGTATATATATTATAATCCGATTTTTCTGATTTTGCTTATAACATGCACTAGTAATTGTGGCATGGCTGCACATTGCACTGTAACCTCGTGGTATAATTCGTAGCATGGTACATAGGGCCCGGTGCAACTGGATCGGACGGCGGCGCCCCGAGCGGCTGCGGCGGTAGCGACAACACAGAAAAATCCCACCACGGCTCGGCGACCCTTCCCGCCAATCTACACGCCGGCACATCGCAACCGTCGATGAGTCAAACGGTTCCGAATAAGTTTCCGAGCGACGAGGGTAGCGAATGTAGTAGTGTTACTAGTGAGAGTTTAGAACAGTATCATTCTCGAACTCAAGAGACGGGAAATCAAGGTGTGCACTTTAACATAAAGACAATTTATGTCCAACTGCAAAATAAGCAGGAGGAAATCGATCGATTGAAGGATAAGGTGGAAAAGGCGAAGATGTTACATCAAGATGTCCAATTTTTGAGCGCAGCATTGCAGGTAATTTACATACATAGTAGATTCTAACCGGAACCATAACACTTACCTCCACTATCATAATGGAATCAGTTCTAATTAGCATTATATTAAGATAGAGAGCGTGTGGATATAGCTGTCTCGCTTTATCTCATTGTGTTAATTTCATTTACATTCCATCCATGGCAAATTATTGCATTGCTCTACAAATATACATATAGTTCAGCCGCTGGATCTTTACCGATCTATATGTTCACATACAACGACGTGCGTATCTGTCATTCGACTACTTTATTACTAAAAATAAACAAAGACAAACTGCAAATCTCAGTCAGTTTGTCCTTGTTTGTTTTTAGTAATGAAGTAGTCGAATGACAGATACGCACGTCGTTGTATGTGAACATACATCGGTAAAGATCCAGTAGCCGAACTATAATATAGATCAACGGTGGGCAACCTACGGCCCGCGGGCCAACTCCGCCCGCGTAAAGTTTCTATCCGGCCCGCGAGATCTTTGACGAAATAATAAATAAATATTTTCAAAAACAAAAATTTTAAATTAGCTTAGTACCTACCCAACATAAAGAAAAAGGACAATTCGTCTTGTTTATTCATAATTTAATACTAACGTTATAACCGTTGAGTGAAAAGTATAATAAATCTAGTATACTTAATTACCTTTGTTTCAGTATTGTTTTTTTTTTCAGAAAATAATATAAGTACTTAACAAAAATGTGCCAATTAACTACTATGGCCCGCGGACGAAACGTAAATCTTATTCTGGCCCCTGTTATACAAAAGGTTGCCCACCCCTGATATAGATGATATTATTTTTAACTGACATGTTTCGTATTACGTCCACTGTTTTAAAAGCGTAGGATTGCTAAGTGTACTGTAAGTGTAGTAAGGTGAGGTTCTAAACTCAAGATGTAAAGGAAGATAGGAAGATTACCTGATTTAGTGATTTAGATGTCGCTACTTTCACAGTAATGTAATTTCACTTGCATTAAAGAATTCATGAGTTAGAAAGATATTAGGGAAGAAAATAATAAGACTTTGTAGGCGGAGTTGCTGCACTATTTGAAATAACCCACGGAAAGTGTGTAGATCTATTCCCAACTGTTGCTAAGGTATTGGATATGCTGTGTTGAAATTTAACACAATTTAAATTAGTGGTGACTAATTAAGCAAAGCCCAATTAAAAATTAATACTACTGACGTTTGGGGTTCATTTTTTTAATTTATGGAAAAAGTACAATATTAAAGCTTGACATTTTAAGGAATTAGCTCCCCTCTGTAATTTTTATTTGAACCTTCTGTGTATTATATGCCCAATTAAATAATACTTATTAGGCGAAACGCCCATACCTTAATTATGCGTTGTTACAGTTATTTTGAAACATTTGCCCAACACTGTATCTTAATTGTATTAAAAAAAATGAAATAATACGCTGCAAAACAACATTTAAGGACAAGAGATGAGATGTCTATAAAATATGGTCCAAATAAAGGACAATCTAATTAAATGGTTTTCGATCCAATCTCGATGGAGTTTGATCTTTATTTAGATGTACTTTATGGCACTCGTCCAGAGAAGGTTTTTGTCTCAATGAAATTCAAATCATTCATTCCAATTAAAAAAACACTTCACTCAAGAATTTTTAACTTAACATTCTAATCATTGTTGTAGCTATAATTAGTATCTGTTAAAATCGCAAAATTACATAATGATAAAAAGGATACTATAAATTATATAATTCATTAGGTGTCAGTCAGCACAACAATTTGAGTTTCGAGTTTTAATGAGCAATCCTTACACAGTACTGTGCAGTAGCACTAAGTATTTCACATTTCTTTTTTTAAATGAATGGGCTTTCTGCGCATATAAAAGTGTGCGTTCATCCAGCGTCTTAATTAGCCTAATTATCTCTAAAAATTAAAAAGAAAATAGTGGAATTACTTGTATTTATTATTACAGCCTTAATTAGGCGCCAAATGAAACGAATTTGTTCTGCAGAACAGTAGAGCATATAAATGCTCCAATGCTACCAATACCGACTGTAATCTCCAAGAGACTCACATTAAAATAGTTGTACCGTACCGTATTGTTTTAATTACTTTTTGTTTAATATTTTCACATGTAATCGCTATTATTCATTCGGATGAATTATTATGGCACCCACCTACGGCCACCATTGAATGCTCACCGAATAATATACTATTAACTAACTACAAAGAGTCTGTGTAATTACGATTAATTTATTTAAAAAATTTATGCACAGATTTTTTATCAATACCATAGAATTTAAGTAAATTAAAATTCTATTGATTAATTAAGTGCTAATTAGCCGTAAGTAATCTAATTGTAATCTAAGATGATTAATTTTAATAATTCACTGAATAATATTATACTATTAACTAGCTACAAGGACTATGTGATTACAATTAATTTATTCAAAAAATTCAGTGTGTTTAAAAATGAAAATTGCGAATTGGCCGAATTACTTAAATGCATGAAATGTTACTAACAATTAATTAATAATGCTAATGGGTACTCTACAATTACCAAAATTTCGTGGGGAGTGGGATTTTTTATCAATACCAAAGAATTTGAGTAAATTTAAAATTCTATTGATTAATTAAGTGCTAATTAGCCGTAAGTAATCTAATTGTAATCTCAGATGATTAATTTTAATAATTCACTGAATAATATTATACTATTAACTAGCTACAAGGACTGTGTGATTACAATTAATTTATTCAAAAAATTCAGAATGTTTAAAAATGAAAATTGCGAATTGGGCGAATTACTTAAATGCATGAAATGTTACTAAGAATTAATTATTAATGCTAATAGGTACTCTACAATTGTCAAAATTTCATGGGGAGTGGGATTTGTTATCAATGCTAAAGAATTTAAGTAAATTTAAAATTCTATTGTGCTAATTAAGCTCTAATTAAGTACTCCATTGTAATCTGAGATGATTAATTAATAATTACTATTATCCATCTATGTATTCATGAGATGGTGGTCTTCATTCATTATGAGATATTAAGGGTTCACTTAGAGAAATTATACAGGATGTTATATATCTAAGTTTTTCAAATGGTACACCTCATTCGAATACTTGACAGTTCATCTCCAGTTGATTTAGCTATGTTGGCTATTTAGTAATAATCGAAATTTGTTATCATTAATTATTTGGTACAGCAAAGATGTAGCATTCCTTCAACATTTACATTAAATATTATAATTGTCACCCTGTATAATTCCATAAGAGAATTTATTCCAAATTTCAAGTCTTTTGACTTAATTCCTTTCTTATCTTTTATGATTATCATTATTAATGTTTCTCTGAGCCATTCTGTATTTCAACGTGTCGTTATGTGCAGGACGAACGGTTTAGGACCGAACGGCTTGAAGAACAAATCAACGACCTGACTGAACTACACCAAAATGAGGTTGAGAATCTTAAACAGGCAATGGCCGATATGGAGGAGAAAGTGCAATATCAAAGCGAGGAGAGGCTCAGAGACATTCACGAGATGCTGGAGCATTGTCAGACCAAGGTGAGTTTCGCAAACCGTCCGTTTTCGAGACTTTAAACTGTTTCTCATTTCGCAGATACAGAAAATGGAGCATCAGGCCGCCCAACAGCAACAGTATGTCACCTTGGAGGGTTTAGATAATTCAAATGCACGAGCGCTCGTCGTTAAACTTATAAATGTATTATTAACTGTACTACAGGTTGTGCTTCTTTTAGTTGCTACAGGTGCCGGTATTATTATGCCTTTCCTACGTACGAGGTATGTTCAACTGTTTCGTTTGATAGAAAGTCGAAAAGTTGGTTCTAAAGATTTTTCTTATTTAAAATAGGAATATAGATAAAACGGTTACGGTGACGGAAGTTATGGACGCCACATCGGCACGAGCAATGTTTACCAGTTCCGGGTCAAGAATTTTACCAACGGCTGTTACAAAAGCTTAACCGGTAAATGTTGTACTTATTTTTTTCTAACATTACTACTAACGTTTGGGATAGAACCGACTCTTCGACTTATTCTTGTTGTTTCGTGTGAAGTTGGATCAATTTCCTACGCTTTGTAATAATACCTACTAACATTCAAGTTTTGCGTTTTCAGAAAGCTTACTTCATCCACATTCTGATACATTTATATACATTTTGCTTCAATTTGAAAGACATTTATTGACATACAATAATTGCCTATCACTCCTATATTTTTCAATATCTATTTCCCACTCTAATAATAAGATTAGAATGGATAACTAGGAGCAGAAAACATCTGTCATGGTCATGTAACTCTGAAACCTTTGCTGAATATGTTACACTCTCATAAATGTTAATCTTGGTCAGCCGAATGAATAGCAGCTTTGCACAATTTTTGATGACGCTTCTTGTAGAGCTTGAGTATCAAATCAGGCCACTCCTACTTAAGCACTTGTACTTGTTTACCAACTCAATGTTCTTCAACTTACTTCAAAGTGAATGCTTTGTGCCTTAACACCTATTTATTGCTGCCAGAGTATTGAATCCAATCTTAAATGTAAGATTATTGGAAAAGGTTCAGACAAGATATTTGGCTTGGAAAGGAAGATTCTGGGTTACATAGTGCAGGAAGAAGTGAAATGGGAAAAGATGAGAATGCAGACGGGAAGGTTGGGTATGAGATACGAAGAAGGGATGGCGAGGGGGAGAGGAGGTGTATTCTTCAAAGCTGTTGGAGAGAAAGTGAAGGGAGAAAAAATAAAATAAGAGCCGGAGGATAAAAAGAGGTATTACGAAAGGGGCAGATATGATAGTGTGGGGTGCAGAGGAGAAGGGGGGAGATAGGATGTAATAGGAAGAGACAGGGATTCACTGACGTAGGAAAGAAGAGAGGAAATTAGGCAAGGGAGATTATGGTACTGGGGTACTTAAGGGGAGGGTTTAGTATTAATAAACATAGTTTGAGCGTGAGATATAGATGTGGGAATGAGAAGAGGGAAAATAAATACTGGTGGGAGGATGAAAAGAGAATATGG
Organism: Pyrocoelia pectoralis; assembly: GCA_036250285.1. Taxonomy (NCBI): domain Eukaryota; kingdom Metazoa; phylum Arthropoda; class Insecta; order Coleoptera; family Lampyridae; genus Pyrocoelia; species Pyrocoelia pectoralis. Next base: position 33,392,761 of record CM070081.1, read on the forward strand.
AGACCTAGGGCGGTGTAAGGAATGAGGGAGGAACGAATAAATTGGAAAGAGATTTTTGGTGCGGGATGGGAGGGGTTAGAGTAGATGGACGAGGTAGAAGATAGAAGAAGTAGGATTGGAAGTGAGGGGTAATTAGGATAAAGGGGAAGAATTTGTTGAAGTTTAATGTTAAGGGGCAAGAATAAGAATCTTTTGTTTAAAATGTAAATTTATGACAAAATAAAGAGATATAGAATACTTTACACGTTAAAAACCGACATTCCATCAAGAAACAATTGAATTTGAGATATCAAGGGACCAAAGTAACCTGTCAAACTTAATTATGTTCATGGGTACTAAACAGCACTTAATGGATATCGACTTCCCCATGAATATTTACTTATAATAGCAATTAACTTATGTTACCAATTCCTCCAGAAAAATTAGTGAACTGGTTAAATTAATTGTAACGTAAAAGGTTATTTGAAGTTGAAAAGTTGATTTTTTCTCTAAAACTTCTATCAGTGATGTTAAACTCAGATTCTGCATTATTGAACACCCTGTACATTTTAATATACTGATATGCCAATAGTTGTCGATATTGTTGTTGCTTCAGTATTTTTGGTATTCATTGTGTTATACTAAATATAACCGAAATTTAATAAAAAACTTTAAGGGAGGTCAGGTTGTTGATTACGCTTCATAATTTGCATTGATTTTTGTTTTCATCCATAAAAATTCTTGTGTATTGACGTAATTTCACAAATTATATGTCCTATGCTTATTTCCTGTGCAGTCCTTTCCTTTTGCCATGTAATAACGGCCAACTTCACACTTTAAAATTCGTACACATATTAAACTTGAGAAATTTTACAGAGTGAGAATCCTTACAACGGTGTCAATTGGACTGGGAGCATTATTTATATTAAAACAATGGCCAGAAGTACAAGATATAGGATCACATGTAATGAAACGTCTCAAGGATATGCTGGACGTAAAATAGCGTTTACCGTATTCCTTTTAGCGAATTATTAAAAAAAAAAGAATGTAGCTTAAATTCCTTCCTGTACGTGAAATTTTTTTCAGATAATATTGCAAAAACAAGAAAACAAATTACAGGATATAATTTTAAGCAAAACGCTTGACTGATTTTATCAGTAGAATGTGATTAGTTTGTGTTCGGTAAAATATGCTCTAAAAAACAGATTTTTATGACCAATTTTATTATATTCTGTTATTTATACTTATGTGGGGAGTTAATCACCTCATGTATTTATATAGCTGCATAAGAAAAACTGTTGATATTTTTATTGTTGAAACCTGTCTCGATGGATGTTGGTAATTTATGTTTGTTTATAATAAAATTTTCATCTAGGTAATAGTAATACTACTACACATGTTCGTCCATTAGCAGTGTAGGTCATTTTTACGAGATTTATTGTTCATATTAGATCAATTATAGACGACTACCGATTTTATTTATTTATTTTTCTGAATGGCTGTAGTACGTTTGTACACGTGTTTTTAATTTATTTATGTGTAGGTCATTTTAATGATACTTGTTTTGCGATATTTAATTGTATTTATATTTTTGTAGTTTCTATCATATAATTTATATATAAAATTGTGAACCAACGCAAAAATGCAAGAATATTAAATCATTCGTAATACATGCGTTGTTTCTGTAATTTGTAATTAGTGTAATCTCGTCCTGATGATAAAACAGCATCCAAAAGTTTATTCAAATTTTTCTTAACATTGTTTTTCTAGTCGTTGCCGTCGGTGCAATGTAAAAAATTTGTTACACAATGACCATTTACAAACAGAAATACGATTGCACAGTTTTATGTTATGTGGGGTTATCAGTAACTTTCATAACAAAACATAGGAGATCGTTGAAATGTTTATTTTTTAAGTGTGTTGATTTCACATTCAGATGTTGACGCATTTGTGTAAACTATATTTAACCAGTCCAGTTGTGTAATTTATGTTTACTATAATTGAATTTTGCGCTATAATATGATATAATTAGATTCTTTTATGAACAACGATAATGTGGATGTCTGAAGGTGCCATTGGACACCAGAGACTCTTAAGGTAATCGAACACTGCAAATGTTTCCTTTGTTCTAAAAAACCAGACACTAGACTAAGCATTACTTTACTTTTAATACCTCTATGGTTTGTGTATATTGATTGCTATGGTAAATTATACCAGTTACACTATAAAGAAGCTTGGGTGAAGACTATTTGATTGGAATAATCGATTTTTCCCATTAATCGACTTTCGATTAATTAAGTTATCGATTATTTGATTAATCGATTTCCCCCAGTAACCAAACAAGCAATTTTCCGATTCATCAAATAATCGATTTTTTGGTAGCAAGACGGTTCATCCATGATATGAGTAATGATAGACTAATGCAAAGGAACAATAAGATTAAGAAAAACATGGAATAATGATGTAAAAGAAGCAGTGGAAAAGGGAGGTACGGGTAGAGATGACATTGGATTAAGAAGAAAAATGCATGAGAACGTGATCTTGGCAAGAATATTGACATTTCCTCCTTGAGGTTGACTCACATGAGTGCCTGTTACTCGTTGGGCAATAATAGGCATCTATGGAACCAAACTGTATCCCTGGTGAACTCGTGAAGTTCTAGTCACCAGAGTTAAAAAAGTAGTATTTATTATTATTATTGTTTACTTATTCCTAGTAATAATTATTACAGTGAAGATGACATTTGACCCTTTGATTTATGGAGTGTCACAGTTATGATGGGTATCATATAGTACATTCACACGTATAATGCCATAGTGCGAAATGGTTATTGTAACATTAACACACTGCTGTTTCCTTTGCCTGTCTTACCCTCGTCATTCTCGTATTTGATAAATGCCACACTCCTGATAATTTCAAAATGTGAGTGACGAAATTGTTTTTCATTTTGTTGTATATTTCGTTTAGTAACCGACCAAAATTTTTATCATTATTATCCAATTTGCGATCCGTTATCAACTTGTTATCACCAAATCTCGAGTACCGCTGCTCGAAAATTCGCCTCTTATTAATACGGAAAGGGGCGAAAATATATTTAATGCAGTTAGAAATGTCCTTAATTTAAAAATTATATCAATAGAAGATAGGAAAGTTACTTAAGAGATAACACCAATTTTTATCTCGCAAGAGAGCAATAGGTCAATTACATATTTACAATTAGTCAGTTTCTCTCAACACTTCCTCTCGCCCATTGTAAATTTTTTTTTTAAATTAACGATTCTTTGATCAAACGCACACCGGTGTAGGTAATAAAGTGAAATGTCTGGGAATTTTCTGAAAATCGGTTTCATCGGTGGAGGAAAGATGGCAAAAGCCTTAGCTAGCGGATTTATTTCCGCGGGTAAATTTTTATTATTGCATTGTTACATTTATATTGGTTCTTTTCAGGTTTAACTAAAGGCGAAAATGTGACTGCCAGTTTTCATCGGTCCGACGTACATTTAGCTCAAAACTTTGAGGTACCTCCACACCGCTTTGTTTTTGTTCGCAGTATATAGCTCGTATTATTGTTTTAGAAGGAATTGGGTGCACGAACAGTATTCGAGAATGCAGAGGTAGTGGAAAGGTCCGATTTAGTTTTGTTAGCGGTAAAACCATCGGTGGCGCCGATCGCTTTAAACGATATTAAGCCTGCGCTTAGCGATAAATTATTAATATCCATAGCTATGGGTGTATCCTTAAAACAAATTATGCAGGTATGAATTGCACCGATTTTGCTCGGTAGCTTGGTTAAATGTTCACTTGTAGCACCTTTCGTTTGAATCCAAGGTGATTAGGGTAATGACAAACACTCCCGCTTACAGTAAGTGTGGCGCTAGCGTATTTGTGAAGGGCGAAAATGCAACCGATAAAAATGTTTTATTGACAAAAAGATTATTTAAATCTATCGGTATATGCGAAGAAGTACCTGAATATTTATTTGATGCGATTACAGCAGTGAGCGGATCTGGACCAGCATACGTATGTGTTTTTTTGTTTATTATATTTATAAACTAAAGATTATTATTTATTTACATCTTGGATAGGCCATAAGGTCATCATAATAATGTTTATGTTGCTAAAATAAATTTCGCGGCATTTCCACAATTTCTTACTAGCAAGTGTCAATGCTCAATTTTTTAACTTTTTTTTAAAAATTCACTTGAGTACCATCCCCTTTTAGTCTTTAAAACCATACATATATTTCAGGTGTACGTTTTCATTGAGGCTTTAGCCGATGGGGCTGTAAAAATGGGAATACCTCGAGATTTAGCTTATCGGTTATCTTCAGAAACAGTATTAGGTGCAGCACAAATGGTTAAGGACACGAAAATGCATCCGGCTGCACTAAAGGACGATGTCACTTCGCCGGCTGGTTGTACAGCTGCAGCTCTTCATTACTTGGAAAAGAAAGGTGAGTCTCTCGGACCAATTGGTCTGAGGTGAGTCTACGCCCCCCCCAACCCCTCCCGTCATTTTTTCATGAGCACAAATTGGTAAACACCAGTACATTTATTAATATCTACATTGTACCGTAGATAAACAATAGGTAAACGTCTATCACTTGTATAAACAAAATGTAACATAGATAGCAATATCTGGTTTTTATTTATTTAGAACCAGTAACAATGGCCTTGATTGCAAAGTTTTGCAAGATAAAGCTAGTCGAGGTCTTCTCTTACTTCTTTCATTTTACTGTACCACGACCATGGAGTTATTGTACTCTCCACCTCTAAATCCACTCTGTACTCTCAAAAAAATGTAGCATCTTTGTGAGGGAGAGGCTTTTTGTAATGTTCTTCCATAGTGACACAATATACTGGGTGGTATTTCTTTTTCCTTCCCATACACCTTGTATCGGGTTATACAACTAAGAAAGGAGGTCGGCCATAACTCAGAAACTATTTGAGATTGAGCAGTGAAATAATAAATGTAGCCAAGAGAAAATGCTAGACATTTTTTTAAATTTCCTATCATTGTCGCCAGAGGGCGAAATTCCCATTTTTTTTCAATTGTTATAAACCTAAGAACAATCATGCACTTACATAGAGAATCAAGAGACCATTAAAATGAGGGTCACTCGACCATCTTACCGCAATTTTTGTTTTTGTTGGGGCTAGGGTTGACCTGACAAAGAGGAGGAGGCACACTTTTAATGAGATTTCCACAAATGACGGAATTTGTTAAAATTTTAGTATATTGTAGATATCGACCTTCTGACAAAAAAGTCTCATAGGCCCAAAGCGATCCTATGACTGGTATGGTATGGTATGGAGTGTCTTCAAAAATACGAATTAAATTAAAAATACCATAAAGGTTGGTATTTTCTTTAAAAAAGTAATACAAGTAATTTAATTTGATCTTGGGCGGCTGTCTAGGATGTCAAGTACCGATTTTTTTGGGTACAGTTGGTACTCATAGTCATAATCATAAGTATGTATAATCAAGACGTTTCCCTTTTTAAATTCTTGAGTTAGGAATTGCTGGGGCTAGGGAGTTGATGTCTCAATGTCAAGTTTGATATCAAAGTTTGTCCCCCAAGAATCGACCTGTCCAAACATTTTTTTGAAGAAACTAGTCTAAGTGTCCCAAAACAGGCGTGTTTCCTTTTCAATGGCCCATCCTCTGTATAATTTTTCTGGCGACAGTAAGTGTCGATTCTGTCTGGAATATTGTTTCCGACTCATACATATATTCCAATTCCTACTTCCTCTTCTGCAAGAGATGTAATAGACAGCTTTCATGTCTTTTATCATTTGCCCACTTATCCCACCTCAGCACAATTATATTGTAAGGCACATGATGTGTATTTTAGACACACTGTTAAATATGGAGCAGCCCATTTCTCTAAAGTGTATTTTTAACCTCGATGCTCTCTTCATTGCCTCTGCCTTCTCCAGTAATATTGTGACCATCACCTTTGTTATACCAAAACAGGGTTAACATTACAATTCGTCTATCCTTAGATATTAGACTTCTTTCGCCACACAGGAGAAGTTGCTTTTTTCCTGTACAGGAGTTCCCCTATCCCACACCATCTTTGTCAGGGGGATTCTACTCCGTCCAAATTCTGTAGCAGGTGGTCCAAAATAAAGGGATGGAGGGTGATATTCCTCCCTGTGAACTTGTATAATTTTCAGAAAATAAATGAATTATGTAATTAGAAAAGCAACAGTTTTTTGGAAAACGTTTTCAATACGAATAAGATGAGATTACATCTTTTTTCAGGGTTGCCAAAATAGTATTACAAAAGAAAAACATAAAAAAAACTAATTTCCCACATCCTCCATGTAGAATCTGGCACTAGCTCCTTTCAGCGTCCTCCCACTTGTACTGCTGCTGTGGTTGTACAGCACAAGTTCCATGGTGGCATTATGTCAATAGCTTCAGCAAGTAGCTGGTTTTGTCTCTACTTTTTAGAACTCAGAAGTGATCTCTGCGAGCAACGATTTTCGTCTCCTTATTTGATCTTTTACATTCCTGAAAGTATGGTTTTAGGTCCCTCAGGAGTGGCAAAAGGTGTGGACGGACCGACCTTTCGTGCCTCTAGTCACTAAGTACTGCTTTTTTGTAATCTAATTTCTCTCCCATGTTGATCTCATGAGTGTGGAGGAAATAAGGTCATCATTACTCTGAATGACCTCAGCTCTTTGTACAGGTCGCCCCTACATGAATGTATGTCCTTATATAATATTGATTATCCTTTCATGGTCTAATCTAAGGATTACTTATTCTTTTTCAGGTTTTAGATCTGCAATAATAGGTGCAGTTGAACAAGCGACTAAAAGATGTCTCCAGGTATCAAAATCTCAGGTGAAGTAAATCAAGTGTACGTAACAATTTATCGATTAATCAATCCCGTTAACAAAAATATATATTTTTAGCATTATTTGTAAAATTCCGCACAAATCACGACCAACAAGAATAGAAGCTTCGAAACCAGATGTGCGAAAACAGCTGATTTTGACGTTGAACATCTGTTTGGGTTCGAAGCCAATAAATATTTTTAGCAACAATTTCTGTATCTAATTTATTTAATATTTTAAGTAAAAATTGAATTGACGAACTCGTTATATTTTTTTTGTTTTTTCATTTTTAAACATACCCCTTTTTTCGAGACGGCGATTGCGCAATTCCTTATCCCCCAGTCAGCTGAGTTCATTGTCAAATGTATCGAACCGGCCCCCACAAAGCGGTTTGTTAGTCCTCATCTGTACCGTCGCGCATAAACTTGGTTTCCCTACATTTTTCAAACCGCAATTAGTGCAATAGTACCAGTGCTTCATTTTTAATCAAATATCATCCTGTGGTAAGTGTTAAGCTTAAATTAAAAATTACGTTGCGAAGGTTAGGGTGTTCAGTTTTTTCCAATCAATCTGCGCATGTTGAATTTTGTAACAAAAAAAAGATATGTACACGGCCTGCTCCGTGAATACAAAAAAGCCGGCCGGTTTTCTTTTTGTTATCATTACATTTTCTTATCTTTCACTTTCGATGAATCATACGATACCGTGCGCTATTTTTGATTTATCGTTAAACGGTTAAAGCTCGTAAGTACTTCATGTCTAAATTTAAAATGTAAGTCAATAAACTCGAAAAATTTTTCTCGAAAACAACAGAAAATGTTTATTAATAAACGGAGTGGAGAGAAATGTAAATGTCAATACATAACCTTGACGCGCAGATTAGAAATTTGCAAACAAAGCATTTTCCAGATAAGAACAAAGGATGTACGCTGCAGTTGCACATTTTTGATAAGAAATTGTTAATATCAAACCGCGCCCTTTTTTACTATAAATAAACAAAAAAAAAACGGGCACGTTAAACAATACCCGATCAGTGGCGGCGGCGTTAATATTTTTTCCGGCACTTTCACTGATTTTAAAAGCTTTAAAAGTTCAATGATCTGTTTCGATTTTTTTCATCATTTTAAACCCTCGTAAAAATCTGTCTACGTTTAGTGTAAATTCATTATGTCACCTTCGGAGCGTGTAATTACTTTTTTACTGTAGGTATGTTTGTACTTCGATGCGATAATAATATAGTTTTTATGGTTTTTTATTGGAAATTGTCTAGAACGCCAGAGAAAGAGGTTGAAATACTCCCCATCATCCAGTGGCGTAGCAAGAGCCCTCCGAGCCCCCGTGCGCAAAAATGGATATTAAGGCCCCCCCCTCGACGCTTCACAAAAATGGAAATCGAGTAGGTCATTTAAAGAACATGTTGTTCAAAAAACATAAACATACATTAAAAACATTTAACACAAAGTAAAATAAAAAAATATTCATAGATTAAATAACGTAAAAATTAAATGTTAAAAGAAGTAATTGCACAAATAATGAAAAACATTAATAATACTAATAAATAATAATGTAAAATAAACCTTTAATCCTAATCTGTGTGATCATAAACATTTAAATTAAAACACCACCTTTCGGGCCTTTACTGCAGCAAACATATCCACCAATCTTTCAATATTTAATTTGGATGCTTGAGTTCTTTCAATTGATAAAAGACTAAGGTTGGATAAACGCTAAACGCAAACGCAATGACCAGTTGAATCGTTGAATGCCAATTTCTTTCGCACCAGAGAAAGGGGGATAAGATGCACGAATAAAATGCGTAGTAAGACTCGCAATTAATCGTCCCGCTATTGAGCTATAATACGCGCGGAAGGCCGGATAAGGTCACGACTACAGGACTGCTGGTGCCAGGATATTGTACTACAAGTATATTTCTTAGTAGACGTCTTACGTCTCTACGATTGAAACAACGTGATACTTGGCGCGTTGGGTGGTTGGGCCCCTTGGGGCCTTGGGCCCGTTCGCGTTGCACACCATTGCGCACCGGTAGCTACGCCACTGCCATCATCACCAGCGATCGAATGTTTCTCTGGCAATGAGACCTCTGGTTAACGTCTTATTCATAAGACACTGTTTTCTCTTTCAATCGTTTTCGCCATTGATCTCATGCTCACTCCACTAACATGGCCATAGCCAAATTAGATTCCTCTCTGTCAGGCCCGTGCGCAGGATTTGTCCATGGGAGGGGTTGGGTTAGGAACAGGAAAGACCTCAAACGTTGATTGAATGATTTCAATTAACGCCTCAAACGGGCCCAAATATTCATAAAACATAAACTAGGTTGCGATACTCCCAATAATAAAGTTAGGTTAAGGGGGGGTTCAAGAACTTTTTTCGATCCAATTTTGACCCTGATTTCTATCAATATTAGTTCGCCTTGAAGGCCTCCAAAGTTCTCTTACGTCTGCCCAGTTTGTTGGCACCTTTCATTCACCTGCCCGCACCGACACTGGTTTACGTTCGCCCATTTCACTGAAAACATATTGACTCTACGAATTTGTTTGATGAATTCCGAAATTTTCGAAAAATGAGAGCGATTTACGAGGAAATTTAGCCTGAAGTAAAGAGTTGTCATGCAACGACAATTTTTCCTGCTAGTACGCCAAATGTTCACTCCCCATTGGAAAAGACTCGGATTTCATTTTTTGGACAACTCGCTGTGACCACTGTATTGGTGGGATTGTTGACTTTTATACCTGAAAATGACCCCACGGCAGTTATGCCTATCGATATCGCATTGGGGTATGCTATTTCTATTTTAATTTTGAAAGAATCGCAAAATATCGCAAGAAAACAGTATCTGTTACTTTGACATATCTGTAACATTGACATATCTGTAACTTTGATATATCCTAGACACCTTGAAACATTATACTTTTTGCTAAAACTAGGTATATGAGCCGTAGAATGTTCTTAGGGTCATTTTGAGACATAAAACTCCATGATCGGAGCAATACTATGGCCACAGCAAGTTGTTCAGAAATGCATGCTAAAGTCCAATTTTAACATGGCTTATAAAATTCTGGTTACTTAGGACTTAACATATTCTTTAAAGCATTGAAATTTGGGTAGGTATTCAATATTTATCTATTTTTAAATACATAATTAGGTACGTATTTATAAAGTACGTTAATAACTACACATAATATATTATTATATTTCCATATATTTCAAGGGGTTATGGGAGGGGTTTGAACCCCCAAAACCCCCCCTTACGCACGGGCCTGCTCTCTGTTACTTTTCCTGTCCATTCATCCAGTCCTCATCTTTTGATGCACACTTGCTACTTTTCTTCCATATAGGTAGGTACTTTAAGTACAGGACGACTTATTATTATTATTTCTCTAGGAATGGTTCCGATTGGTTCCTGCACTGCGACCTTTTGGTCTATTGTACTCCCCGAGGATGAATCTTGGTTACTACTTCCTCTTGTGTAATCTTTCCATTCCCAAGTAGGTGTTCCCTTGTCTTTGTATAACAGGCATAACAGGCTTTTGGCCAGTCCCATGTTGTGCAGGTGTTTGTTCAGACGACAGTGGACCATCTCTGTCGCAAGTTTTACGTTCGCTTCGTCCTATTTTTAAGATTTTTTTAAATCGCTGAGCACCACTGTCATGATCGCATACAGCTCAGCTTGGTACAGAGTCATTTTTTGTTCCAGACTTACAGGGATTCTGCACCCCCCTCCGTTGCTCCCGAGCCAGTACCCTTAGTGGTTTTGGAGCCGTCTGTGTAATGCACGATTCCATTCAGCTTTACTTTGCTAGAATTATTCTCCCAGTCGTACCGAATTATTGTCTTAAACCGTTTAGTAGGACACACTGTATTGGTTATCATGCCGAGGTTTTTTATCTCTGAAGATAAACAATCCCTCCTCCCCATTGACTCTCAGGCGATATTCCCCTCTGAGCACCTCTGCCCTAATGATTAGGTTTAGTGCGATAGGTTGAAGAAAGTCTCCATAGATGCTGAAGGAATCGTTATAATTTCCCATGTAATTCCAAGGCAGGCCCTGCGCTACACCTTGCTAATTATATCTGTATGTTCTTCTGGGTGAGGGTCTTATGCCACCACACCGGGGACGTATGCATATGTAATGACCGGTATAATCATTCTTGCGTGGGTCATCTTACTTCTTCCAATACTCTCGCTTATAATCCCCACAAGGGCTTTTTCATTTTGTTCTCTAACTTCTCCAGGTGTGGTTTGAATGTCAGTTCTTGGTCTCTAACATTTACCTTCTTCCACTCTCCTCCCTCTCTGTAGTTTGCGCTGTACATTGCTATGTCCTTTTCTTCATGAAAAGAAATTGAGGTTCATTTTGTTGGATTAACAGAGAAACCCTCTTCTCTGCACCATGTTTCCCCTTGATTTAAGGCTCCCTGCTTCACAATTGATACGATGTCTTCAATCACTATGCCATCTGCATAGCCAACTGTGATATAGTCGCCTTAGCAGTCCGTCTCTCACCAGACGGGAAGACAACTCTCTGCCACGTACATCCTCGTTCATCTCGAATCGGCTACAGAGTCGTTATTGAGCGAGGCTGTTATGTTTCTATGTTTGAGCATGGTGTGTATTCATCTACGACCTCACTTTTTGCGATGGTTTTTGATACCGGAAAGTGTGATTGAAGCTCCAAGGTTTCCTTCTCTGTATCTGTATAACCTCCCTTAGTTTTCTTCAAGGAACCGATTTTTACCTCTGTTCGTCTCTGTAAGACTCTAGACATTAGCACCTTTTGGAATTTATTCAATCACTCCACTCCCGTTTTGCTTTTCTAATGGCCTTGTTGTAATCGACGAGTGTGGTGCGGTATTAAGCTCATTTTCACGTGCTTTTTGATTTATTAAAAAGTTCTCACCACAGCAATATTCTTGAGGTGCTCTTCTCTTTCTTGAGACAGCTTTCCTCAAAGGCATGGCTATGCGGAGGTTTACTTCCATGACTGCCGAATTATGAACCTTGGCAGGACAATTCTCATGTTTGTCTTTTAGGTTTCCCAGTTAGTGCTCCTCGAATTTATGTGTACGACTCTAGCCGTTTTGTTCGATCCATTGTTACCAGGATGTTTTCTATCTGGGAACGACTGAGGGTTAGTAGTTTTCAAATACCAATCGCTGTCTGTACTTGAGCGACTCTTAGCAGAGTAATACATTGTGCAGATGGTAGACAGGGGTTCTGACTTAACCGCTCGGCGGACTGCATGAACCGTAAAGTCTATCAAACCTCCTCCCAATTCCAAGGTCGTTTGGTAGATTTAGGTATTGAAAAAATTGCACAAGGGGGATTCATGAGCGTGGCCAGGAACAAATCTGAGTGCCAGCGAAAGCACATTTACAACAGAGAAGACGGTATTGTGCTGTTATCCATTTTTGTGGACGTTAACATGTTTCCGAATAATACTATGGACTCCCCTCATGATCTTGCCGTTATGTTAACATATTTCAGAATATATGCGTCTACATCCCGAATGGTGTTACTGGCCTTTGTCAGTGTGACGTATGACGTATTCTTCTTGGACAGAATGGACAAGATTCTTCTAACCTCGTCTTCGATTTCGTATTGTGGTTCTCGTCCTGGATTGGTTGCGAGGTCCTCAATTCCTCTTTATCTTAAAACAGTGGTGTTTGGAGCTCAGTAAGTTCACTCTAGAGTAGACAATGATCTCCAGTTTTTGACATAAATGGAAAGCGTTGGTAGAACGGGCTCTTCTGATTTTGGCCAAATTTGGCAATTGATCCATAGGTAAGAGCAAATTGGAGCAATTGAAGCGGCTGCGTTTTCTTCAAAACTCATATTCCTTTATGTGAAGAAGTAAATCCCAAGGCATGAAGGGTATCCACAAGGAATTGTGGTCCATACAAATGGCGAATCAGCAATGGAGCAACAATGGCACTTGGTCAAGATGCCTGAATAATACACGTAGATCCTCTGAACATCTGTTCGATGTATGTCCAAACTTCTACCACTAGCGTTACAGAAGGGTTTTATTTCCATGCTTTCCGATTTTTCCTTCGGGTAAAATCGTTGTTTGAGTCCATTGCCTTTTAGTGAATCTCTTGAGTGTGATCAGATCACCCTTCTTCTTTCTGTTGTCCAGTACACCAACAAGTTGCCTTTGGTTTTTCTTGCTTCCTCTTTCACCCCGACCCGAACAAACATCTCTCTATCTCAAAGAATCCCCCCTTTCGCTTCACTAAAAGGAACCGTAATGAAGTTCCCCCTTTTCCCGGGACGGACGCCACCAGTCTTCGAGGGAGAGAGCGTCACCCCGCCCCTGTCTTTGTGCGCGAAGAACTTTCACAAGAAGCTGTACAGAGAGTGCTTGGGATAACCAGTCGTTTATAATGGAATTCTGGTTCTGTTCAAATTGTTGAAGGGGCGAAAGACTCAATATGGAATAGGGATACACATTCACTGATCCATTGAGAGCATCTCCAGAATAGGCTTGGTGTGGGAATCTGACCACCTTCTTCATTTGCACTAACGCACCTAATATTTTTTAAGGCTGTCGAAGCTTTCGTGGTAAATCACCACTAATATGGTAATTATCCCGTTTGTGTGAGCTAATTTCCGCAAATAGGGAAAACCCCCCATTCCTTTACGTTGATATCAACTTTAAATATAGTATTTTTTATCTACACTATAAAAAAATCTTTTGGTAGTCACGCGATCTTTGCTCTTGCAACTTGTCAGATTCCAGTTCGTGTTAAAATGTAATGTTTAATATCCATTATTAAAAGTGCAGGTAAATGTAATTGAATGACTTATGAATAAAAACAGGGTAAAGTAATTTTATGAAGTGCCTTTCGCCTTAATAATATGTTATCAATCATTCATATTTTGTAATGAGGGGAAAATGCGACTCCGCCCACAATACGAAATTTCGCGGCGGTCCTTCGAGCCGGATATCCTTACGGCATGTTGACGTTGCTCGCATGTTTACGTCAAATTTTTGTTTATCGAATTATTGACTCACCGTTTCTTTAACCGATTACGGTTTTGTGTAGTACTAAAACTGTAACGCGATAACATGGCGACTTGAGGATGCAACCGGAAGACGTCCATAATACATTTTGTAAAACTACAATTATCGCTTTAACAACTATCATTTCTCGAAGGAAATAAAAAGCCGTACAAAAAGGGATTAAAAGCGAACATGCTCAAATTATGGAACGTTGATTTTTATTTTCGCTCTTTCTGCGCGCCGATGGTGCTACTGCTGCAGTTACCGCTTTTAATTAAATGGTCTGAGACGTTGATGTAATGATACACGTTTTAGAATTTAGATAAAAAGATTATTTTCGTTTCGGCAACAGTCACATTTTCAAATCGGCTCACGCGATCCCTTTTTCATTATAATTAAAATTCTAATTTAATTTAGAAATTATGTATCTAATTAAATACACTATAATTATCAAAAAAAAAGCGATCGTAGATTAAGTGTAACGGTTTAATGATGTCTTGCTGTCACCTGCACATCTGTGCACGTAATGATACTGTTTTGCAAAATGTGTAAAAACATAATTAACAACAAAATAGAGGGGAAGCATTGATGAGCAGAAGTACAAATGATATGAAGAAAAAGGGGTGTCCGACTTAAGATTAAGATTTTTTTGCGGAAAAAGTGTAGGACCAAGTACTACAGATCTGGTCGAAAATTCCTAGAAAACCCAAATTGGGGATTTAATAGCCTCTATCTTAAAATGCGGTGGCAAAGACCTTCGCCCAGAAGAACATACAGATACTTAGCAAGGTGCAGCGCAATGGCTTACCTGACAACAATCCCCACACAGGACGGCTGGAAGAATAAATCCAGTTAAAATGAAATCGTGAACTAATCACTGTTTAATATGAATGTCTTTTAAGCAAAGATTTGAAAATGTACAAAATGACCACAAACATCTATTAGTGGACAGCAGCAGCGGAAGAGGATGAACGAGAATCATATGATTATATTTCCGCTCGTGTAAGTAAAAAACAATTAATCGTGTTGTTGTTTTTTGTGCTAGGCCCACGTAGTGAAAAGTCAGAAGATAATGTGAACATCCCGCATTTCTTATCTTCAATACTTGTTCTAACAAACTGAAGATGATGACGAATTCAAAACACCAAGCCCAGAGAATTCTAAATCTTCTTTTTTCTGCATAATTGAGAGTGAAACTCAAGGAGAAAGAAGAAATTGTGATAAACGTGAAAATAGATGCCACGATCTCTGGAAAGACCAAATGTCCCTTGTCAAAGTGGTTTGATGGAAGATGTTCTCATCAATTTTCCATCAAGAAATTTCCATATGTAGTTCTTTTTCCTGGTTTGTTGACACAAGAGCTTCGCAAAGTTGAAGAATTACGCCATTCCTGGCGTGTGCAAAAGAAATGGTGGTGTGCCTTTATTTCGGTTGAAGCAGCGAAAATGAGAATTGAAGAATTGAACAGATTTTTCTTTACGACAGTCTCAATCCACTGTTTTGTGCTTTTATTCACGACGGACGTGGGAAAGGAAGAAGCGCTACAGGCATAATTTTGAAACGGACCCCTACTCTTACGCTCTGGGCGAAGGGGAGGGGGGTCAAATCATTTCTCGATTCTCCTTTCATCGAAACATGTTAAGGTGATACAAAATCCCTTGCCCTCGCATTATTTTTCGTGGATGTAGGTCGTGGTCCATTTATTTATTTTTTTTATATTCGACCACATCCTTTTCTTGATTGCAGTTGTAAACATACCTCCCTTTAGTATCAATTTGCATAGATAGTATCTAACCCACATTTTTCCTTTTGTTACAGGTCCATAGAGTAACAAATCGAACTGCAACCGAAGAACCAAATCAAACAAATTCTGCAGTATTATTAATAGAGTATTAGTAGTTCCTAAATAATTAAAAAGAAAAGAAAGAAGAAGAAAAGACTACTTTAAATTGAAATTAATTAATTAATTAAAAAAAAAAACTTGTTTGCCTTAAAAATGTTCGTCCAAACGGAATTTAACAAATCAAATAATAATAATGATTTAAGTAGAGGTGCGCACGATCAAGTCGCGAGTGGTTACGAGGAACTTTTTAAAGATTTAGATTTAATTTCACGTTTTTGTATGCCAATCTGTTCGAGGGATAACGAAGTACGCGAGGTCGCTCTAGATGTTATATCGAAAACGGTCGAGGGATGGCTGGATGGCGTCGGTAGTCCGAAACATTATCGTTTACCCGAACGTCGCCGATTACAGAGTTCTTCAAATGGATGCGCATGTTCGGATATCGTAGGCAATGATATCCCTAAAGAATATTTGGAACTTGTTACTCTACATTTACCGATTATTTTAAGGTTATCTTTAAGTTGTCCCTTTGTCAACGTCAGAGAGAAATGCCAACATATCTTGGAAATTGTAGAGGTGAGTACTTTTTTTCTTTTTAGTCGATTGCAATGCAATATAGGTAACACAAATATATTGATGGCATATTTTTGCATATTTCGTGTATGTTTCCTTTTTTGTGTTTTTCGACCATTATGAGACAAAACTAACAAGCCAAATGATGCAAAATAGCTTTACTCGGATTGTAAACATATTTTTGTTATATGTCTTTATTCAATTATCAATTTCGTATCGTCCACTATTAACTAAAGGCAGGTTCGATCAATGGTTTAAGAATAAAAACGCTAAGCATATGGAGATATATGTATTTGTGTCGCATATTTTTGCATATTTCCGTAGTGGAAAGTGTGAAGTAACTTAATGATGTTATAATATGTCGCTCTAACAGTCTAACAGATTTAATTTACATTTGTTGAATCTATGAATATTCAGGTTAGTGGCACTGTTTTTTATATAGAGCCATATTATGTAACTGATTGTCAATTTCGTATCGTCCACTATTGACTATACTAATATGTTATAACCCGCTTGTATCTGTATGGTTTACACATTTACTTGCTGTGTCGCATAACTACTGTATCAGATTAATTATTGTACGAATTTTACAACTCAAACTGACATCCTGTCTGCGTATAAAACGTAACTACCCTATCTCAGTGCCGACTAACTAAATATAGAATATAACACGCTGTATACAGGGTGTTGACACATCCCATATACAATCAACGGTTTAAGAATAAAAATGCTAAGTATAATATGGAGATGTATTGGTATCGCATAGTGGAAAGTGTGGATCCATTTGCATATTTCAGCTTTATTACATATGTCACTAAGATATCTTTACTAATGTACTCAACGACAGTGTAACGAGCCAGTACCGGTCGTTATGGCATATTTTGCCACGCGATTTGAGACCAACTCCATTTCCCATCGATTCATTTCTGTTAGCGATTGACATTTTCTAAATATGATATTGTTATGCCATCACTAATGTCGACTAGTGTACCTAATAGCATATTTTCAATATGTACCTATTCATTATATCAACATATTGCACAATATGTCTACAATTTTATAGTTTAACAAACTATAGCGTTTTGTTCTTCGTTAAATCCAAAACTAGCAAGTTGATTAAGGTAAATGTACTAGTAGTTGACACTATAACACGAAAAATGTACGTCTTCTTCCCATATAAATCTACTATTACAGTTTTCGCAAAAAAAGATATACATTCGGATAGTTCCCTTCATTAGCAACATAAGATGATCAAATATTTTGTGAAAATACACAAAAGAATTTTTTTATAAAATTTACGAAAATTGCAGAATATTTGTCAGTAGTTGACACTTGAAAAATAAAAAACTGTAGTAGTTGACATGTAGAAGTGTTAGTAATTGACACCGAAATGAAACAAACTATTGTGAGCTAAATCCCGATTTCCCGATACTCCATTGTTCAGGAACACTAAGTGCTAGCTCTTTAGGGATCCTTACATATTTAAATACCACCATTGATGGAGCCAAATCACCAACAGCATTGAAAACCCGACTTGGGTCTTTCAAAACTTCTTCGGAATTGTTTTCTTGCAAATAGCTATGCACTTCTTGGAACCATTTTTCGATGGCTTCTTTTTTCACTGCCGCTCTTGTTATAGTGAGGTTTTGTGTGACCCTGGTACTTACCGGAGGGTTTCTTTTTAAGAAACTGGTACGCCATGTTCTTCCTGGTTTATCATCCTTAAAAGGATTCGTTTGGTTTCATTTCGTCATAAGCATCAGAAACAACAATCTACAGTTGAAAAGCTGCTCAGAATTATTGTTTCAAGTAGGTACCTGAACACTACTCATAAGCTGATAATGCTGCACCGGAAATCCAGCTTTGGCTACATTTGTAATCCATTTAACCAAGATGTTTTCTGGTTCCTTCTTAAGGTACGGCTGGGGCCCCATTTTTCGCTGTCGTGGAGTTTTTCCCCTCGACTTATATAATAATGTTACCCTAGGTATGCCATATTTCTTAGCAGTTGTGGAAACTGGCCGCCCTTGCAGAACTTCTTCAATAGCCTTTTCCATCTACACTACGCTACAGTATACCTGAACATGTGCCCTTTTATAGGAGGCATCTTAAAATTAAAATTGAGATTTCAGTACTTGACATCTCAAGAATACTAGTAGTTGACATGGTGTCATCTACTAGATCCAGTGAACATATTGCCGTGTTATTCAAACATAAGCAAAACATAACGATTGCCACTTATATTATACTATAATAAGGTATATATTTGAAGTTCTATGCGAAGTGGTAGTAGTTGACACTTGTGTCATTTACTAGAAAACTTTCTTTATTTGTATTAGTGTTTGACACCATGCGTAAAAACAATTTGAAGCTTGCAACGAATTTAATATGATTAAGAATCACTAGTACTAAGTCCATACAAGACAATTACAACTCTGAAGTTACAACAATTCGATACTTAAATCAACAAAACAATTTTTCTAAAACCTACCTTCTTAACACTTGTATTTACACAACAATGGCGGCACATGGACACGGGTGGTTTCGCGACGACAAACGTACTTAATGGTGATTTGGCGCGAAGACTATTCCGCTGATTTCTGGAGTAAACCTACAGATGGCTGACGTATCCTGTGGCGCTTTGAAAGTTTCACAAAACAATTCAGGATGCTTATTTTATGGGGTCAAGGGAAAAAGTGTCAACTACTAGTGCAGTGTCAAGTACTAGTACATTTACCTTAGTACAAAGTACGCTTAATCTAATCTCAAACCCAGACCCTGTCTTCCCCTCTGTTGAAACACCTACTTTAATGTTTATTTATTGAAAACAATTGTGTAAGCGCAAAATCTGATGAAGGTACTAACCATTTCAGCTACTAGCGAAACATTTCTCATGCAAATAACAATAATCATGCTTCGATATGGGAATGTAACAGATTGCAATATAGTGTACGGCGGCCAATTTCGTTTGATTAGTGAATTTTTGTAGCAGCACCTAATTTTCCTACGAAAGCACCTAATTGTTTTTTCGGAAGCTGTTAATATCGAATGGCAAAGGACCAAATTACAAGATACTGATTGCAATGGTGTGCACGATGTCTAATTTTGTTTAATCGGCGCCGCAATTTCGCAGCACCTAATTTTTCTACGGACGCACCTAATTATGTTTTCAGAAACTGTTCATATCGAATGCCAAATGACCAAATTACTTGCGGTCGTAAGATTGAGCTACTTAACTGTAGTCAAATAACTCAAGTTCGAATGACAATTAATTATTCGTCTAACAGTTGCGTATTATGGCGACACCATGGAGAGGATGTGGATGGCTATTGTGTAACAAACAAATTATTTCTTGATATACTTCTTGATAGACAACAGTTCCATTTATATGTAAATTACATCCTTTTTGGTAGTTTGTCATAACCTATCTGTATCTACTTTCACTTTTAATGGCACGTACCTAGTAGTATAAGGTGACAGTTAATTTCAAAGACCTCCACTTCCATACAGAAAACATAAATAACGTTTAAGATGTACAAAATGAAAAATAGCTAACGGTAAAATCGCCATATAAGGTGGAAGCCCAAGAAATATAAGTCATCATAAATAATTCTAAAAAAAGGCCTCATCGCTACGTTATTATAATACTAAAAAGAGATTTTTGTTCACGTTACGGGTGGACATAATCACGTTTCCACGTCTATGACGCAACTTCAAACTCTATGAGTTTCTAATTATACTGAAGGGAAAAAAAGGGAGCAGCTTGTTATTAGCGTCAACAACTGTAATCAACATTTAAATGTCACAACTTTAACCATAAAATACTACCGTGTAGACTGTGTAGAGGAGCCTTAATTAACAAAGCTGTAAAATTTCGGTTGCCGTACAGTCTCCGAAGTAGGATGATTTAAACATATGCTCGTAAAGTGATCTAATTAAAATTATTTTTTTTTGTGATGGAAGATGAGTAAATTAGATTTTAATACGAGGGAGGTTGCAAAAGTAACTGTTTCTATACTGTATTCCATACATCAGAGTCAGTATGGGCTTTAATGCAAACCGATGTAGCCATATTTCAGCACAACACTCTTTACAGGTGAGTTTACACCTGTCAATCATAAATAAATCCTGCTTTTGTATTCCTGAGCGCTTAACAAGTACTAATCGCTTACTAATGTCTTTTCCTTGACTAACCACATTTTTGGCTAAAGTATATATATATATATATAAACTTAGAACACCCCTTGTCGCCGAGAACTTGCAACGCTGACAAGAAATTTCTCATAAAGATTGCACAGCCCTATCATATCCATACTGACTCTGATCTGATGTATGGAATACACTATATTCTCTATTAGTACACAGAATAAGTAGTAGGCAGGGGCGTCATTTAGGGGGGCAGAGTATGGCAGTTGACCCCCCTGGAATTACTACTACTAAAAAAAGTACGTTAAACTTATAAAACTGACAATCACGCCCCTTTTTCAAAAAATATTTTCCTTTTTACTATTGCTGCCCCCCCTTGTTAAATACTGAAATGACGCCGCTGGTAGTAGATGCTGATAAGGTCGAAGATGCTTTTGAAGAAGATTCTTACGTCATCATTCCTCGCAATCCCACGTTCAAAATCGAACGAGAGGTCTCAGCTGCTGTCAGGTCGTCTGCCATCCCTCAGGATGTCCAACGCCATCTTCTCCCTAGCGACTCCAAACCGCCGAGGTTGTATAGTCTTCTTAAAATTCACAAGCAATTCAGCACCACCAACTCACTCACCTACAAGCTCGCCAAGTATCTGGCAAATTATGTGAAGGATTTTACAGGTCGCATGTCAGCACACATTCTCAACACCAACGCTTGGATCTCCACGATCTTCTGACAGGCTTCAATGTTACGTGTTACGTCCCTATTTACCAAAGGTCCCATCATTGAGCAAATTGTGAAGGATAAATCTAAGGACGTCAGTTTAGTTGCGTTGATCAATCAGTGCTTGTTATTTGCTTATTTTCAGACCTCCATTAAGCCCCCACCCCCCACACAGAAACCACAATGAATATCATTGCATTGCCACAAAAATGTACCCAATTTGAGTTTTAAGGTTTTAAGCGATTTTAAAATTCTCTTTCAAATTGCAAATTTCAACTTTGCTCTTTTTCATTGTTGCAATTTTGAAAATGTTTACTGCCATCTCCACAATGTTCAAAAGTCACCATAAAACTTCATGTTTTATAATCTTACCTCGTGATTTGAAACTTAGGATGGAAATGAAAGATTAAATTGTGATGTTTCAATTGAAATATTTTAAACTGTTAGTTTTAAGTTGAAATTACGAATTTAAAGCTACAAAGCTTATCAATTCCATCTTTCAAACATTTTTAGAGCTTTAATTTTAATGCTCGTATAACTTTCAGATAACAAATACCAACTGTGTTATTTTAAGTTTCGATTTTTACAATTTTCTTCCCATCTTCGTTACTTGAAACTTGAAATTCGGAAATTGAAAATCGACTGTTCGTATAGCTACGTACTTTCAAGTTCAAGCTTTAAATTTCATACTTTCGTCTTTATAGATTCACTTTCTAATTTTCAAGTTAAAATCCGCGTTAAATTTAAAATTGTCAATTACAGAGTTTATAATTGTTCCAAATTTTGTTTCAAGTTTGAATTATAAAATTTAATATTTTTAGTTGCAAGTTTTAAGTTTAAACTATCAATTTTCAAATCCCATTGTTTAAAAGTTGAAATGTCCATAAAATAGTTTTTAGTTTTTACCTCCAAACCTTCTAAAGTGTCACTTTCTAGATTTCAAATTAACTATACTATAGGCTTTACAATGTTATATTTTACGTTACAAGTTTTAAGATGAAATTACAAATTTAAAACTTTTAGTTTAAAATTTCGTATGCTAAATTTCGATTTTGTTGTAAAAATTAGAAGATGGAAATGAATTAAATTGTAAAGTTTCAATTGAAATCCTAGAAACCAACAGTTGAAATGTGAACCTTAATTGGACACCTATAGATTATAATATGGTAAAATTTAAAATACGAATTAGGTATAATTTTAAAGTTTAACGAATTTAATATTATAACCCAATAAGATTCTATAATAGTTGAAAGTTTACACTCAAAACTATTACGTTAACTCTTGTCGTTTATACCATATCGGCTGAAACTTGATCTTGTGTAACGTTCAAATTTTGAAAGGTTGAGTCTTGAATCCAAAAATTAGAACTGTAATCTTAAAATGCTTAACTTCGACCACCGAACCTTTAAAACTGTGAAACTTAAATGTGACAAAACTGAAACTTGTGGATTGAAATTTAATGAAATCTGAAAGTTGAGAATTAAAACCTGCAGCATGCAACTTGAGTGATACCTTGAAATGAACATGAACATCAAAACGAATTTTGATTGAAATGAAACTGAGTTTTCAATAGAAATTAATAGACTAAAAGCTTGTTTAAACTTTGTTTTGAAACTTTCAAGTGAGACAAACTTGCAAATGAAAATTTAATTTTGAATTATCAGTTGTAAGTTTGAATTTTAAAGCGTGAACTTAAAAATCGGAACTTTAAGTTGAACACGGACAAGTTAGGCTGTGAAAGCTTTAAACGGTGAAGTGTGAGGCTCAAATTTGATCTACTATAAAATTCAAATCTATGAAGGTAAATGTAAATTTGAAACTTCGAAATAACTTGTTGAAATTTGATTGTTTGATCAGTTGTAAGTTTGAATTTTAAAGCTAAAACTTAAAAATCGGAACTTTAAGTTGAACACAGCCAAGTTAGGCTCTGAAAGCTTTAAACGTTGAAATGTGAGGCTCAAATTTGATATAAGCACTATAAAATTCAAATCTATGAAGATAATGTAAATTTGAAACTTTGAAATAACTTGTTGAAATTTGATTCTTTGATCAGTTGTAAGTTTGTATTTTAAAGGTAGAACTTAAAAATCGGAACTTTAAGTTGAACACAGCCAAGTTAGGCTCTGAAAGCTTTAAACGTTTAAGTGTGAGGCTCAAATTTGACATACTATAAAATTGAAATCTATGAAGGTAAATGTAAATTTGAAACATGTATTTTATACTTCAAACGTAGAACTTTAAAATTCAGTTTTGAAACTTTGAAATAACTTGTTGAAATTTGATTGTTTGATTTAAACAAGCGTCAATATACTTATTACTTTGAATCAAACAATAAATTTAATAGTAATTAATTAATTGTTACGTTGGTTTTAGAAGCTGTTTGTGTACGTAATTGAATCTTACGAACTTTGAACACTATTTTCAACATAATCGATCTCTCGTACGCTTTTTATTAGAAATTCGAAAATTTTAGCAAATTTCACATAAAGGACACGGATAAAGATTTTAGAATCTTCATTTACTACTTAAAGCACGCAAATTAGTTTCTGACTCGGTTTCTGACGTAGTTCGAAAAAGGAATTTGCCATTCTAAATTTTAAGATCTTTTTAATGGCGAGATTCTTAATTACGAATTTGGTTAGCAGTTTTAGAATATTCTGGAGGGTGCATTCAGCTACTTCTAAATTTATATTTTAGAATTTAGAATGTTAGTGTCACATATTTAAGAAAAGTATATAAGTATGTACCTATAGAATTAGTTGTGGCATACTTGCAGTCGTCAAATACGATATGTGTTCTATTACTAGTCGAAAGCAGAATTTCCGCTAAAAAACTAGTACCTACCCGTATATTAAACGTCAATCATATATGGAGTTTTTTTACACCGGTTCGTAGTGCAGGATACCTTTTCTCCTCATTTTTTTTTATTAACATGCGAGACGTGTTTTCAAACTTCAAACGTGTTTAGGTTTTTAGTATCTCGAACACCGTTATTCCTCTTCCTTTTTATTTTTATTTAATACCGCAACTCTTGTGTCGCATTTAGTTTTGTAATTGAAATAAATTTGCTTGTTATTCCTAAAATGGCTCTCTAACTTAATATGTGTGTCTCTGTGTGTGTATATTCTAAGTTAAGTACGGTATTATATAAATTGCTGTAAGTAACGTTGTAATAAATTTGATTTTACAATCGAGCATTGTCACAATATTCACGAAACGCTCGAAGCTTAATTGTGAATGCGATGTACATTATTTACTATCACCCTCTCTTAACGCTCAATGAGCTTCCGAAGCAAATGAACATAATTTGCATCTTGTTTATCGAGAAAATGGATTTTAATGCCATCGTAATCGCTCTTTTCCTAGTTTTCATCTCTTTCCATTCCCTCTTTGATTGCGTTCTTACTATCGACTCCTTCTTTCCCATACGGCGTCCTTACTTCCTCAACGTTACTCCTTAATTCATTTTCTGGACTTTTATTGTAGTGTCCTCCTTCCTGTGACATTTTTTTTTTGCAATAAGACCTCTTTATTTTCGTACTTGAACGACACCGTGTGCCATCTGGAAGGTAAACGTAAAATCAGAGACTTGCAGTCGTGTGCATGTGATGATCAAAATGAGAAATATTGCCTGGAAAAAACAAATAACCCAAACTAGTTTCTGTCACAACACTGCTGGTACAAATCTTCTGCCATATTGCTATATAAAATTAAATTAAATTAAAACTTGAAGGTCGTAATGTTTAGTTTGAAAGTATATACATAATGCTCACAAACTGAAATTCTGAAGCGTTCAAGTTTCAATCCTTAGTGAATTTTCAAATTTGAATGTTTAAACTGTACGATTTGAAATCGTTCAGTTTTCAAACTTTCAAATTTCAACAAGTTATTTCAAAGTTTCAACATTTTTATTGCATCTCACTCGCCCGTAATATTAAAATCTTCAAATTGTAATTCTTAAACTTCAAACTTATAAAAGTGGTATTTTAAATATTACCTTATTTACCAATTAATGTTCACATTTCAACTGTTGGTTTCTAGGATTTCAATTGAAACTTTACAATTTAATCTTCATTTCCATCGACTTTTTGAAATATTGAGTTAGATTGTACAATTTTCAGTTTCAAGATTACTTTGCAACATCATGTAGATGGCAATAAAATGAACAAGGTTGACAATTTGAAAGAAAATTTACAATTCGCGATTTAAACATGTTAATTAATATGAAATTTAGCATCTGAAATTTAATCCTTAACTCTTGAAATTCGTAATTTGATTTTAACTCTTGCAGCTTAAACTATAACATTTTAAAGTCTAAGATAAATACTTAAGCTCTTCAAGTGACGATTTTAAATTTGCAACTTGAAAGGTACTTAGAAGATAACTGGAAACCTAGAAAGTGACACTTTTGAAGTGAAAACTAACAACTGGATTGGAAAACTAACAATTGATGGATTAAACTTAATACTTGCAACTTAAAATGTTATAGGTATTTTATACATATTTGAACTAAAATTTGAAACAATTATAAATTCTGCAATTTTAAATTTAAAACTGTTTCTTCAATTTTTGTTTAATTTTTTAAATTTTGACACTAGCAATTTGATCTTTCACAGTTAAAACTTGCAACATGGTGAATGAACTTAACAAGTTCAAACATTGCAATTTCATTTACGAAATTCTTAATTCAAAAATTTAACTCAAAAACTCTTCAGTTTGGACGTTCAATTAAAGTTCAAAGTTTCTAGGTCTTCCATTGAAATTTCACAATTTAAGCTTTCATTTTAGGTGTTCATAGTTGATTTTCAGTTTCAGAATTTGAAGTTTCAAGTCACGGAGATTCTAAAAAAAATGGTGAAAATCGAAACTTAAGACAATAAAGTCATAATTTCAACTTAAAACTTCATATTTTAAAATCTAAAGTTAAAGCTTAGAACAGAAATTGAAACTAAAATAAGAGTGTCAAATTTTAAACTTGAGGCTTGGAAGTGAACACTAAAAACATGTACGTACTTACATTGTATACTTTAAACAGTTTAAAAGTCTTCAATTTTCAAGTACCGTCCTGAACTACAAGCTCACCTAATTACACAGGAAAAAAAATGGGAAAAGTACTCCAAATTTAGTTAACGCAATTAAGCTTTTACATTGAGCATAATTAAGTGAAATCAATTAGTTTTGCATTACGGAAAAACACAGTAGTGATTTTATAATAAAGAGGTTAACATTGGTATAATAAATATGGTACCTAATTACTTACTTATAGAGTTAATTTACCGCCTTGACTAATTTAAGTAACTTTATTTTGCAATGAAATAATTCTGATTATTCTCATCCACATGCCAACAATTAGAATTAAAGAGCTTTCTTTTAAACTATATGTATTGCACCACCCTCAATAATGAAATTCGTAATTAAGTAATATTTATAATTAATTAAATTAGCATATAATATGTCTTAACGTGGGCATAAGTAGTCAAAATTATATGTAATATTAAGCTTTATTCTACATTAAATCATTCTAAGTTTCCAAATTAATTTAATACTAATAGTATTGGTCAACATATTATTTAAATAGAAATTACTGGGAAATTTAAGTAATCTGAAAGTGTCTAATCTGCTGAGGTAATTACTTACATGTCTGTTAAGTATGTTAAGCCACCTTTCTTCTGCAAATTAATTTGAAAGCTATTATTTAATTAGACGCTACTTAGCTGCTAATTATGTGTCTATATTGAAAATTTAAGCCTTTGCCATTTGGCTGCCTCATAAATCGCAAAGGAGAACGGCATCTAATTTTTTTTCAACTACTGAAAACTAAATTTTTAATATGAGCACTCAATTATCATCCAATTAACACTTAATATTGCTCAAACGTACATGTTCCGCAATGCTTATGCTAACATTTTATTCAAAGATGGGTGAATTAATTAGTAAATAATTGAACCGTAACAAGAAACATTTTTGTAAGTGATTAAAAGCTTATTAATTCAGAGGAAGTAGTTTGGTTCTTGAGACTTATCAATAATTAATGATACCGTATTCGTTCCTTGTAAACCGTCATGTTACCCATTACAAGTTGTCTCTGCCATAAACCAAAATCATTAATAGTTCAGGTTTTCATTATTAAGCAGCTTTCTCGCATTTGTCAGTACAATAGAATATAAGAAAGAATGATTGATTTAAGGCTGATAGAAAGAAAAAAAAAACCGATTTAGTTTGGGCAGTTATCGATCGTTCCCTTTTCTATATTTTCGGCATTTTCACTCACTAATCAAAAGAACTCAATTTTCTTTTAGATCGTTTAACCGAATTAAGTTTAATGGGTACGTGTCAGAAACACAGAGGAAGAAAAATTATTAAAATTCGCAATGAACTGTTTGATCTTTCCTAAATAATGATGATAAGTATTATTACTCTTTTGTGACATCGTTAAAGTGCCTACGAATGCAAATGAAGATGAATAGAATCGAGTTTAACCCTAAATTAGGTAATGACGTGACGAAAAATAACGATAACCCCCTCGTTATTGTAATTATTTTCTCAAATGTGCCTTCGTTAATTGTGAAAGAATGCGGATGATTAAAATTTGGAAAATGGTGATAAATAGTGCTGAAATAAGAAACAATAAACGTGAAAAGAAGAGATAGGAAATGAAGAATCAAAAGAAACACAGGCAGATTGAGAAAGAAACCGGCAGTAATAAATTGGAAGAAACTTACGTAGAAGAGTAAAGGAAGAAGACGAACTGTGGTCAGAAAGAAGATGAAACCGATAACGCAAACAGGCAAGACAAGGACGTGGAAGAAAGGTACAAAAAAAACAACAAATGGAAAGAAAGAAGATTCCATAGCTGATGCTCTAAGTCTAAGAGACGAAAAAGTACAGAAGAAAAGTATATACCTATTATGGCAGAAGTAAGTGAACGGCGCATGAGAATTTTTGTGTAATAGAAACAGTGAAGAAAGAAGTAAGGTCAAAGGTGTGATAAAAGAATTGATTAAGAGACAAAGGGAGTAAATAAAACTAATAAAAAAAATCTCAAATGAAGATGAAAATATGTAAAGAAGACTAAGAGCTGAAGAAGGAAGAAACAATATTGAAAACAATATCGAGAATTTAATTAATTAAGCACACTAATTAAATTATCTATCTTGAAGTAATTATCAATAATTACCTGTCCGCCTAATTATCTGTTTAATTTGTAATTACAATATAAAAAATTAGGCGGGGTTATGATACTGGCATCTAATCTAAAATTAGATGTCTCTTGCTCTCATTTTAACTTAAACAAATAACATAATAATAATATTATAATGTAGACACCTGGACAAATATGATTCAGTGTTGTAGATACAAGTACAATGAGTTACCAGTGTTAATTTAATATTAATCTGCTTTGTCTAACCCAGGGGTCGGCAGACCGTGGCTCGCGAGCCACATGTGGCTCTTTGCGTCCAAAATTGTGCCTCCTTCGAACAAATTCGAAATGCTCCATATTTGAACAAGTATCTGTGGCTTGTTAAAGGAAAATGCTAAGTCGCTAAGAATCCCCATTAAACAGTTTATTTTTAGTTCATTTTCATTTACACGCGCTTTTGGTGCACAATGGTTCACATGTTTCAATTGAATCCGCTCCCGATGTGCGTCGACTCGTCGAGATTGTGCGACGTACTCAGAGTACGGGGAGTTTGGAAGAGTAACAGCGCACGACCGCACCACCACCATATATGTGTGGCTCTTTGAATCTGGTTCAATCTGTTTATTGGGATAATTGGCTCTTTACACTTCAAAGACTGCCGACCCCTGGTCTAACCTAACCTAAAAATAGGATGCCCGATAACGCCTAATGGTCTCATTATATATTTCTTAATCTTACTAAATACATTTCAAAATTAATAACAAATGAAAGTGTAAAATGATCTTAAATGGTTCAGATCAATATTACTTACACAACGTTGTTATTTTTAGGCTATAATATCTCGGCACCTAATTACGAAGCTAAATAAATTCAAATCGAGAAATTTAAAGTATTCGTACGAATTCGTTCGGGTATCGGCGCCTAATTATTCAATAAAGGAGGAAATTAGGGCAACAAAACTCTCAATAGCAACCGTCGGCTTTGTGTGGAAATAGTAATAAACCGTAATGTGTACAAAAATAAAACATGCGACACTAATTAAGAGCCTAATTTCAGTGATGTATCGTCATATTAAGCCATCAACTTAACTTGACTAATATAACATTGCAATACTAGGAGTAGTAAAACAATAATCAAATTGTAATGATTAGTCTAGGGGTGAGAACGTGTACACGTGTACACGTATATTTTTTAAGATACGTGTATAAAAACTAATACACGTTACATAAAAAGTTAGGTGAATCTCTGACTCTACTTTTTAATAACCCAATTAAGTCCAAAAAATGTAGACAATTACTTAAAAGTTGCGTTATTTTTGATTAAAAATAAATGTTAATGCTTACTTAAAGTAACCAAATGTATGCACCAAATGTTCAAATGAAGAAAATAAGTTGTATATATTTTAAGGCGCGTGTACACGGCTACACGCGTGTACAAGTGTCGTTTACACGTGTATAGAAAATGCGTAAAAATCCCACCCCTAGCATTAGTCAGGTCAGAGAGTATTAGTACTTGACCAAAAGAATTAGATGCTCACGGTGATATAAATTTCACTCATCCGCAAGATTTATTTATTTTATTCCATATGCAATTAAGTGGATTATTGTTTCTATTTGCCTTTCAAGTGCAAAAAATAATTAATTTGGTTCGGTGTTACCAATAGGCGAGGCTAATTATGAAATAGGAAATAGCTATAGATACAGTAACTAATGAATTAATGATATAATATAAATAAGCTATACTTATTTCCAAAAAACATAGTTAGTTCACTGAAAGTATCTTCAAAATTAGTGCAATGCTAATTACAAAAATATATTTACAGAAACTAGGTAACTTGCTACGATACAATTTCCAAGTAGTACTTAATTAAAATTTAATTTTTTCACACATTTCATAAGTAGCCATTTTCAGTAATTAGGCGCTAAGTCATGTAAACGCACGTCTAATTCCGAAGAAAGTTCGGGTTTCTTTCATGATGAATTGCCTTTATTTGATGAAACAAAGAAGCATCTAATTGACACCTAATTATCGAATAAGTATAATGTTTATAATTGGTCCTTTTTCGTCGTTTTTACACAATCATGTGCATGTTATCTCTTGTAAATTGTAGTAGAACTAATTGCTACCATATAATACTTGAAATGTTCATAGAATTAATGGTTATATTTTTTTCGAGCAAATGACAAGTGGCATTACATTTGTTTGATTTGGCAAAAAAAATTAATATTAATTGTAACCTTTTAAAGTCAAGAAATAGTAAATGTATCCTAAAAGGAATACCATTAACCTCCTTTTTAGTAAATAAATTCGTAACGCCCATTGTAAGTTTATCCTCTTCAGACATCGCTCACTTCGTATTTTCAAAGATCTGACACTGTCTCGCAATTTTCGCAAAACAAACGAGCGTCATTAAGTCGATCTTAAATTATGGATCGTCGAACGATACAAGAAAAATTTTTGTCGGAAAAGTAATGCGTCGACGTTTGAGCTTAATGGAGCGTTACTTCATTCTATATCGGGCAGAGTGCGCTGCCAAACAAAAAAAAGAAAAAAGATAAACGAACCTAAAAACCCGGTTCCGATGTTTATATGAAAAAGAACTATCAATTTAATCAATCTCGATGATACAATTTTGTATACAAGGCAGAAGTAACAACGTTTCTGCCATCTCCCTCGCGCCCTCTTTCAGGGCCGTCGAACTTGTTTCCATTTAAAGACATTGAGTAACGCCGATAAACAACAAAAGTGAGTTGAGACAATCGCTGTTAAGAGTATTTTCGCAATCGAGTGAAAGGGATTCTAGTATTTTTGTTATAAAATTATATTGAATAAACCTGTTAGTTTATTAACGTACGCAAGGTGGGTAAAGTAACTTCTTAAGTAAATGGTAATGGAGGCCATTGTAACTTCTCAAACTTTCTTATACGACCATTTTAAATGCAACGTTCTAACACTTCATCGTTGAAATTACAGCTGGATAATTTTTAGAAATTAAGAGACAAAAACGTGAGATTTAGTCTTAACTAAAAACAAAATGGTGTCAGCGAGACTTCGTATTAAAAAATAATTGGTCCGTATCTAATTACCGATTTAATTACAACCGTAAGACACCGAATTAATACACAGCGAAAATGTGCTAAATGGGGTTGTTTCAAGAATGAAATTTAGTGTCTAATTGCGCCTAATTTCAATGAACGAATGAGAAAAAAATTTATATCATCTACAACACAGATTTTGAACCATTATTATTTTTTGGGATACAGTGAATTTGAATTTCAAGAAGCAGATAGGCTCATTTTTTTAATTAATTAAAGGTAATTTTAATAATTAATTGCAATAGCTCTTTAAAATAATTATTAATTGTATCCGTTATGTCAGTAATCGACTACCAAGAAAAATGATCGTGTAAGATAGCCGATACACTGCTTGTCCAAGGGATGCAAAATTAATACTACTCAACTGCCCTCGCAACTGTCTACTGACATTCGGTAATATTTTGTCCTAAAATGTGCATTTTTGTTTATAGCAATTAGTCCCCGCTTAATTCACAATAGCATTTAAGCGAATTTTAACGAATTTTGAGTATAACTAAAAATATAGGTTTTAGATTGTTAGAAGACATCTTCCGGGATTCTCTTTTATCTTCAATAGTTCTTCAAAAAATAATAGTAATTAGGCGTCTTTTTGAGGCAAAATTGTGTGGCATGTAATAGAAAACCCTACCACTAAGTGTAAATTTTGGGAGTTATGGACACATTAAAGATTACCTACAAATTTAGAAAAGGCCTAGGTAATTTGTTGAGAAAATTGGAACACGTACAGAGCCACAACGCAGTGGTTTATAAAAAATCTAGTCATCTATACTTTTTGAAGTTTTGACTTGGGAATCGTGTGCAGGAGAAGAAGAGTGAGATACTCAAGTCTATATTGCTGTAAGAGGTGAGGAAGGTTTGGACAGGGATGGAAAGAAAGAAAATTATTATTTCTCCCAGAAGTGGTTCCTAGTAGACTCCTATACTGCGGGCATGGGGCCTATATTCTACCGTTCAGTTTCAAATTCACTCTGTTCTTAAAAAAGGATATTTCTTGTGGGGGTTTTTTGTAATGCCCTTAAGTCCTTTTCATCCATGTTTCATTCTTCAGGTTCCAAGTTGCAGATTTCA
This sequence comes from Pyrocoelia pectoralis, assembly GCA_036250285.1. Lineage (NCBI taxonomy): Eukaryota > Metazoa > Arthropoda > Insecta > Coleoptera > Lampyridae > Pyrocoelia > Pyrocoelia pectoralis. The sequence goes on from CM070081.1 coordinate 33,425,195, forward strand.
AGCTTCCAGCTTTAAACATCAGAATTCAGGGTCTCAAGTTGAATGTACAACTATCCATTTTTAATCGTCAAATTTCTAATGCCACGCTTCAAACTTCATGATTTACGATTAAGTTTCAAATTGGTATACTACAAGTTTCAAATTCATGTATCGGATTTCAGCTTTAAAGTTTCACACTCCAAACTTAGTTTTAATTCTCAACGTTCCGATTTTGCAATTCGTGAAATACCTATGTGTAAATTTTTGTAGTTTTGAATTATGAATTCATTCGACATTTTTGTTCTTCCGCTGCACGTATTCAAATTGCTGGCGAATTTCGAAAAGGCTCGGGTAATTCAGAAAATCGGAATGTGTACCTAGTCCCAATGGAGATTCGGGTAGTAGCCTACAAATGTTTCCGAGAGATGCGGTAGACCAAGCGATTCGTCGATATTTATGACGTTTTGACATGGTAATCATGTTCAGTCTATATGGCTGTTTGAGGAGAGACATTTGGACAGGAGTCGGAAATAGGGATATGACGGAAGAATTTGTAATTATTATTTCTCTCAAAGGTGGTTCCTTAAGAACCTTATGCCGTGGTCATAGGTCCTATTGTACTCTTCAGTTTCAAATTCTCTGTCAAGATGTGTGCCCTTAAAAAGGTTTAAGATCTTTATTGTGGACGTTTTTTGTAATGTCATTAAGTCCTTTTCCCCCACCTGTATGTTAAGTGTTTTCCATGTTTCATCCTTCAGGTTTCAAGTTTCATGTTTCAAGCTTTCAGCTTTAAACATCAGAGTTCATGTTTTCAAGTTGAATGCTTAACTCCCGATGTTCAAAAGTCAGATCACTTCAATCTTCAGACTTAAACAAAGCTTTATGATTTACGATTAAGTTTCAAGTTGGTACCTACAATTTTCAGACTTTAAAGTTTCACATTTCAAATTTAGTTTTACTTTTTAAGGTTCCTGTGTTCGTATTCACAAACTATCTATGTGAAAAATACGGCAATACAAAGACGGCGACAGATTTTATTATTATTATTTCTCTGAAGGGTGGTTCCTTGTAAAACTTTTTATTGCGGTCATTGGTCCTATTGTACCTACGTTTCCATGTTTCATTCCAAATTTAATGTTTCACGCTTCGAGCTTTAAACATCAGAGTTCACGTTTTCTAAGTTGAATGTTCAACCACTGATTTTCAAAAGTCAGATTTCAAATGCCACACTCCAAGTTTCAACTTTGAAGCTACAAGTTTCAAACTTTAAAAGGTTTCACCTTACAAACTTAGCTTTAATTCTTAAGGTTTCGATTTTCTAGTTTATAAAATATCTGCCTATGTATAAATTTTTGAATAGACTTGTCTTAAAATGAGTAAGAAGTCTTGCATCACAATTCGCATGGAATTTTAAGAATTCGTTTTCTGTACAATTTCTTATCAGAAATTCAAAATTTGTACATATATTCAGGTTTTACTTGTCAAACGTAAAACGCATTCATTCGAAATTTCTTTTTCCGATCATTGAAGAGCTATGCTTACGAATTTCAAAAATGCTCACGTAATTCAGAAAATCAAAAAGGGGACCTACCAAATCCCAAGGGAGATTCGTGTAGTTTGCGAGAGAGGAAGTGATTCCTCGATATTCATGACGGTTTGATATGGGAATCGTGTGCAGGAGAAGAAAAGGAAGACAAGTCTATTATTATTATTATTCTCTGGGGGTGGTCCCGATAGGTTCCCGCACTGCGACCTTTTGGTCTATTGTGCTCCCCGGTGTTGCCTACCCTTCAAGAATGCCTGTATCTTTCACAAAGTCCAGGATTTTAGTAGGGCGAATCTTCGTTACTTCCTCTTGTGTAATTTTTTCATTTCCAAGTAGGAGTTCCCTTGCCTTTATGAATGCCTCACATTGGCAAATGACGTGATAGGGCGTTTCATCTGCCTCACCACAACCCCTGCACGTCGGGCTTTCAGTCAGTCCCATGTTGTGCAGGTGTTTGTTCATGCGACAGTGGCCAGTGACCATTTCTGTCGCAAGTTTTATCTTCGTCCTGCTTAACTTTAAGATGGACGTAGCTAGGTCCCCGTTTGGGGTTTCCAGGAAGATCTTGGAATGACTCTGTCCTGGGATTTGCGACCAATGTCTGCAATGCTCTTTCGTGAGTATTGCTTGAATCTCCTTTTTGACTGTGTTATAAGTAATCCCACAAGCCGGTTCGGGTCCTATGAATGGTTTTGCGCTTCCATTCTCGCAAGCTCGTCAGCAACCTGGTTACCTGCGATTCCCGCATGCCCAGGTGCCCACACTAGTGTGACTGAGTTGCACCTACCTAGTGCGTTTAGCATTTGTGTGCATTCAAGGACTAGCCCTGAATTTACCACATATGAGTCTATTGCTGCAATCGCTGCTTTGCTGTCTGTCACTATAAAGATTTTCCTTTTGATAAGGTTCTCTTTTAATAGTTGAGCAGCTGCCGTCAGGATTGCATATACCTCGGCTTGGAAAGACAAGTCTATAATGACGAGAAGAGACGGAGAGAAGATCTGGACAGGAACGGGAATAGGAGGATGGATGAAGAATTTATTATTATTATTTACATTATATGTATATTTTTGATCTGCGGCCATGGGGACCCATTCCACCCTCATAGTTTTAAATTTACTCTCTTGGTCTCCTTAAAAAAGTTTAAAATCTTCCCGAGGACGGTTTTTTGAAATGTTCATTTATGTAACGTCTTTCCCCCAACGAATAAGCTGTAGGTTTCAAAAGGGAAAGAAGGAAGACATCCGAGTCTATAGGGGTGTAAGAGGTGGAAAGAGAGGACACAATCATTAGAATAAAATGGAGGCTTGTTCCACTACGGACCACGAAAACGTTCATTGACGTAATTCAGTAATTCTCTCGTTTTACAAATTGAGTAATTTTATCTCTTTCCAACAAATAAAATTTTGGAAAATGTAGACCCTTCTGTGTCTCGTTTTCGAAATTCTGACACACGTGGATACATTTGAAGGCCAATTTCACACGATAACGCGTTGATTCTCTTGTTTTCCATTTTTTTCCATCTTATTTTGAACTTACTTAAGTTTAGGTTTTATTGCTATTTTTGTAGTATGAAAACATACGCGAGACGTATTTTTCACCTGTTATCTAGCTTGTAGATAACTAGACAAAGATGAAACTTGTTTTATATATTGTTGAATTTGTATAAAATTAAATGCTAATCAAGAATTGCCAGGTGTTTTTATAGATAACGTTTTCCTTCAATTATGAATTGTTTAAAAATTTACCACTTGAATGACAGTCGTTTTAGTTCGGTTTGTCGGTGTGGACGTGTTTTGAGCGCTCCATTTTGTGCCATGGTAAATCTTGCTACCCCTAACGATGCAATTTTGCAAACATTTATAACGTAAACTGTATATTGGAAGGTTTGGACCTTTAAATTCAATTACTCCTTTTGTTTTCAGAGACGAGGATTATCTGTACCTTATCCTTTAATACACGGACCAAGTGCGTTCATCGACCCTGATGAGGTGAGTACAATTTTCACGTTAATAAAAAGGGGAGAGGATTTACCTCCTTTTTCCTCTTTTTTAATGTAAGTTTTATGTAAGGTGTAATTCGTAATTGCTGTTTGCTCGAGGAAGTCACATTTCCTGTCTCTGTCTATTAAGTTTCAGTTTCGAAACTTTGGGAGCTTCGAGGGCTTGATCTCGCGTTTCCAATTTAATTTTAAACTTAATTCTGCTCAAACATTCTTTATATTTGAGAATTTTCTATTGTACTACGTGACAGCATTGTAACTACCTAAAGAAATTCGTCAGTAACGCTTAACTGTTACAAAGTAAGATGTTATTAAAATTTGGAGAAGTTTCAGTCACTAATTGAAATGTCTTCCACTGCCTTAACCTAACAGTTTTGGATTGATTGCATATCATATAACCCTTGATTGAAAGTAAATTCCTTCAATCAACGATATAACGTTAAAAAAACGATAGCAATGAATGAATGAATTGAACATTTTTAACACAATTAATAGAGAAAATGGTGTAAATTCAAACCTGTCTGAATTATGTAATTAATTTTTGGTGTTACTCTTCTAAGGAAATGGCACTACCACTCGCACAAATATTGTTTAGGTAGGTACTTATAAAACCGTTATAGTCGGGTAGCTAATTCTAGGGCACGTATTTTGAAAACAGTCAATTAAGTATCAAAATTCTCTTTTTATTTAATTTTTTTGCGCCACCCTTCTGAGGAAATGGCACCCCTAGCACAGATATTGTTTATTTATAACCTTTATAATCGGGTAGCAATTCTAAAGCACGTATTTTGAAAACAGTTAATTCGTAGTATCAAAATTATGTTTTTAATGAACTTTTTTGCGCCATCCTTCTGAGGAAATGGGACCCCTCGCACAGATATTGTTTACTTAACCTTCATAATTGGGTAGCAGATTCTAAAGCACGTATTTTGAAAACAGTTAATTAAGTATCAAAATTCTCTTTATTTAATTTTTTTGCGCCACCCTTCTGAGGAAATGGCACCCCTAGCACAGATATTGTTTATTTAACCTTCTTAGTTGGGTAGCAAATTTTAAACCACGTATTTTGAAAACAGTTAATTCAGTATCAAAATTGTCTTTTTAGTTAATTTTTTGGGCCATCCTTGTGAGGAGATGGCACCCCTACCACAAATATTGTTTATTTATAACCTTTATAATCGGGTAGCAATTCTAAAGCACGTATTTTGAAAACAGTTAATTCGTAGTATAAAAATTGTGTTTTTAATTAACTTTTTTGCGCCATCCTTCTGAGGAAATGGCACCCCTAGCACATATATTGTTTATTTAACCTTCATGGGTAGCAAATTCTAAAGCACGTATTTTGAAAACGGTTAATTAAGTATCAAAATTGTCTTTTTAGTTGACTTTTTTGCGCCATCCTTCTGAGGAAATGGGACCCCTCGCACAGATATTGTTTACTTAACCTTCATAATTGGGTAGCAAATTCTAAAGCACGTATTTTGAAAACAGTTAATTCAGTATCAAAATTGTCTTTTTAGTTAATTTTTTTGGGTCAGCCTTGTGAGGAGATGGCACTCCTAGCACAAATATTGTTTATTTATAACCTTTATAATCGGGTAGGTAGCAATTCTAAAGCACGTATTTTGAAAACAGTTAATTCGTTGTATCAAAATTGTGTTTTTAATTAACTTTTTTGCGCCATCCTTCTGAGGAAATGGGACCCCTCGCACAGATATTGTTTACTTAACCTTCATAATTGGGTAGCAGATTCTAAAGCACGTATTTTGAAAACAGTTAATTAAGTATCAAAATTCTCTTTATTTAATTTTTTTGCGCCACCCTTCTGAGGAAATGGCACCCCTAGCACAGATATTGTTTATTTAACCTTCTTAGTTGGGTAGCAAATTTTAAACCACGTATTTTGAAAACAGTTAATTCAGTATCAAAATTGTCTTTTTAGTTAATTTTTTGGGCCATCCTTGTGAGGAGATGGCACCCCTACCACAAATATTGTTTATTTATAACCTTTATAATCGGGTAGCAATTCTAAAGCACGTATTTTGAAAACAGTTAATTCGTAGTATAAAAATTGTGTTTTTAATTAACTTTTTTGCGCCATCCTTCTGAGGAAATGGCACCCCTAGCACATATATTGTTTATTTAACCTTCATGGGTAGCAAATTCTAAAGCACGTATTTTGAAAACGGTTAATTAAGTATCAAAATTGTCTTTTTAGTTGACTTTTTTGCGCCATCCTTCTGAGGAAATGGGACCCCTCGCACAGATATTGTTTACTTAACCTTCATAATTGGGTAGCAAATTCTAAAGCACGTATTTTGAAAACAGTTAATTCAGTATCAAAATTGTCTTTTTAGTTAATTTTTTTGGGTCAGCCTTGTGAGGAGATGGCACTCCTAGCACAAATATTGTTTATTTATAACCTTTATAATCGGGTAGGTAGCAATTCTAAAGCACGTATTTTGAAAACAGTTAATTCGTTGTATCAAAATTGTGTTTTTAATTAACTTTTTTGCGCCATCCTTCTGAGGAAATGGCACCCCTAGCACAAATATTGTTTATTTATAACCTTTATAATCGGGTAGGTAGCAATTCTAAAGCACGTATTTTGAAAACAGTTAATTCGTAGTATTAAAATTGTGTTTTTAATTAACTTTTTTGCGCCATCCTTCTGAGGAAATGGTACCCCTAGCACAGATATTGTTTATTTAACCTTCATGGGTGGCAAATTCTAAAGCACGTATTTTGAAAACGGTTAATTAAGTATCAAAATTGTCCTTTTAGTTAATTTTTTTGGGCCATCTTTTGTGAGGAGATGGCACCTCTAACACAAATATTGTTTATTTAACCTTCATAATTGGGTAGCAAATTCTAAAGCACGTACTATTTTGAATACAGTTAATTCAGTATCAAAATTGTCCTTTTAGTTAATTTTTTTGGCCCATCCTTGTGAGGAGATGGCACCCCTAGCACAAATATTGTTTATTTATAACCTTTATAATCGGGAAGCAATTCTAAAGTACGTATTTTGAAAACAGTTTATTCGTAGTATCAAAATTGTGTTTTTAATTAACTTTTTTGCGCTACCCTTCTGAGGAAATAGCATCCCTCACAACTTACTTATAATATAACCTTTATAATCGAGTAGCAAATTCTAAAGCACGTATTTTTAAAACAGTTAATTCAGCATCAAAATTCTCTTTTTAATTAACTATTTTGCACTACCCTTCTGAAGGAGTACATTCCTCGCACAAATATTTTTTACTTATAAGTTGTAACCTTTATAATGGGGTGACAAACTCTACAGCACGAGTTTTTAAAGCAATTAATTCGGCATCAAAATTATTTTTTAATAATAATTGACTATTCTTATGAAGTAATTAGAATGTGATTGTGTCAGATTTGTAGGTATAGTCTATTCCATCTTAAATCTTCTTTATTGGATTAAACGCCCCTAAATGTATATAGCAAGGTAACCTATTTCTTCCTTATTATACGCATACCTAATAAGGAATAAAAGGTTACCATGTACGTTTTTCTTTGTCTTAACGTTAGGAGCATTTAATCCAATAGATGATATTTAAGATGGAATAGACTATAGGTGGGTAGGTTGTAGATAAATTTCAATTTTATATTCAAAAAGGTTCCGATTGTAATTAGAAGCCATTTCACCGCATTGAGGTGTATTAATTATTCGTAATAATGAACGTAAGTTCTTTCATCAAGCATGTATGAAACATTTAATTAATTAATCAGTAGTGGCCGAAGAGGAAGTCGGTTTTCAAATAATAATTAGACGCGAATTAGAAGTGAAGTTTTCCGTTGCTTATGTTTTTTTTTAATTTGTATAAAACCCGTTAGTTTAGTTATCATAAAGCTAGGATAGTTAGGCAAAATAAAAGTTCAAAAAGGGCAGGCAAAAAGGCACAAAAAATAATCAAAAAAGCATCCAAAAGGCAAAAAAGGCACGGAAAAACAAAAATTGTAGAGATAAAGGCTTTAAAATCAACACATACATATTAAAGCTATGTATAGAAAAATAAACATATAAGTATGTATTTGAAAAATGTAATATACAGTTGATAGATGGGAATCCAACTTTATCCACTGATTATACTTAGTACTTGCTGGCATTCTTTTCCACTAAACGTTTTCTAGCTAATTTAAAAATACGCCGGCACAATGTCAGTATCAACGAAGACTGCAACAAAGGTGCAGACTGCAGGTAGAAATAATACAATAGGAAACATTGCAAAGTAAGGAAAATGACTCATTGGAGTTATTATTGTAAGAGGCTTTTAAATATTAAAGAGAAAGTTTGTTTTCAGTTTGTACACCAAATTCCTTTCCCTTTCAAACAATATGCTTTCTTAGAAATTTCCCAGAAAAATTTATATAAAATTTAAAAATTGAGAAATACATACTTACCTATATTACAAAAAACTAAAAAAAAATCGACAGAAAAGGTACTAAATAGGCAAAAATAACAAAAAAGTAGGTAAAAAAGGCAAAAAAACTAAAAAACCATAAAAGGCAAAATAAAGTTTGCATTTTTGGAAAGTACATACTCTGAAACGGATTTTAATTAGGGTCTGCCTTACGTTTCTCCATTTATAAGAAGAGGCATTTTGCCTAACTATCCTAGCTTTAGGTATCATATTTTTGAAAGGTAGTGTAATTATATGCAGATTCGTACAGATTTAATGAATTCAATTGCATTCAATGCATTCAATAATCAATATGGTTATTAATTTTGAAACTTTATGTATTCTATACTAATTTTCTACTGATTACGAAACCAAACTACAATCATTTATTAAGAACGGTTGTTAATTATACGCAAATTTAAGCCTGCTCTTTCACTTCAATAAAATTTCCTGTAGCAAAGTGTTAGACTTAGAAGTTAGAACTTAATAGAAATTTCTGTACGCCCATATACTACAATAATTAAGCAAATTATTTACCTTTATTTTAACAATTAGGGTTGATTTTTATTAATCGGCCCGAAACAATTTTTTTACTTGGTGAGAAGCCTTTACACTCAGTTTTACTTCAGATCAGTGATAATTTAATTAATTTTCTCTACACTTACTTTGTGGAACATTAGTAATTTATTAATTATTATTAATCGTCAAAGGTAATTACGAAAATAAGTATAGCATTTTAGGGAATTTTAAGTAAGTATAATTATTTGGAGACTATATGATTCAAATTTTTCTAACCATTAATTTGATGTTTCTCATTTGACAATTTCTAACACTATTTAAAATTGCAGATATTTGCAAAACGTCCTTTATGTGTCGTTCGAAGATATTTATAATTAAATTATGAGTGAACTCATTATTTCTTATAATTTCACCCTAATTACTGAAAAATTGAAGGTCGTAATTATGGCTATTCGAATTTTTATTTTACTTAAATAAAATACGGTTATTATAAAATAATTAATGAAATGATAATAAATAGTTTCCTATATCAAAGATAACAAACCTTGTAATTGGTACTATCGTATTGAACATGTTCCAAATTTTGTTTTGAGTAGATAACAGAAATCATTACATCCTGTTTGTGAGCGCCGCCTGATTAAAATTCAAGTTGCTTTAATTTGTAATTAGGTGTTTTCAATCTTTGTGTACTAATTGAAAACTAATTAGTCAAATGTGAAAATTTAAATTTCTTTTCCCATCAGAAGGTGAATTGAACAGAACTACATATAGTATACTTATGTTAAAATAGTGCAGTATTTGTGATCGTTTGTTAAAAAAAAATGTTATCGACTAAAAATCTACATTTATGGTAATAAATGCAAATTATCATTGTAACCGAGTTGTAAACATGTGAACTAAATGCTACGCTAGTTATTAACCGAATCCCAAAATGCACGACAATAAAAAAAAGAAAAAGAACTCGGTCAATATCCCTCGCTGCATATTTAAACAATAAAGTAAATAAACCATAAGGCCATTAAACAGTACGTGTCGCATTGTTCTTGTTTCGTGAACTGACAAGGAATAAAATTATATTAAAGTAGGTGGAAAAGAAGATAGAAAGAACGAGATCAAATGTCAGCTTCAGCTTGCACGTGCTTAATTATAATTAATTACCCATTATTCCCAGTTTTTCCTATTTATGTACCTTTTGCGGTTACGAACTTTTACTAGACGATACCACAAATCCATAATGGTGTAATTTCAAGTAGCCTTTTTTTTTTAAAAAAAAAAATAAGATGTTTTGCATAATTATTAGTTATAATTTTGGTTAACCTAGATTTTGATGATAAATAGTATTAAAGGTCTCTTCTTTTTAATGCATAATTACGGTGAGGTTATTGAACGTTAATGTCATTGAGAAGTTAAGTACTAATTTATTATATAACTTTCAAAAAAAAAAGAAAAAGGTGCAGAGTGTGCGTGAGAGAGAATAAACCGAATAAACCAACAAAGGAGAGTAAAAATAATTCAGGCCTTGATTTCTTTGTAGATGTGTAAAACTGGTATTGATGACGTCAATTAATTGATTATTACAATGCAGCTGTAATTATTTATTGTTTCTATGTATTTAGATTTGGTTACAATAATATAACCTCACTTTTATACGGGCGTTCTGTAAAAATAACGCCTGACATACTTTACTGTGAACTACTGAATGTTTTTCGGGCAATAAGATCATTATAATTTCACATTAGGTCACCAAGTCAAAACTAGCTTAAAAGATCTTAAACCACATCGAACAAAATATGTGTTAAAATACTTTAGTGAACCACTTGAAAACTTGAAAAATTGATCATTTCTTAATTATTAATAATCCACATACTAAGTAGGTGCAATTGCGTAATTAATTAATTAAAATTAAAAACACGCACAATTTTGCCAATCTCAATATCTAATACAATATTTTTTCATAAACGGGTATTGTAATTACTAATTAACCTCCTAAATTAAATTGTGTGCACCGACATGTATGTAATTTATTATTCCATATTTCCAACTTATGTTAGAATAAGCTACAAATGAGACAATTATACCTAAAAATCTTATTGAATCTGCAACTTCGTATGCTTTCTCTTGCTAATTAATCACATTTTCAAGCTGAAATTCTCATTTTTAAAATATACTTGATTCAACAAAATCATAGTATAAGAAACTTAAGTAAACTTCTATAATTAGTAATTTTTCCCAACTTTAATGCACTAAAAATTGACTAATTACATACGGTAAGTACAATCTACCCCTCGAATTAAAATTTGGTATTGGAATTAGTTACAAAGGACTCAATTAATTTATAACTCAAAATATAATTGAATCTGCAACTTAGTGCGTTTAATTTTGATTATTATTAATTAATTAAAATTGAACTCCTAATTTTGATTAATCAAATAATCAATGATGACTAGCGTAATTAAATAACTGATTATCTTCTCATTATTGCTCCAATGTCAATTAGAATTACTTAGAACAAAGTGAATTGTAACTAAAAATGTAATGGAACCTGCAACTTGTGCGTTTGTCTTGCTAATTAATCACATTTTATAATTGAAATTTTAATTTTGATCCTTATATACCATATGAATCATTCTCGATCAATAATCATTTGCGAAACTAAATAGCTAAATAGTCTTCGAATTATTTTTCCTTATCTTTTTAACTCATATGATAAATCTTGGCCTGTTCACATGTGATTGACTGCATACATCTATTATTAATTTGAATTAGCATTCAGGTAATTAATTTGATCACAATTAACAAAAAATCTACGTTACTTTAATTTGAAATATGTTACAAATTAATGTATAATTGTTGTTTATCTCCAATTCTACAATCTTAAGATAAACTGGACTGCATTCTAATTTTAATTTAATTTCAATTCCACCAACATTTTTTATTCCAAATGAACTCAGAACGAAGTTTCAGTGTAACTGTCATAAAATGTCAATGTTAAATTTTCTCTGAATTTCAAAAATTACGAATTTCATTTCAACTTAAAATCGCAATATCACTTAGGTATAATCTAATTTTAAAGAATTTCAACAATCAATTTTAAATTCAAATATTACTTTTCGTATTTCAAATTTTCAGTGTTAAATATCGAATTGCGCTTCAAAACCTCTCTCTTCATGACAATTTTTCTTCAATGAAACAATTCGGATCCCATATTGTGAAGTTCCAGTATAACGTTTATATTTCTTCAAAACTTTAATAATTTTGAAATTTAAGGTTACATTTCTTACTGTAACTGATCGTGAAAGTAGAATTTGTAAGTAGACACTTCATCTGAAGCTCGATATTAAAAACTAGAAGAAAAGACCTAACCATCAGGGTTTTTAGACGGATCCAAAAATTAATTAAAATTTTAACGTTATTTCCAACCTTAAAAGTAAATAATCAATCTGAATTTTAAAAATTGAAGCTTAAAGTTTAAGGCTTCCAGCTTGAATTTTAAAAATTGGAGAAATTTAACGTTGACAAAATCAAATATGCAATGAGTTCTTGTAGTGGCAAAAAATATAATTTGAAGCTTTACCGCTACCTGTGAAGTATAATCGCCAATTTCATACATGAATTTTAAGGTTTAAATCTTAAGGCCTTAAATTAAAAATTCGAGCCTTGAGAGTTTAAAATTTAAATTGTTGGAACTTACAAGAGCTTGAAACTGTGAGTATATACAGATCCTATTTCAACCTTGTAAGGCAAACTTAACTGATCTTTATACTTTTAAAGGCCCGGTGAAATACACAACAGTTTTTAACGTGATGGAAAAGTTAATTTGTCTTGAAATTAGTAGTTTAAAATTTTTCTTAAACTTTAAACTTCAATTTAAAATTATTTCTGACTTTAAAAGTAAAGCCTCAATACTCAGTTTTAAAGATCAAAAGTAAAAATTTAAAGCTTTAATTTTAAAAATGAAGAAATTTGACGGACAAATTTGATAAAATCAAACATAAATAGCACTCTTGTAGTGATCAACAAACTACTTTGCTTTGACGTTACTTCTGAAGTGGAATACTTTATTTTGACTTGTAATTAACAATTTTAAATTGACACTTTAAATTAAAAATTAGTAGCTGGGAATTTAAAATTTAAATTGTGAATATTTGAAATTATGAACATAGGTACCTACTGATTCTATTTCAACCTTCAAACTGATTTTCAAAGACCCGATTTTAACCAAAAGCAAAAGGCGAAGGTGCTGAAAATTGTTATTTAAAATTTTTTTATGTCGAAAGTGAAATTTGGTTTGAAATTAGTAGTTTAAAGTTTAATTTTTAGATTTAAAAGCATATTTAAAATATAAAACTTGAATAGAAATAATTTTCTCCAAGCTTGGTTTGCGTAGCGCCATAATTAATTGTAATAATAAAAACAAGTGATTCCACTAATTGTGCAATTAATAAATTAATTAAAAAATAATTCCATTTGAAAGACAAAGGTTGAAAATTGACGGTGTTGACAAAATCGAAACAGTAATAAAAAAACTAATTTGTCCCTTGAATGTTGAAGTGGAATATTTTATGTTGTAATTAGTAGTTTTAAATTTAAAATCCCAAACTAAAGTTTAAAATATAAAACTCGACATTTTAAAAATTAAAACTTTGAATTTAAAAATTTAAATTGTTCAATTTACAGTGCAAGTCAGTTTTTAAATTTTATTAAGGGGAGTTGAGGTAGCTTATCCCTCCATATAAAACTCCAAAAACGCACATATCTTAATGTAGTCCATGGGCCAGGCAACATATCGGTATAATTTGGGGGAACTAAGTTTCCTTTTCACCGCAGTTAGATGGGTTTATTAGGGTGTCAAAAAACCATGATTGCCATCTCAAAGTGGTAGCTAATAAAAATGGCGGGCAATCTAAGATGGCGGATGTTGAGTTTTAAAAAATCAACTGTATCTCGAGAACTGTTCTTCCCATTTCATTACTATTTTTTTTAAACTAAAGTTCTATATGCGTGCTTCAAATTTTATTATATGCACCATTTCGGTAAAGTCAACCGTTAATTAGTAATCCTCAATCAAGTCTTGAACACAGCATACTATAGCCCTCGAATTAATGTTGTGTTTGACACCTACAATAATACATCAATATAATCCACTGAAGCCCACAGTAGAGTTTCATGTTAGAGATATGTAGTGTTCGAAAGTTACACATTTAATAAGCGTGGAAAGAAAAAACAATTTCAAACGAAAAAAGTTCACTTAACTTCAAAAGTCCGGATCACTCTTTTTGCGTAACTTTATCCCTGGGCCCATAACCTGTTAGAGATATGTAGTGTGTCGTCTGAAAAAGGCGCTTTACGGGCTGAAACAAGCAGGACGCGTCTGGCACAAACGTTTAGACCAAGAACTACGAAAACTCGGAGCGACTCCATCTGACGGAAACCCGTGTCTATATTTGAAGAGAAAGAATGACAGTTTAATATTAATCGTCGCGTATGTTGACGATATCTTCGTCACGTCAATTGACATTGAAGAAATCGACCGTTTCGGAGCCAGCCTCAGCAAAAGCTTTGGCGTGAAGGATCTTGGAAGCGTGAAGAGATGTCTCGGTATTGATTTCGAGCGGGATGGTGACAACATCAAACTAAGTCAAGGGACATACATCCATGATATTTTGCGACGTCATGGTATGGAAGAGTATCCAGTATCCACACCATTGGACGTCAGTGTGAAATTGACAAAGTCGGAGCCTTGGTCTTCATCGCACGGACCGAAGCCTCCTTATCGTGAGTTGGTCGGGGCATTGCTTTACCTAGCTGTAGCAACGCGTCCTGACGTAGCTCATGCTGCAAGTTTTCTGAGCCAATTGAACAACTGTTTTGGAAAGGAACATTGGGCCGCAGCAAAGAGAGTCATGCGCTACCTAAAAGGAACCGCAGATCTCGGAATATTGTTTCGACACGACGGAGATGTCATCCAGGGTTTTGTGGACGCTGACTGGGTTGGATCTATCCACGACCGAAGATCGTTCACCGGTTACGTTTTTACTATGAACGGTGGTTGCGTATCGTGGGATTCAAGAAAGCAGAGAACCGTGGCGCTTTCGTCAACAGAAGCGGAGTACATGGCATTAAGTGAAGCCGCGAAGGAGATTGTCTACCTTCGTCGGCTTATGTTTGAATTAGTCGAAGGTTATCAAATTGTCAAAGTGTCAAATGATAACATTGGCGCTCAAAAACTAGCTTCGAATCCAGTTTACCACTCTAGGACAAAACATATCGACATCAAGCATCATTTTGTTCGCGAGACCGTCGAATTAGGAGTGGTTGATCTACAACATTTACCATCGGAGGAGATGCCTGCAGATATATTGACGAAGGCATTAACCAAGCAGAAGCATTTGAAGTGTGTTGAATTACTTGGTTTGACGAAAGGACTCAAGTAATTGTGCCGGTGGTCTCGAGGGGAAGTGTTGGGAATGTATAGTGTTGATTCTGGCTCTTTATATATCATCCAGCATCAACGTAGAGAGCAACCTGTATATAAAACGAGGATCTAGTGGTCGAATCAGATTGATAGATATAATTATACCATCTGTCGTTGGCGGTAGCAGTATGAAATCAGCATTACCAGGATTACAAGCGTGGACAGGTTGAACTAAGATACCACATATGTTCCAAAGTCGACAAGGCCAAAGTAGACTCAGCTCTACTTCCTCCATATGAAGATTACTTAAGTCTACATTCTAAACATGCTAATTATCAAGCATCTATGTGGAAGAGATGTTTGGATAAACTTCCCCAAATACGAGATCCAGAGCACCATGGATGGATGCTAGATGAAAACGGTATGCTCAAGGTCAAGTGCGTGACTGGAGCACCTGCACCTGAAGTTGTGTTCAACTCCTAAGTTGCTCGTGTTCAAAGTCGTGTCAAATCCCATCGTGTACTTGTATGGTTAACAACTTAAAGTGCATAAGTACCTACGTGCAGATTGTCAAATTGTGAAGACAGTATTGAACAAAAATAAGATCGCAGATACGAATCTTCTGAAAGTGACGAAGAAGATGACTTTTAATTGTTACTTAGATGTTATACTGTTTAAAAGTGATGTTTCCGTAATTTATATGTTCTATAAACTGCACATTTTCTATATTTCCTTAAATACTAATTAACGGTTGATTTGATTGAACAGTGTATCTGAAACTTTTTCTTTTGTAGGCAGTTATTTAGTAAACGGTGGATTTCAACTGATATACCTAAACTGAAATTTATGTTTCCATGTTTTCAGCCATCCCACCCAAACACGTAATACATAACTTTAAAGATAATTTATTACACCACATTTTTCATCTGAAGTTTTTTTTTCTAATGTACAAAATATTTTGTAAAAACTAGATGTAAAGCAATTTTTTTTATAAAAAAATCAGAAAATGTTCAATGTTTGTTTAATTACCAATTAACGGTTGACTTTACCGAAACAGTGCATATACAAAATTTGAATCACACATGTAAAGCCTTAGTTTAATAAAAATACTGATGAAATCGGATGAACAGTTCTCGAGATACAGTTGATTTTTTGAAACTCAACATCCGCCATATTGAATTGCACGCCATTTTTATTAGCTACCACTTTGAGATGGCAATCATGGTTTTTTGACACCCTAATAAACCTATCTAACTGCTGTGAAAAGGAAATTTAGTACCCCCAAATTATACCATTTCCTTATATTTGGCTAGCTGGCCCATGGACTAATGTAGCGCTCCAGCACAATCCAATGGTAGATTTTAATACGTTGGGTGGCTAATTCGCTTGACCTCTTCACCACCCAAACTTTTTTACAAAGTCAAGGTCAATATAGAGTATAATTAGCATTGACGAATGTACTTTTGGCAATAAACTCCTCACCTCTCTCAACCCTATAATATACATGGCGAGATATTTGTACATAATAACGGATTTTCTACTTAATAATACCGAGAAAGAGAAAAAGATTTGATCTAACAATGGAAAATTTCCAATTCTAAAGTTATAATTATGAGAATTCATGAATTTATGTATGATATTCATTTGTACAAAGCAGTTTCCTGGGTAATGATTTGTTTTAATAAATCTGGAAATGAACAGTTGCATCATTTCTGGACGACCGACGTTGTGTCGTTGTTTTGAATCGAGGCAAAAAAACAAACTTTATTTCTCGATTGTTTTTGAAATAAGTACGAGAGGTCGTTCACCTATGACATATCACGTATGGTTTAGATTCTTTCAACATCATCACAACCGTGTATATATAATATGCATTTATAATTGTTTCGGGGTGTATACATCGCCATTAATTACACCAACACTAATTAAAATCAGTTATGTAACGATCGATGTTCGGGGCCAATAACAGATGCTGATTTACATGAAAATTGAAATGTAAGTGACCGTCGTGAGCGAAAAAAATTTGAATTATTAGTCTGATTGACGCTAAGGTCGCCTTTAGTGTTGATTTAATTAAATTAATTAGGTTAAGTGTAGTTTGTGAATAAACATAAACAAGATTACGTCATATTGAGAGCTTAATAAATGTAATGCAAACGAGCACAAGCACTTATCGTCGATGGCTATTAATATTGAGGACGAGAGTTTTTTTTATCTTTATAATTCTGCACATAGTTACTAATTGTACCATTGAAATTCTACTTTTGGTCTTCTTCATACGGGCGCATGCTAACAAACGGTGAAATTGTATTTGTGTCAATCGTGTCAAGACGGTTTTTGTTTTTTTGGTGATAATATTTCGAACCAAAAATATAATTTTAAATTAATTTCAAATGTAATCCTGAATTTAAAATTTTAGAATGCATAATTTCAATGGTGATATTTTAAATTTTTACATGGCCTGTTAAAATTAAGTAGCGGAGCTGAATTACATGCAATTTGTAGTGCCTGAATTTTTAAAATTTTGCTATAATTTAATATTTCAATTGTCATTGTACGGTCGAAATTTAATTAGAAAAAAAATTCGATGAATTTTATTCTGCAACGGTAATTCTTCAATCGATAAATGTTGATGGAGGTCACGTTTAAAATTTCAGTGCAGGGGCTTTTCATTTTTAAAATCCTACAAAAATATTTAGATCATTCTTAAACATTTGACATTTAAGAAGTGAAGTCAAATTAACGTTTTAGAATTGCGCTGTCGAAATGTCATGAAAATTTCTGAAATTAGTAAAAACTCAAAATAAATTGCCAGTGATTGTGTAAATGTTATACTGTAAGTTATGGGAAAATATTTATGGAAATTACACTGAAAATTTCAGTAGAGACTGTTTTTAAAGTAACATTTCATAGTTAACCATCGAGACCCACAGCAAATGTTTGAATTTTCAAATAGGAATTTGGAATTGTATAAGGCTCAATTTGAAATTTACTGTTACTATTCAATTTAATATTATGAATCGAAATTGCAATTGCAATTGAAATTTAGAGGCGGGTATTAGAATATTTAGTTGAAATGAAATTCTTTTAATGTTTTAAACTTGTGGACTGTCAATTTTAATAGAAATTTAAATTTAAATATTTTTCGCAGCGTACACGTGTCAAATGCGGAAAATTCGTCTTAAGATACTTAAAATTAAATTGATATTCATTGTTGAAATTTCAGAATACCGAACGAATTTCGATTTGAATTTTGAAATCGAAAAAAATTGATCTTCACTTATTGTACTATTTATTTAGAACCAAAATTATTTGCTTAAATTCAAAATTAAAATTGTATTAGTAATTATGTATAAAAATTTCAATTTTGCAGCTATTTCAAATTTAACATTTTTGAAATTATTTTAGAATTATTACCTACTTGAAATTCGTTGTTTTGTTTATAAATACACGGAATTACCCGAATTGTCAAGGTAAAATTTAGAATTAATTGTATGAATTTAGAATTGTATCAGAAAAATTTTGATATTTTAATATAATCGAGTTTCGAATTGTAAATTCTTACTTTCAAGAGTTAACAACACCTAATCAAATTGAACTCCACCGTAAGGGGCGATACATTTTTAATTCAAATATTTTATTTTAAATTGTGAGGTATCAGTATAATATTTCAATTCTCTTTTATTATTAAGACCTTTAAGGACAATTTTAATTTCATTTTACAATTGAAATTAGGTGTGACATTTATTATACATTTTCAAATATAATACTGAATTTAGAAGTTAACGATGCTTAATTTCACACAATCTGTTCAAATTTCAATCCTCTAATTTTAAATTTGTACATCGCGTGTTAGAATTGAGTAGCAGAGGAAGTGAACTAGAGAACTTACATAAAATTTAGAGTAGATAAATTTTTTAAATTTATTTTAATTAAATTTATTCAGGAAAAAAATTCTGAAAAAGTTAAGCGTTCAGCGAATTTTATACTGTAACCGAAATTGATAAGTGTCTGTTGACAACTTAGAATTAATTATGCATTGGAGCAAAATTCTCCAAATTCGCATTTAAAATGAAATTCTCCGACATTGAAATAAAAATCACAATGAGATATTATATAACCTTAAATTTCAAAATTTGCTTGAAAATTTGACATTTAAGAAGTGATGTCAAATTAATATTTTGAAATTGTAAGTGTACCGTCGAAATGTCATGAAAATTTATGAAATTATTAAAAAAACCAAAATTTCATTGTCAGGGATTGTGAATTTTATACTGTAATTTGGTAAAAAATTTTATGAGCATTACACTGAAAATTGAAAGCTCATAATTATCAGGATTGGATTTAATTCTCGAGGCCCACTGCAAATGTATTTTCAAATTTGCGAGTGTATAATGTGCCATTTGAAATTTACTATTACTATTCATTTTAAGACTATGTGTCATTAATTGCAATTGAAATTGAAAATGGGTATTTCGATATTTAGTTGAAATGAAATTCTTTTATTATTTTAAACCGAAGTTTTAACTCCTGGACTCCAAATTTCAATAAAAATTAAAACTTAAAATTTCTTCGCAGCCACATATTTGAATGATCGTAAAATGTTGGCAGAAAGGCAATTTTTTGTTAAATATTGAAATGAAATGAAATTGTTGAATTTCCATATTCAAATAAATAACCTATCCTTGTGCAATGGCACAAATTACACTTAAAATTTCTATCTAAACTATATTGAAATTAAAATGACTCTTTAATTTTAAGTTGTAATTTCTGTTTTAAATTCAAGTGAAATTATCACGTTAATATCGAAATTTGGATTATTTAAGATAGGTATTATACAATTTTAAATTTTATTTTTAATCAGGTAAATTATTTAGACTTTTAAATTATAATTAGCTTTCGTTAATTTCGGGTTAAATGCTTACTCTTAAAATTTTTATCGTAATCTCCGCTGAATAAAATACATAGTAATATTACACATATTCATAGTTTCCCTTTAAAACCGTATTGACGTAGGCAGTGGTTCAATCAGTTGTTCACCATTCAAACTGTAATGCACTTCAGTTATAAGTGAAAAGAAAATTGTAATATTAAGCATGTAATGAGCTAATGACATACGAGGTAATTCTACTCTGGATTTCTTCTATGACGGCATTACGTGCTGTAATGCTTACATAATTAAATTAGCATCCGACAGTACCGTTGCACACATTTACATACAAAACGTGATTGCACGGAGAGACGAACGAATGGAAATGCGTAATTTCTGATATATTGAATTTATTAATTACCTAATAGTTTATAATTATAATCATCATGTTTATGTAGCAAATAGCCTTTTTATTGCAGACTGTAATTTAACTCTGGATTCTTTGCATAAAATTGTAGTAGAATTACGTGGTGCAATTCTTCTGCATTGTTCTCATGGCAGAGGAGATTATCCTACCAATCGATAGCATCGCCGTTCGTATTTATTTACAAAACTTTCATAATATTACATTTTTTTTAAGAAATCCGCCTGCTTTAATGGCATCCCCCATATCTTGGCATCACATTATTTTTAAATGCTCAATAGTTCATTTTACAAACTGTTATGATAAGTACCTAACTTCATTACAATCTTACCATGGTGAATGCTTCAAATTGATTTATCCATACATTCCTTCTGTAGCTGCATAATACTTTGGCCGCATTTCATAGTGTAATGACTTCCACAAATGCATAATATTAGCAGAGGGGGCTATCAAACCAATCTACAGTGTCGTTGCTCACAATTTAATCGAACTACAGATGCATCTTGGTAATTTTATATAGGAAACATTAGAAACTGTAATGATAAGTGCCTAATTTCATTACATAATTGAACTGTAATGCGCTTCAGTTATGAGCGACTAATTATAGTTCATACAAATTGATTTATTCCTGTGACAACGTATCTCATAGTGTAATACCTTCCATAAATGTGTAAGATTAGCAGAGGAAGTTATCATAGCAATCTACAGTCTCATTGCTCACAATTTAATCGAATTACACACGCATCTTAGGAAGATTATAATATAGGAAGCATTACAAACTGTAATGATAAGCGCCTAGTTTCATCACTTAGTTGAAGTGTAACGCGCTTCAGTTATGAGCGACTAATTATAGTTTACACAAATTGATTTATTCCTGTGACAGCATAATACTAAGCGCATCTCATGGTGTAATGGCTTCCACAAATGCGTAAGATTTGGCTAAAGAGGCTATCAAACCAACCTACAGTGTTATTGCTCACAATTTTGTCGAATTACACACGCATGTTAGTAATTTTATATAGGAAACATTACTAACTGTAATGATAAGCGCCTAATTTCATTACTTAACGTGGGTACACTGTATGTACTTCAATTGTCAGAGCGGATAACCGTTTGGAGTTACTCTTGATTTCTTCGTGCCGGCATAAATTGTAATGAAATTACGTGCTGTAGTGCTTTTCACTGTCGTCTTTAGCGTTATTTGCACTACATACCATTCGTAAGATAAAAATGTACTTGAGTTACGCTAACTGATGTGTTTTCTTTGTTTTAGGTAAGTTGGAACAATTAATTGAGTTGTGGATTGTATCTTGTCCGGTAAGTGCTGACATTTTGCATTCAGTTTGGATATATCTCACGGTATTCAAACGCGCTAGCTTTACGTGATAGGTACTTACGTTATAATCAAAATAGGAATCTTGTAAAGAAATTCAGAACGTTAATTAGGAAATTAAGTTGTCAAAACGTAGAAATATAATTATCAGATCTTTCCAAGCTATCGAAAACAATGGGGATCGTCGCCGTCGCCGTCGCGATGAAAGGGGAACCTCTCTATATCAACTTGATCAAGTTGTAAACGCGTTATAGCATCAGCGAAAGACAACATAATTCCATTCATTTATTTTCTCCTTTATTAAACATTAAAACCGCACATCAAATTTAGTTTGCAGTTTGTGCTTGTGTTCCTATAGAGGGCGTATCAAATAATTAGACGCTGCATGCGGTTTATTGTTCTAAATGAGTCATCCGATCTATATTAGTTTATTGTCAGTAATAATAGACTTGTTTTGTAGCCCGATATTAAATTACAAATTGTACACCGTCGTCGACGTCGCCGCCGCCACCGTTGCTACAACGCTCTGTCGCTCATTTATTCTTAAAGGGAAAAATCCGTTAACGTCAATGCGCCTAAATTACCTAATCTTCTGCAGGAAACCTTCCAAATTTTAATCAGCATTATTACATTGGCCTCCCAATGCATCTAATCCCTTTTGTAATACTCAAACACGCGCGCTTTTTTCACTGTAATCTCTTCTCGGCCCTTCACCAATATAAACTTTTCCTTTATTTTTTTCATTCCATTTTTTTAGCTTTAGATTTCCCGGCGCGATTCTTAATTTGAATCTTATCTTGAGATATGCAATTTGTACTTGAAGTTATTATGCTTAATTGCGCCTAATTATTACAAATTATCAAGAATTGCCCTCAATAACAAGGACCATCACACTTTACGTTAAATTCTTTTATAAGGAAACCGCCTAATTAATTAGGAAAAATGTAATTGTAATTGACCCAAATTTACAATGAGATGAAGGTAATTTAGTAAAGGAGCATCGGAATTTTAAATTCGAAATTGAATAACACATTTTAAATGCAAATTTAATGATAACAAAGATTTAGTTTTGAGATTACCTCACATATTCCACGTGAAATTTCTTTGAAATCAACAGCCAATTATCTAGAAAATTACAATTTTTGTGTAGGTAAATGAAAATTGTTTTAAAACTGAAACTGGATTTTAGTTTTTTTAATTCTCGATTTTATCGAAAATTAACCTTCGCGTATTTGATTTCGGCAACCAAATTTGAGTATAATTTCTCTTGACATTAATTTCTTATACAAAAAGTTGATCACGTCGCCTCTTTTCTTTTTAATCATCTGAAAAGGATACATCTAGTGACCTATAAGGTACAAAACACCATCTGTATAGCCCGTTAAGTTCATCCAAACTGACGCCTTCATCTAGATCTAGATTCAATGATTGCATTACAGATAATTATAATTTGTAGATCATTTCTTCATTCTTCTCTTAGAGAGATGGTACCATACATCTAGATGGTTTACTTTTAAATGTGTGGCACCTAATTAATTAAGAAATGATACAACTTAACTATATAACATAGTTTTACCACTAATTGGCATGTAATTATTAATTATTTACGAACTTACTTTGTGAAACTCCATAATTAATTGTAATAACAAATACAAGTATTTCCACTAATTTTTTTTATTTAATTACTTATTACACTAACGACAGTGTATCTATGCATTTTTGTATATCTTACTTTTATTAGGCTCTTTAAACTCGAATGTAATTTTATTTCAAACCACTTTTGAATTTGCAAAAACACGTTGTTAGGCGTTATTGTTTCGAACGGGACGTGTCAATAATAAATAATAAATTAATTTTACAATTAGGACCTAAATAATCAATTTCTGAACGAAAATGCACTTAATTTGACTTAAATATCTTAATTTATTTAACTTTGTTTTTTTAATTGTATCCCTGATCGTTATTGTAAGAGTTAAATGGCATAACTGACACATGCATAATTACTTAAACGCACCTATTGGAACTTTCAATAATAATTATACAAAATATAATTATAAATTTTTAATTAACTAGTTAATTAATTAAATTATTTTCTGCACCTTAACGTCTACTACAAGTAATTAAAATGACACAATAATGACCACTTAGCATCTAAATACAAAAGAAAATCTTAATCATTTTTAACAGATTATTCAGTATTGAGAACACTTAATCCTTAGTACATAATTGGTATGCACCTAATTAAACACAATATCGAAGCTAGCAGAACATTAATACTTCAATCATACTTACATGATTGTCTCTAATTAGGGGTAAATTAACTTTGTGCTAATTGTAAAACAATCCACTTGTGTGCTATCAATAAAATGCGGTGTTTAAGATTTATGTTATCACGGTTCACGGATAATACCAAAATTCCTCAACTAATGAACGTAAGCATCTTCAAAATCTTAGGCAATTACTTCCTTCAAAGGCCTTCTTATTACTAATTAATTAAAAACTTCCAAATTTTAAAACAACCGCCCACCATTACGAGCACTTTATGCTTAAATTGCGCTAATTGGAATAGGTATGTAATAAGTACGTGAAATAAATTATAGATACAACTAAACTTTTTGAAGATTTAATCAGAGGCAAAATAATTAATTATTGTAATTAATAGTAAGATTTTAAAATATTTTTACAACGCACACTATGTAGGTATGTTAACAATGACTAACGTTTGTGAAGCAATTGATAATTTAATTACTTGGCATGCAAATTAGCTTGAATTAGTTGTTAAATTATGTAGAACTAATTTTTTGGATTATTACCTGCATTTTCAGCACTTGCCGTTTTTGGGTTTCTGCCTAAGCTTCTTTCACTGTTTAATCAAATTGTAATTAGTAGCGCCTAATTACATATAGATGGCACTTTTCGTAAATTCACAGGAATTTCCATGATTTGATTTTTACCCTCATCAACTCTTCCAGATTTAAATTCACTCTAAATGTTTAAATATTTGTTTATAATAGGAACCGTCGGCAATTTTTTTTTTTAATGACAATTAGGTGATTGTTGGAATGCTCACTAATTTCAATCAACTAAATATAAGTTTTTCCCTTTGTGTAAGGCTTTAGAATAATTGTGGCAGTATTTTCTTAAAAACGCCTTCTCAACGTATTTTGAAAATATTTACGGTCTGATTACCGGTATTTACTTTATTCAACACTTAATAAATTTCGCCGTTCTCAGTTTTCCTTTCGCTTCCGTTACTTTTCCGTACAAATTTTCCTACTGTTTATTAATTAACACGCTTCGCCTTTATATAAAACTGGGGAACGAAATCACAACGTCGTCGCTCTGCGTTATTCATGAATGGAGCAGAATTAGCACCTAATTAACTCTCTGCTGTGTAACCATTTCGGTTGGTTCGTTAACCTCAAAGTAGGAAAATGTATTTATGTATTCGATAGACATAAATAAACAACTTTGCGATACGAAAGAAGAAATTTTAATTGAAAAAAAAAGTAAGATTGTAAATCGTGTTGTAGTAGTAAAATTTGCATTAAAGACTAATTTGAATTCATTACAAATCGTGTTTCATTACAGGAAAACTTCCTTATTTTCTCTTTTCAAACAAATACCATCATGCGCTCACTTGCTCGATTACGTAAAATTACCTAAAATGGTCGTATTGAGTTATTTCGACGCGAAACCCGCTGTTGCATGATTACATTGTTGTTTTCACATCTATCTAATAATCATCTTATTAATCGTTTTTTAGAGTGAATTCGTGATGTAATCGTGAGCGTTTCTACTTTGTGTAGATTAATATTTTAAACAGTTACTAGGAGTTCTTTATTGTTACACAATAGAAGATTTTTTACTGACGATGTTGCCAACCTAATTATGTCGTACCATTAATTAGACTGTAATTAATTACACGCAGTTTTAATACGTAATCGTTTACGCGTTTATAGACCATTTATAGAACATAGCAACTGTCGACTGATGTAATTAGGTGTAATTAGGTTCCAATATATGGAAAGTGATGGTAATCAGTATCAGAAAAGGTTAAGTTAATTTGTATCTTAGGAGTAATTGAACTGTGAAATGGTAAAATGAATTTGTATCGTACCTAATTGAGAAAATTAATTAATTAATTATGAAAATGTGTTTGCAGTTCTAATTTAATTTAAACTGTTAAAGAATGAAATCATATAATTATCAACAAATCAGGAACAATGTGCGTCTTTCCTTTAAAACATTTCAAATATGTAAATATTCCGGGTTAAATTAGGAGAAAATTAGATACGAATTTCATGAAAAAGACGACAACACTCATTTGAGATTCCATTATCGCGTACTCCAATTTAATACAGTTGGTGCTAATTATATTTTGATGAAAAATACAAGGTAAAAACAACAGTTCAACTTAGAGGCACCTAATTAATTTTTACGTTCAAGTTGTGTTTCCAGAATTTCCATCAACCTTTTATTTATTTTGTGTCATTCTTAATACAAATTAATATCTACAAAGTAACTTATTTAATTAATTATAGTAAATGATTTTTTAACGTTCCAATGGACACATAATGTTCCTAATTTGCTCACAATTCATAAAATATTCTTATTTAACAAATTAAGCTTCTGTAGCAAACGCACAGCAAGTTTAGTATATACTTCATGAAATGACCTCATGACTGTCCATTAGCAGCTAATTAGCACTAACTGTCGGCACATAATGGGCACTAACCGTCCAAACCTAATTAGCTGCAGTTTCAATCGGAGTACGTAAAAAATTACACAATAATGATAGACCAAAATGAATTTAAATAACTA
Organism: Pyrocoelia pectoralis; assembly: GCA_036250285.1. Taxonomy (NCBI): domain Eukaryota; kingdom Metazoa; phylum Arthropoda; class Insecta; order Coleoptera; family Lampyridae; genus Pyrocoelia; species Pyrocoelia pectoralis. The sequence continues at coordinate 33,451,534 of CM070081.1, forward strand.
ATTACTTTTCGTTGCTGCCTTTCTACATTAATCACTCCTGATTACAGTACCTACAAAATCGGTAATTACGCCTTATATAGTTAGTAGGTACCAATTATAATTGTCATCCTAGATAAAGTAGGAATTGGTCGTCGATTGGGGGAAAATAATTTGTAATGTATCGTGAAAGCATACTTTTTAGTGGAAAAGCAGTTATTATTAAATTAGTGGCAATATGCGGCTGAGATCATTTGAACCCGTAATTTGCAAATAATAATCAAAATAGGTGCAGCAGCTTCAACTTCAACATGCATCGCTTAATTCCAGTTCCTATTAAACTTATCTACTCTTGTAGAAAAGTATTGGAACGAACAATGAATACAGATCCCCTTAATTTGGACTTGCAATCCTCCAAATTTGATCCATCACCACTAGAAGAAGCGGCCCTACAAGCTCTCTTGAAAAATTAACTTCTTTTCGCGCTAATCAATTGTCACATCTCTAATTTACGATTCTAAAACCCAGATTTCTGCTTAAGTACAAACTGATCGATGTTTGTGCCTGTGCCAATTAGTCATCAGACAAATGTCTCTTTGTTCTGTAATGCTAGAGTAAATTTTGCAATCAGACGAAATCGCAACATAGTTGTTAGGAACATTGAGAATTGAGAATGAGGAGATGGAATAATTCCTAATTAAATTAAGTTAAAATAAGTACTTTGTATTCACTTTGATTCCAATTCCTGCTCGATTACCTATATTAATTTCAACATATATCTTTGAGTTGTTGTTGTTGAGATGTTTATGAAATTAGCCGCATTTCTAATTAATTACGTTGACCTACTTAGAAGACTATTAAATACAAACAAATGGTATCTTGAACTAATTATGAGTACCAAATCAATAGCTTTAGTTACTGCTAGTACTTGTAAAAAATTTTAGTTGGAAAAATTTGGTGAAAACATTATGACACTAATTAACTGTACTGTGAAAGTGCATCCATAATTAGTTCTAAATTATAATTATTACGTTAATTGTTTCCAGTTACCTTATATTTAAGCTTAATCCACTTACGAATTATAGCTTCAACATTTAAGAGCGATGTAATTATAGGCACGATTAATTAATTATCCTAATTTAATTCTCGGTTTATATAATTACAACTAATTGTTGTTCCTCAACATTGGAATCGAATTGAGCTTGTTGAATAATATCGAGTATTAAGGTAAATACAGTGTTTAGATTTAATTATTGGGATCAAGCTCAAAGGAAAGATTTGTAATTATTCTAACTTTATTAATTTGTTGCTAAAAGTTTAGGATTAAATTTGCATCAGTTGATTAATTACACCGTTTTAATGCAATTCAGCAATTGAAGTGTAACGTACCGATTTTTATAAAATTGCGATGTTGCTTAATTGGGGCTGTTTGCAATGAATTCGGTGTGACTGATTTACCATCATTAACTTCACTAGATGATCAGCGCATATTCCATGTACTTACTAATTAGGCCGAATTGTTTAATTAATTGAATTATCCGAGCTTTCTGCTTTAGTATCCAATTTTATCATTCATTGTACAGTAAGTATGCTGTCATTAAATTTAAATTAAATTCTTGGAATATTGGTATTGTTCCTTTGAAATTATATCGGAGGAGGGTGTCTTTATTTATTATTGTTATTATTTATACCGAAGTACAGGTCGCATAATTTAAGATGATTTGGAGGTCATATGCGCATTCGTCCGTTTTCAAATATTCAACTCGCGGCAATTCGAGAATTTCAGTAATTTTAAGCTGTTGTACTTGACGATTGTTCCCGAACGCGATGACGTATCTGCGCGACCCGAATCATCTTAAATTGTGCGACCTGTAGTGTGTTAATTGATTTTAGGAAAATGGTGCATAGAAACGCCTAATTATTAACATTGCTAGCTTAATCAATCGTGAACCCCCAATTCCTTCTACTGAGTGTCAATTGATTTTGATTTAAATTGGCGTCTAACTAATGTTAGAAGAAAATTTAATCAATTACCACCTTGACAAATTTGTACAAAAGTAGATTCATATTTCCATAAGAAGAATTTTGTCTGATTGTGCTAGCTCAATGCTAATTAGTTCTATAAAACTGTTTTATTAAGCTTAATTTTTGTAATAATTAGTGCTATTTTGTTGATCTTTTGCACCGTTTGCTTTAGTGACTAATTTCATTAATAGCTTTAAAGTGAATGTAGTTTATCAAATTCAGGGACACGCAGTTCATTGGTATTTCATCAGCAGTGACTATCATTTGAAAATTTTGGCGCAGACCACCTCAATGGGGGGGGCTAAAAATAATGAGAAATAAGTGAAGCGATTAAAGTAATAAAAACTTTATCTGGTATTAATTACTTATTGGATGCTAATTGTTTGATTGTTAAAATTCTCTCAGGTGTTGATGAATTTCAAATTATTTTATACGATGATAAAAATATGTCAAAATTAGTGACTCTCCTAGGCGTAGTTGATCACCCCGCCCCTCGAATTGAGGTGCCACTATTTTAAATTAGTAATTAGATATGCTGCTTGCGAGCGCATTATATCATTTCCAATTACAATTAAGAATTTCAATTAAATTAGGTGCATCTTGTCTAAAATTAACATTGCTTTAAAAAAGTACAATATTGTATAAATTATGGTGGTAAAAAAGGTTGAAAACTTAATTAAGGCGAAAATATTGAAATAAACAAAAAAATGATAAACGTAGAGAGCTTAAGCATTTATGAATTTTCTACCTCAATATTAAAGATTTAAAGGTGTCAAAATATTGAACTTCTAAAACCCTTAATGTCAACAACTTTTGAAAGTTGAACGTGTAGCTTTCCAGACTTTTCACTTCTACATTTTCACAGTTCTTAATCCCTTAATCAAGAAGTGTATTAAGACGGCGCAACTTAAAACTTTGATCTTTTAGGGTGCGATAGTGCTTCGAGGAAAATAATTACGAACGCTACAATAAGAAATTTCAAAAAAAAATGTGCACGGAAGGGGGTTCAGTTTTGAAAATGTCTCATCAAGAAAACGACATTTAATTAAGTAGATACGCGGGACTTTTTCGAGTTGCCAAATTTCATTCAAAGGTTATTCTAAGATAATTCAGTTACCCGAATGTTTGTTTGCTATAGTTTCGAAGGAACCCTTTTTAACGAAATTGTGAAAGCGAATTCAAATTGAAAATTTTGTTCTTCCATCCGTTCGTTTCTCATTCTCCTTATCAACAATTTACATTTATGTCGTAATGTGAAAATCGAAGCCTTTGTTACAATACAATCAGCAATTTACTTATAATTTAAAAAAAGCTTGGGGTGAGGGAGGGTTCTTTTCAATAAATAAGAGGAACAAAAGACGAACGTGCTACTGTTTATCTAGAAAGGCGACTTGTGAATTATTCCAAAAGATTAACATTAATTAGAATCGAAACTTCCGGAATTAAATCATTAATTTACAGCTGGGCAATGACAGCGACAATCATGTTTATTTTCTAATTGTGTTACAAGCCGGCGAAACGAGAATAGGAGGAAATGCTTAACCGGGTTACCATTAAACGTCTAAACAGAACGAAAAAGGACTAACCCTATAATTATTATTCCCCGGGCGCCACCTACCTATAAAACTATGGGAAACCTTCCTCGTCGTATTTATGAGTTGAACGATTCGAAATGCAAATATTTATTCAAGATTGATTATATCCTTTACATTTAAATTGGGACGAAAATTCTAATCAATCATTTATTTAATTAAGAGTCTCGTGCTGAAAAATTTAGAAACTCACAAATCAATACCGACCCATTCTTCTTCTTCTTTCACTTAAATATTCCATTTAATTGATAAAATTCAATTGAAAACAATCGAGTAATTAACGCCTAATAATTACCAATAGGTACTTCATAATTCGGCGTTTATTATAACTAGAAAAGTTTAATTTACTTAATTGCAAATTTTAGGCGTCTTTATCGCATAAAATTGGCGACTTGATCCACGCTTTTATAAATTCCCAGATAGAAGCGCAAATGGTATATACTTAATGCATGGCACCTAATTTTCGTATATAAACATGACAACGCACGCAATTCTACTATGAGTTTTAATTTAACTTAGGTGTTTACAACTAGATTTTTTCTAATTATTCTTAATCTCGGTAGTAGTGAAAGTGTCAATGCTCCTATAATTAGGACCCGACAATTAAACCATCAAGATACGTTTAATCCTTTGTTTGGATCAGATGGTGAATAGGTTTCGTTTCCCATCTCAGTCCGAACATTTTATGGTGCGCCTAATTTACTCATGTGTATAATACGTGGCACCTAATTTCATATATGTTATTATCAAGCCGCCGCGTGTTTGTGAATTCGGCTAACGTTTGCAATTTAAGGAATGCTTAACTTCGACAATAGTTCGTGCTAATTGCAATGACCAGAAAAATAAATAATTAAGCTGAGGAGAATTACATAATTGTAATGAGACTTCAATTGGCAAACCCCTTAATATTTTCTAGTTTAGTAAGATTCATTTATCGGTACATGAAAAGCATTTACGTATAAGAATGTTATGCACTAATTGCCATAAATTGTAATTAGCATTCGCTTCTTTGCTTTTTTAGTCTATTCTTTAGAAAAACGCCGAACTCAAGTTTAAATGAAAAGAATTTTAGTAGATACATGAACGCTTCTTTTGAAAAGTGTTTTTTAAGCTTATTGTTTGCAAGTTATACTTTACTTATTTAAAATAACCTCTCTCCTATTGTGAAGGTAATTGGATTATTTAATTTGTATCTAATTACCATGTAACAAAAATTAAATCGAGATAATAATTTCAAACCAATATTAAAATGATATAATGACCAATGTCCTTGTATACAATTAGGTGTCTGGAAAATTATGTGCTTGATACTACTAATCCCAATATTTTCGCGCAAACGTCTTAATTTAGTTCAATCTCCCATACTCTGTTAGTGCAGTAATTTTAAGACAAATACCACGTTAACCATGGCGCACCTAATTTAATTCATTAGTATACGTTTACTAAATTTTTTGAAATGCTATTACTTACAAACATGTGAGCTTAAATGATATCAGTACCACGTAATTACTTCTCCGCTTGAGTCGCGTCTTAATTGTATCATTTCGCGCTTAATTACAATTTCGCCGAAATTATAATACGTTTCTTTACTTCAATTAGCAACTAGTTAATACTTTATTTTGCTTGATTTAATTTAATGTTCACTTAACTATGTTATAACAAAAGCATAATTGCACATTTTATTTTGTTAGTAATTAGATGCTAATTAGTCCGATTTAATGGAAATATGTACTGAAGGAGGAAACAAGTGCTCTCCTTATGCAGCATTGCTAATTATGCACCACCAAACATTTTGGGCCATGTGTCACATTAATGTATCCTTGTGTATTCATGTAACTCTCATTAACTGTTAAGACCTTACAATAATATGTAGGTACATTTTTACATACCCTGATTCAAACTATGCTAATTAAGTTCGTGCAGTTACCGTTAATTTTGTTATTTCATTGTCATCAGTGGCACCTAATGCATATTATTAGCTATATACATCAAAATGTACCTAAACACTAAGATGTAGGTCAAGTTTAGAGCTTTAAATACACATTAATGGAATTTTTCAAATATGTAACCGATTATCACGTGTTAAGCAGCGCCTAATTATAAAAAAAAACAAATTTCCTTAATAATAATTAGATAGCACATTAGTTAATGGTTAAATTAGAGCATAATCTATTGCCTGCTTGTCCACAGTGTAAGCAAAAACAGCTACATGTTTTAGTTGAGTGAGTGACACCTAATTGATTACTATACACCGTGTCCAAGATAAGAATGCACAGCATGGGGATCTTGAAAACGGTAAGAGATACGAAGGCGGTTAAATTAGAGAAAAGTTGTATAATTTAGGGCATGTTCATATGTAGTTTGCAAAAGTTCATTATTGTTTATCGTTTCCGAGATTTTGAACAAAATGCGATTTTTGGGTTTTTCTTTTTTCGTAATTCCTTCCTTTGTTTTAAAAGATTTTTAAAAACCAAAGATACTTCTTCATTGTCACTTTTTGAATTCTATTAGATGGCGGTCTCAATTTTTTTATACGACGTTTCGTCTCCGAGCAGTGTTGTAACAGATACATTTTTTTCAGCATCTAGATACAGATACAGATACTTTAAATAAAATATATCTAGATACTTCTTCAGATACATTTTCTTATATGTATCTAGATATAAATACAAATACTAACAAAATGTATCTAGATACAACGAAGATACTTTACCCACATGAAAATAAAAAAAAAATTATAAAGCGGTATTCACACTTGTGCATTTTCATGCTGCATTTTTAGATGCGGCGTCACCTCTTGAACTTGCTGCAATCTTTCATGTAGCAACTCCCATGCATTCACATTAGTGCATTTTTAAATGTACAGGGAAAATCTCTGCAGGGATTTAATTTTCCACAAATTATAACTGTATGTTGGTGTTGAGAAGTGCACATTCCCACAGACAACTAACACATTGCACAAGTTGCAGAGCGGAAGTACCTACCAACTTAAAACAAACATCAACTGACTATTGGCATAATATTGGCAAGGAATAAATCGCTGTAAAATCCTAGAAATGCACGATTAAACTGCTCGAAAATAGAACAAGTTACGAGTATCATGCATGTTGTGATGCTGCAACTTTTCCAGTGTGAATCAAGGATCACTGATCGTTTTTACAATTTGTTTATATATTTATAATTTATAGTTTGTTAAAAATATTTGCAGTGCGAATGTATCTTGTTTCAGATACCCCAAAAAAAATATCTAGATACAGATACAGATACAAAATTTTTCAAGTATCTCAATTGTATCTCGATACTCAAAAAAGCATCTAGATACTGTATCTAGATACTTGTATCTCGATACATTACAACACTGTCTCCGAGGAACCATCATCAACTTTATTTTTTTATATGGCCGCAATCAACGAAACACCCTGTATTCGATAGTATTTTTTATTACGAATTTAACGATGTATTACACATTATGGTTTTCAAGCAAATTTTTTTTAAGGAATATTCGGATTAATTTTAGTATTTGATAATATTTTTTTATGTAAAAATTTAACAACTCCAATCTTTTAAACCTATTTAATTAAAGTTAAATAATTGCAATAACTGTTTAAATGGGTTGCCGTTATTTTCTGGACACAGGTTGACTGTGTTTATTGAAATTTTTCTTAAAAACTAGCTTCAAAACCATAATGTGAAATACATCGTTAAATTCGTAATAAAAAATACTATCGAATACAGGGTGTTTCGTTGATTGCGGCCATATAAAAAAATAAAGTTGATGATGGTTCCTCGGAGACGAAACGTTGTATAAAAAAATTGAGACCGCCATCTAATAGAATTCAAAAAGTGACAATGAAGAAGTATCTTTGGTTTTTAAAAATCTTTTAAAACAAAGGAAGGAATTACGAAAAAAGAAAAACCCAAAAATCGCATTTTGTTTAAAATCTCGGAAACGATAAACAATAATGAACTTTTGCGGCCAGCATGTGAACATACTCTAAATAGCGCAACTTTTTTCTAATTTAAGCCACCCTGTATCTTCTACCGTTTTCAAGATCCCCATGCTGTGCATTCTTATCTTGGATACGGTGTATAGCAAGTTTTCGTTTGAATTATGACATTAAAGAATTAATTTTGGCGAAGTAGCAAACGTGTAACTGAAATTTGAACTTTTAAAAGGTGCAATTATTATTCTAATATCACCGTCGCACCTTAATTGAAATTAATTATGTGTACCATGGATTGGCGTCTGTCTTAGAAACAGGTGGTGAGGTTTGTGAAATCATCTTAATGTCGTCTTTTTAAAGTAGTACCTAATTTAGGAAAATTAGGCGTCTTTTGGAATTAGCATCTGCATTAAAAATGGGGGTTGCAATCAGTTTGTTTGTAATTAGACTAATTACCATGTAACTTAATCAGAATCATCATATATCTTTCACTCAACGTTAGAATGTACATATTCCTTGAATTCTATTGCTGAAAATTACAAAATTTTAATTAGCCGCTGACTGCTAAATTAGCACGCTCCTTCTGAAAATTTTAAGCTTTCGAAGGTTTTATTACGAGACTTCTTATTTAATAGATCGTAACTCAGATGTTTGAATCCGTAAATAAATCGTCCTTTTTGTCCTGTAAATTGTTATAGTTTTTTCTGGTTTATTATTAGATAACAGCCGCATGATATGTCTTAGTTAATGTCGATAATTGGAAAATTTCGTTCTTTTTACTGTTACGCTTACGTGGACATGTACACCTTGACAAGTTCCCCTTTTTTTCCTATCCTTTGTAGAGTAATGTAATTGTAATCGCAAAATGTAAATGAATGCAAATCTTTTTGCATGACTTGAAAAACAGCTGTAATTTGCCAACATTCACGACATCCATAGTGCGCGCGAGACGGATTCTTATGCATTTGACTTTGCCTAACGTGTAGCGAGTACGAAAGGTGACTTTAGTTGCGGAATTTTAATTGCGTAATTATCCGCGCAAACTTTGTTACTGCCAGACTGTGTGTCGCTTTGCAAAATTGCCTGAGGTGTGCCAATCAAAGTCACGGCCAACTTTTATCTATTGTTAATCTTGACGTGGGTACTGGCAAGGCCAGGGTTGGGCTTAAATTAGTTTCAGCTGTTCAATTATTTTTATTATGTTTTTGTTATTAAATTTTTATGCCAAGCAAATTCTTAATGTACCAATTTTTTTTAATCCGCTGTAATTTTTCAAATTACTCGAATGGTACCGAAATACACATCTGAAGAGAATCTCCTGTACTGGGAGTAACAAATCGTTTATTTAGCTTACATAATTGTAACAAATGATCCTAATTGGATTTACATACACCTAATTAGGCGCGACCAGTATTCGATTGACAAATTTCTTTAATATTTTTGACAATCTGGTTGTAAGTTAACTTAAAAATAACATTTCCATACAAATAATAACGCACTTAGTTCAACATTTCCAGCGATTTCGGCGTCGAATTACTGGTAGACCGTTTTCAACTTACAACTTAACGTGAGAGGCGATATTAATTTAATGTGACTTTAGTCAATAAGACAGTAATGTTGGAAAAAGCAACGCGACAGTCAAACAGCAGCAAACTACCATAAGTAGGTATTTAATTCTCATAATTACGTTTAAGGCGCCTAATTACATTTAATTTTCTTTAACACGTAAATGAGAGTCCCGGAGAATAAACAATTATGTATAGCAAAGTAGTGTCACACGAATTTGCTTTATTTTTTATTGTTGTGAATATTTACTCATATCAAGCATCGATTATTTATTCATGGAAAGTATAATTTGCTCAATGGTAAATTAGGCGTCTTTATAAATGGGCAAATTTTAAGGTAGAATGTCTGCTACGTGGCACCTAATGTTCGCCTATTTAACATATTTTTAATAATGAGTAATTAGAAAACTTTTAGTTTTAATTGCATTTAGGCCTTCACTTAATTACTGATTTGAGCAAGGAAAGTTTCAATACCGTTATGAAATTAGGATTTTGTGTCTAGTCGCAACTGGGCCAAAATGAAAAAAAAATGGATTGATCAATCGGAACAGTAATGTTGCTAGTCATTTCTGTCATCAGTGGCATGTAATTAAACTGTGCTGTATTAGGCGCCGGAACTGAAACAATAAGGAAAATACGATATTTGACGGTTTACTTTTAAATTTGTAGCGCGCCTACTTAATCAACTTTTGTTTCCATTTGAAATCAATAATCAATTGCTTTGTTTAATTAAACGTGATTTAAGGACGAGTTAACTAATATTTTAGGAGAATCGAGATTTAGAATTTGTTTTTCGATAAATTAGCTGCTAATTACAGTTTTCGTTATTTTGCAAAATTGAAGGGAATGCAGTTTAGTAGATCTTGCTTTTGTTACGATTTTTAACCCTTAGTCCAGTCCAGCTCTTGAAGGGAGGCATGTATGCGAATACATATTAGTATTATTACGTTGTTAGTAGCTAATTAGTGACAATCACAATTAGGTCGGAAAATCCTCCGAAATTTTGTATGAATCAATTCATTTTTTACTTTCTTAATTTCATCGATGATTTGTCTGTGTAACAGAAACAAAGATGTGACAATATTATTTTCAGTAGAATGTCTGTCATTAGCGACACCTAAACAAAAACATTCAATTTGACCCTTAATTTTAATCATTTTAGGTTCCAGAAATTATACAATGAACACTATGTGCAGTATACTCCTAAATTGGTGGCTCCTAATTAATCAAGGAGTGATACAACTTAAATATCAAACCAATTTTGTTTCTATCTGTAATTTTGTTGGCACCTAATGAACTCCTAATTATTAAAGGTCCGTTAAGCTGGCACAACCCCTATAGCACAATCAGTTGAAACGTACCACATAATTTAGTACTCATTTATTACTAATTAATTACCCAAAAGTCAAATTTATTACTGTTGATTTTAAAAAAAAAAAAGTGGTTGTGCCAGCTTAACCGTTAAGCTAGCACAACCCAAAAAAAAAAAACTATTAAGTAGCTAACACCACACTAATAATTGATTACTAATTAATTACTAATTAATTACTCACTATTTACCAAGGACTTAACCATATTTAAGCTCTCAATCCCCGCGCAGTCCGAAATTAGACCCGCACAGTAATGTGGAGTCACCCACCTCCGCCAAATCGTTATTCGTTATTTTAAACATTTTTCCAATGATATGTGAACGTACCCTAAGACAACTAAGTGTTTGTAATTTGTAAATTAATGAATGTGCAGCCGGATACGGGATATTGTTTTTTATGCTATGAATGAATTAGACCAGCCCTACCAGATAAAAGGCAGTTTGCGATGCACCAATCAAAATACATCGACATTAATTGAAAATCAATCGTAACATAATGTTTGAACATAGGTTAGAAATTGATTACTCCAGCACAATCAGTTCAAATTAATTTTTACATGGATTAATCGATTTATGAATTCTTTAAAATAAGTTAGGAATTTATTACTCCACCACAATCAGTTCAAATTAATTTTAACATGTATTAATCGATGTATGAATGCTTTAATATAAGTTAGGAATTGATTACTCCAGCACAATCAGTTCAAATTAATTTTTACATGGATTAATCGATATATCAATGCTTTAAAGTAAGTTAGCAATTTATTACTCCAGCACAATCAGTTCAAATTAATTTTAACATTGACTAATCGATGTATGAATACTTTAAAGTAAGTTAGGAATTTATTACTCCAGCACAATCAGTTCAAATTAATTTTAACATTGACTAATCGATGTACCAATGCTTTAAAATAAGTTAGGAATTGATTACTCCAGCACAATCAGTTCAAATTAATTTTAACATTGACTAATGGATGTATGAATACTTTAAAGTAAGTTAGGAATTTATTACTCCAGCACAATCAGTTCAAATTAATTTTTACATGGATTAATCGATTTATGAATTCTTTAAAATAAGTTAGGAATTTATTACTCCACCACAATCAGTTCAAATTAATTTTAACATGTATTAATCGATGTATGAATGCTTTAATATAAGTTAGGAATTGATTACTCCAGCACAATCAGTTCAAATTAATTTTTACATGGATTAATCGATATATCAATGCTTTAAAGTAAGTTAGCAATTTATTACTCCAGCACAATCAGTTCAAATTAATTTTAACATTGACTAATCGATGTATGAATACTTTAAAGTAAGTTAGGAATTTATTACTCCAGCACAATCAGTTCAAATTAATTTTAACATTGACTAATCGATGTATCAATGCTTTAAAATAAGTTAGGAATTGATTACTCCAGCACAATCAGTTCAAATTAATTTTAACATTGACTAATGGATGTATGAATACTTTAAAGTAAGTTAGGAATTTATTACTCCAGCACAATCAGTTCAAATTAATTTTAACATTGACTAATCGTTGTATGAATACTTTAAAGTAAGTTAGGAATTTATTACTCCAGCACAATCAGTTCAAATTAATTTTAACATTGACTAATCGATGTATGAATACTTTAAAGTAAGTTAGCAATTTATTACTCCAGCACAATCAGTTCAAATTAATTTTAACATTGACTAATCGATGTATCAATGCTTTAAAATAAGTTAGGAATTGATTACTCCAGCACAATCAGTTCAAATTAATTTTAACATTGACTAATGGATGTATGAATACTTTAAAGTAAGTTAGGAATTTATTACTCCAGCACAATCAGTTCAAATTAATTTTAACATTGACTAATCGATGTATCAATGCTTTAAAATAAGTTAGGAATTGATTACTCCAGCACAATCAGTTCAAATTAATTTTAACATTGACTAATGGATGTATGAATACTTTAAAGTAAGTTAGGAATTTATTACTCCAGCACAATCAGTTCAAATTAATTTTAACATTGACTAATCGTTGTATGAATACTTTAAAGTAAGTTAGGAATTTATTACTCCAGCACAATCAGTTCAAATTAATTTTAACATTGACTAATCGATGTATCAATGCTTTAAAATAAGTTAGGAATTGATTACTCCAGCACAATCAGTTCAAATTAATTTTTACATGGATTAATCGATTTATGAATTCTTTAAAATAAGTTAGGAATTTATTACTCCACCACAATCAGTTCAAATTAATTTTAACATGTATTAATCGATGTATGAATGCTTTAATATAAAGGTCCGTTAAGCTGGCACAACCCCTATAGCACAATCAGTTGAAACGTACCACATAATTTAGTACTCATTTATTACTAATTAATTACCCAAAAGTCAAATTTATTACTGTTGATTTTAAAAAAAAAAAAGTGGTTGTGCCAGCTTAACCGTTAAGCTAGCACAACCCAAAAAAAAAAAACTATTAAGTAGCTAACACCACACTAATAATTGATTACTAATTAATTACTAATTAATTACTCACTATTTATCAAGGACTTAACCATATTTAAGCTCTCAAGCCCCGCGCAGTCCAAAATTAGACGCGCACAGTAATGTGGGGTAACCTACCTCCGCCAAATCGATATTCGTTATTTTAAACATTTTTCCAATGATATGTGAACGTACTGTAAGACCAGGGGCGGCATTTAGGGAGGGCTGAGGGGGGCGGCCGACCCCCCCAACAATGTGGGCTGTACTGTGAGGGCTATACATTAAACCTCAATAAAATAAAATTGGACTGTCTGTTTAAACAGAAAAGAAAAAATTACGCCAAACGGTGGCCCAACGAAAAGGTAACAGGCGGGTTTCTGGCTAGAATATTTTTTCTTTTGAGAAATGCAAAGACACGTCAATTTTTATATCAAGGGAGACAACTTTGCTGCAAAATGTACGGGAACGATTTAATCAAAATCGTATTATTGCATGGAAGCTGAGGGTAGGCACTTCCAACATTTATTAAACTAAGTTTGAATTTCCATAAACTGGTTTTATTAATTAGCACAAGAAAAAATTAACCCTTGTTTTTATTTAAAAATTTAAGGGTTGTTTACCCTGTACCTGCGCTAAGGGATGAAATAATTTCAGGTTGAAAATCATGACAAAAGTTGTACCCCTCAACATAACAATTGACGTGTTTTGCATTTCTCAAAAAAAAAATTTTCCTAGCCAGAATCCCGTCTGTTACCTTTTCGTTGGGCCAATAGAGAAAAAACTATTCGTTGCCCCCTCCAACAAAACACTGAAATGCCGCCACTGTGTAAGACAACTAAGTGCTTGTAATTTGTAAATTAATGAAGGTGCAGCCGGATATCGGATATTGTTTTTTACCAGATAAAAGGCAGCTTGCGATGCACCAATCAAAATACATCGACATTAATTGAAAATCAATCGTAACATAATGTTTGAACATAGGTTAGAAATTGATTACTCCAGCACAATCAGTTCAAATTAATTTTTACATGTATTAATCGATGTATGAATGCTTTAATATAAATTAGGAATTTATTACTCCAGCACAATCAGTTCAAATTAATTTTAACATTGACTAATCGATGTATGAATACTTTAAAGTAAGTTAGGAATTTATTACTCCAGCACAATCAGTTCAAATTAATTTTTACATGTATTAATCGATGTATGAATGCTTTAATATAAGTTAGGAATTTATTACTCCAGCACAATCAGTTCAAATTAATTTTTACATGTATTAATCGATGTATGAATGCTTTAATATAAATTAGGAATTTATTACTCCAGCACAATCAGTTCAAATTAATTTTAACTTTGACTAATCGATGTATGAATACTTTAAAGTAACTTAGGAATTGATTACTCCAGCACAATCAGTTCAAATTAATTTTAACATTGACTAATCGATGTATGAATACTTTAAAGTAAGTTAGGAATTTATTACTCCAGCACAATCAGTTCAAATTAATTTTAACATGGATTAATCGATGTACGAATACTTTAAAGTAAGTTAGGAACATCGATTAGTCAATGTTAAAATTAATTTGAACTGATTGTGCTGGAGTAATCAATTCCTAAGTTATATTAAAGCATTCATACATCGATTAATACATGTAAAAATTAATTTGAACTGATTGTGCTGGAGTAATAAATTCCTAACTTACTTTAAAGTATTCATACATCGATTAGTCAATGTTAAAATTAATTTGAACTGATTGTGCTGGAGTAATCAATTCCTAAGTTACTTTAAAGTATTCATACATCGATTAGTCAAAGTTAAAATTAATTTGAACTGATTGTGCTGGAGTAATAAATTCCTAACTTACTTTAAAGTATTCATACATCGATTAGTCAAAGTTAAAATTAATTTGAACTGATTGTGCTGGAGTAATAAATTCCTAACTTACTTTAAAGTATTCATACATCGATTAGTCAAAGTTAAAATTAATTTGAACTGATTGTGCTGGAGTAATAAATTCCTAACTTACTTTAAAGTATTCATACATCGATTAGTCAAAGTTAAAATTAATTTGAACTGATTGTGCTGGAGTAATAAATTCCTAACTTACTTTAAAGTATTCATACATCGATTAGTCAAAGTTAAAATTAATTTGAACTGATTGTGCTGGAGTAATAAATTCCTAACTTACTTTAAAGTATTCATACATCGATTAGTCAAAGTTAAAATTAATTTGAACTGATTGTGCTGGAGTAATAAATTCCTAACTTACTTTAAAGTATTCATACATCGATTAGTCAAAGTTAAAATTAATTTGAACTGATTGTGCTGGAGTAATAAATTCCTAACTTACTTTAAAGTATTCATACATCGATTAGTCAAAGTTAAAATTAATTTGAACTGATTGTGCTGGAGTAATAAATTCCTAACTTACTTTAAAGTATTCATACATCGATTAGTCAAAGTTAAAATTAATTTGAACTGATTGTGCTGGAGTAATAAATTCCTAACTTACTTTAAAGTATTCATACATCGATTAGTCAAAGTTAAAATTAATTTGAACTGATTGTGCTGGAGTAATAAATTCCTAACTTACTTTAAAGTATTCATACATCGATTAGTCAAAGTTAAAATTAATTTGAACTGATTGTGCTGGAGTAATAAATTCCTAACTTACTTTAAAGTATTCATACATCGATTAGTCAATGTTAAAATTAATTTGAACTGATTGTGCTGGAGTAATAAATTCCTAACTTACTTTAAAGTATTCATACATCGATTAGTCAATGTTAAAATTAATTTGAACTGATTGTGCTGGAGTAATAAATTCCTAACTTATATTAAAGCATTCATACATCGATTAATACATGTAAAATTTAATTTGAACTGATTGTGCTGGAGTAATAAATTCCTAACTTACTTTAAAGTATTCATACATCGATTAGTCAATGTTAAAATTAATTTGAACTGATTGTGCTGGAGTAATCAATTCCTAAGTTATATTAAAGCATTCATACATCGATTAATACATGTAAAAATTAATTTGAACTGATTGTGCTGGAGTAATAAATTCCTAACTTACTTTAAAGTATTCATACATCGATTAGTCAATGTTAAAATTAATTTGAACTGATTGTGCTGGAGTAATAAATTCCTAACTTACTTTAAAGTATTCATACATCGATTAGTCAATGTTAAAATTAATTTGAACTGATTGTGCTGGAGTAATAAATTCCTAACTTACTTTAAAGTATTCATACATCGATTAGTCAATGTTAAAATTAATTTGAACTGATTGTGCTGGAGTAATCAATTCCTAAGTTACTTTAAAGTATTCATACATCGATTAGTCAAAGTTAAAATTAATTTGAACTGATTGTGCTGGAGTAATAAATTCCTAACTTACTTTAAAGTATTCATACATCGATTAGTCAATGTTAAAATTAATTTGAACTGATTGTGCTGGAGTAATAAATTCCTAACTTACTTTAAAGTATTCATACATCGATTAGTCAATGTTAGAATTAATTTGAACTGATTGTGCTGGAGTAATAAATTCCTAACTTACTTTAAAGTATTCATACATCGATTAGTCAATGTTAAAATTAATTTGAACTGATTGTGCTGGAGTAATAAATTTCTAAGTTATATTAAAGCATTAATACATCGATTAATACATGTAAAAATTAATTTGAACTGATTGTGCTGGAGTAATAAATTCCTAACTTATATTAAAGCATTCATACATCGATTAATACATGTAAAATTTAATTTGAACTGATTGTGCTGGAGTAATAAATTCCTAACTTACTTTAAAGTATTCATACATCGATTAGTCAATGTTAAAATTAATTTGAACTGATTGTGCTGGAGTAATAAATTTCTAACTTATATTAAAGCATTCATACATCGATTAATACATGTAAAATTTAATTTGAACTGATTGTGCTGGAGTAATAAATTCCTAACTTATATTAAAGCATTCATACATCGATTAATACATGTAAAAATTAATTTGAACTGATTGTGCTGTAGTAATAAATTCCTAACTTACTTTAAAGTATTCATACATCGATTAGTCAATGTTAAAATTAATTTGAACTGGTTGTGCTGGAGTAATCAATTCCTAACTTATATTAAAGCATTCATACATCGATTAATACATGTAAAAATTAATTTGAACTGATTGTGCTGGAGTAATAAATTCCTAACTTACTTTAAAGTATTCATACATCGATTAGTCAATGTTAGAATTAATTTGAACTGATTGTGCTGGAGTAATAAATTCCTAACTTACTTTAAAGTATTCATACATCGATTAGTCAATGTTAAAATTAATTTGAACTGATTGTGCTGGAGTAATAAATTTCTAAGTTATATTAAAGCATTAATACATCGATTAATACATGTAAAAATTAATTTGAACTGATTGTGCTGGAGTAATAAATTCCTAACTTACTTTAAAGTATTCATACATCGATTAGTCAATGTTAAAATTAATTTGAACTGATTGTGCTGGAGTAATCAATTCCTAAGTTATATTAAAGCATTCATACATCGATTAATACATGTAAAAATTAATTTGAACTGATTGTGCTGGAGTAATAAATTCCTAACTTATATTAAAGCATTCATACATCGATTAATACATCTAAAAATTAACTTGAACTGATTGTGCTGGAGTAATCAATTTCTAACCTATGTTCAAACATTATGTTACGATTGATTTTCAATTAATGTCGATGTATTTTGATTGGTGCATTGCAAGCTGCCTTTTATCTGGTAAAAAACAATATCCGATATCCGGCTGCACCTTCATTAATTTACAAATTACAAGCACTTAGTTGTCTTACAGTACGTTCACATATCATTGGAAAAATGTTTAAAATAACGAATATCGATTTGGCGGAGGTAGGTTACCCCACATTACTGTGCGCGTCTAATTTTGGACTGCGCGGGGCTTGAGAGCTTAAATATGGTTAAGTCCTTGGTAAATAGTGAGTAATTAATTAGTAATTAATTAGTAATCAATTATTAGTGTGGTGTTAGCTACTTAATAGTTTTTTTTTTTTGGGTTGTGCTAGCTTAACGGTTAAGCTGGCACAACCACTTTTTTTTTTTAAAAATCAACAGTAATAAATTTGACTTTTGGGTAATTAATTAGTAATAAATGAGTACTAAATTATGTGGTACGTTTCAACTGATTGTGCTATAGGGGTTGTGCCAGCTTAACGGACCTTTAATATAAGTTAGGAATTGATTACTCCAGCACAATCAGTTCAAATTAATTTTTACATGGATTAATCGATATATCAATGCTTTAAAGTAAGTTAGCAATTTATTACTCCAGCACAATCAGTTCAAATTAATTTTAACATTGACTAATCGATGTATGAATACTTTAAAGTAAGTTAGGAATTTATTACTCCAGCACAATCAGTTCAAATTAATTTTAACATTGACTAATCGATGTACCAATGCTTTAAAATAAGTTAGGAATTGATTACTCCAGCACAATCAGTTCAAATTAATTTTAACATTGACTAATGGATGTATGAATACTTTAAAGTAAGTTAGGAATTTATTACTCCAGCACAATCAGTTCAAATTAATTTTTACATGGATTAATCGATTTATGAATTCTTTAAAATAAGTTAGGAATTTATTACTCCACCACAATCAGTTCAAATTAATTTTAACATGTATTAATCGATGTATGAATGCTTTAATATAAGTTAGGAATTGATTACTCCAGCACAATCAGTTCAAATTAATTTTTACATGGATTAATCGATATATCAATGCTTTAAAGTAAGTTAGCAATTTATTACTCCAGCACAATCAGTTCAAATTAATTTTAACATTGACTAATCGATGTATGAATACTTTAAAGTAAGTTAGGAATTTATTACTCCAGCACAATCAGTTCAAATTAATTTTAACATTGACTAATCGATGTATCAATGCTTTAAAATAAGTTAGGAATTGATTACTCCAGCACAATCAGTTCAAATTAATTTTAACATTGACTAATGGATGTATGAATACTTTAAAGTAAGTTAGGAATTTATTACTCCAGCACAATCAGTTCAAATTAATTTTAACATTGACTAATCGTTGTATGAATACTTTAAAGTAAGTTAGGAATTTATTACTCCAGCACAATCAGTTCAAATTAATTTTAACATTGACTAATCGATGTATGAATACTTTAAAGTAAGTTAGCAATTTATTACTCCAGCACAATCAGTTCAAATTAATTTTAACATTGACTAATCGATGTATCAATGCTTTAAAATAAGTTAGGAATTGATTACTCCAGCACAATCAGTTCAAATTAATTTTAACATTGACTAATGGATGTATGAATACTTTAAAGTAAGTTAGGAATTTATTACTCCAGCACAATCAGTTCAAATTAATTTTAACATTGACTAATCGATGTATCAATGCTTTAAAATAAGTTAGGAATTGATTACTCCAGCACAATCAGTTCAAATTAATTTTAACATTGACTAATGGATGTATGAATACTTTAAAGTAAGTTAGGAATTTATTACTCCAGCACAATCAGTTCAAATTAATTTTAACATTGACTAATCGTTGTATGAATACTTTAAAGTAAGTTAGGAATTTATTACTCCAGCACAATCAGTTCAAATTAATTTTAACATTGACTAATCGATGTATCAATGCTTTAAAATAAGTTAGGAATTGATTACTCCAGCACAATCAGTTCAAATTAATTTTAACATTGACTAATGGATGTATGAATACTTTAAAGTAAGTTAGGAATTTATTACTCCAGCACAATCAGTTCAAATTAATTTTAACATTGACTAATCGTTGTATGAATATTTTAAAGTAAGTTAGGAATTTATTACTCCAGCACAATCAGTTCAAATTAATTTTAACATTGACTAATCGATGTATGAATACTTTAAAGTAAGTTAGGAATTTATTACTCCAGCACAATCAGTTCAAATTAATTTTAACATTGACTAATCGATGTATCAATGCTTTAAAATAAGTTAGGAATTGATTACTCCAGCACAATCAGTTCAAATTAATTTTAACATTGACTAATGGATGTATGAATACTTTAAAGTAAGTTAGGAATTTATTACTCCAGCACAATCAGTTCAAATTAATTTTAACATTGACTAATCGTTGTATGAATACTTTAAAGTAAGTTAGGAATTTATTACTCCAGCACAATCAGTTCAAATTAATTTTAACATTGACTAATCGATGTATGAATACTTTAAAGTAAGTTAGGAATTTATTACTCCAGCACAATCAGTTCAAATTAATTTTAACATTGACTAATCGATGTATCAATGCTTTAAAATAAGTTAGGAATTGATTACTCCAGCACAATCAGTTCAAATTAATTTTAACATTGACTAATGGATGTATGAATACTTTAAAGTAAGTTAGGAATTTATTACTCCAGCACAATCAGTTCAAATTAATTTTAACATTGACTAATCGTTGTATGAATACTTTAAAGTAAGTTAGGAATTTATTACTCCAGCACAATCAGTTCAAATTAATTTTAACATTGACTAATCGTTGTATGAATACTTTAAAGTAAGTTAGGAATTTATTACTCCAGCACAATCAGTTCAAATTAATTTTAACATTGACTAATCGATGTATGAATACTTTAAAGTAAGTTAGGAATTTATTACTATAGCACAATCAGTTCAAATTAATTTTAACATTGACTAATCGTTGTATGAATACTTTAAAGTAAGTTAGGAATTTATTACTCCAGCACAATCAGTTCAAATTAATTTTAACATTGACTAATCGATGTATGAATACTTTAAAGTAAGTTAGGAATTTATTACTCCAGCACAATCAGTTCAAATTAATTTTAAAATTGACTAATCGATGTATGAATACTTTAAAGTAAGTTAGGAATTTATTACTCCAGCACAATCAGTTCAAATTAATTTTAACATTGACTAATCGTTGTATGAATACTTTAAAGTAAGTTAGGAATTTATTACTCCAGCACAATCAGTTCAAATTAATTTTAACATTGACTAATCGATGTATGAATACTTTAAAGTAAGTTAGGAATTTATTACTCCAGCACAATCAGTTCAAATTAATTTTAACATTGACTAATCGATGTATCAATGCTTTAAAATAAGTTAGGAATTTATTACTCCAGCACAATCAGTCCAAATTCATTTTAACATGGATTAATCGATATATCAATGCTTTAAAATAAGTTAGGAATTTATTACTCCAGCACAATCAGTTAAAATTAATTTTAACATTGACTAATCGATGTATGAATACTTTAAAGTAAGTTAGGAATTTATTACTCCAGCACAATCAGTTCAAATTAATTTTAAAATTGACTAATCGATGTATGAATACTTTAAAGTAAGTTAGGAATTTATTACTATAGCACAATCAGTTCAAATTAATTTTAACATTGACTAATCGATGTATGAATACTTTAAAGTAAGTTAGGAATTTATTACTCCAGCACAATCAGTTCAAATTAATTTTAAAATTGACTAATCGATGTATGAATACTTTAAAGTAAGTTAGGAATTTATTACTATAGCACAATCAGTTCAAATTAATTTTAACATTGACTAATCGATGTATGAATACTTTAAAGTAAGTTAGGAATTTATTACTCCAGCACAATCAGTTCAAATTAATTTTAACATTGACTAATCGATGTATGAATACTTTAAAGTAAGTTAGGAATTTATTACTCCAGCACAATCAGTTCAAATTAATTTTAACATTGACTAATCGATGTATCAATGCTTTAAAATAAGTTAGGAATTTATTACTCCAGCACAATCAGTCCAAATTCATTTTAACATGGATTAATCGATATATCAATGCTTTAAAATAAGTTAGGAATTTATTACTCCAGCACAATCAGTTCAAATTAATTTTAACATTGACTAATCGATGTATGAATACTTTAAAGTAAGTTAGGAATTTATTACTCCAGCACAATCAGTTCAAATTAATTTTAAAATTGACTAATCGATGTATGAATACTTTAAAGTAAGTTAGGAATTTATTACTATAGCACAATCAGTTCAAATTAATTTTAACATTGACTAATCGTTGTATGAATACTTTAAAGTAAGTTAGGAATTTATTACTCCAGCACAATCAGTTCAAATTAATTTTTACATGAATTAATCGATATATCAATGCTTTAAAGTAAGTTAGGAATTTATTACTCCAGCACAATCAGTTCAAATTAATTTTTACATGTATTAATCGATATATCAATGCTTTAAAATAAGTTAGGAATTGATTACTCCAGCTCAATCGATATATCAATGCTTTAAAATAAGTTAGGAATTGATTACTCCAGCTCAATCGATTAATCCATGTAAAAATTAATTTGAACTGATTGTGCTGGAGTAATAAATTCCTAACTTACTTTAAAGTATTCATACATCGATTAGTCAATGTTAAAATTAATTTGAACTGATTGTGCTGGAGTAATAAATTCCTAACTTACTTTAAAGTATTCATACAACGATTAGTCAATGTTAAAATTAATTTGAACTGATTGTGCTATAGTAATAAATTCCTAACTTACTTTAAAGTATTCATACATCGATTAGTCAATTTTAAAATTAATTTGAACTGATTGTGCTGGAGTAATAAATTCCTAACTTACTTTAAAGTATTCATACATCGATTAGTCAATGTTAAAATTAATTTGAACTGATTGTGCTGGAGTAATAAATTCCTAACTTACTTTAAAGTATTCATACAACGATTAGTCAATGTTAAAATTAATTTGAACTGATTGTGCTATAGTAATAAATTCCTAACTTACTTTAAAGTATTCATACATCGATTAGTCAATGTTAAAATTAATTTGAACTGATTGTGCTGGAGTAATAAATTCCTAACTTACTTTAAAGTATTCATACAACGATTAGTCAATGTTAAAATTAATTTGAACTGATTGTGCTATAGTAATAAATTCCTAACTTACTTTAAAGTATTCATACATCGATTAGTCAATTTTAAAATTAATTTGAACTGATTGTGCTGGAGTAATAAATTCCTAACTTACTTTAAAGTATTCATACAACGATTAGTCAATGTTAAAATTAATTTGAACTGATTGTGCTATAGTAATAAATTCCTAACTTACTTTAAAGTATTCATACATCGATTAGTCAATTTTAAAATTAATTTGAACTGATTGTGCTGGAGTAATAAATTCCTAACTTACTTTAAAGTATTCATACATCGATTAGTCAATGTTAAAATTAATTTGAACTGATTGTGCTGGAGTAATAAATTCCTAACTTACTTTAAAGTATTCATACAACGATTAGTCAATGTTAAAATTAATTTGAACTGATTGTGCTGGAGTAATAAATTCCTAACTTACTTTAAAGTATTCATACAACGATTAGTCAATGTTAAAATTAATTTGAACTGATTGTGCTATAGTAATAAATTCCTAACTTACTTTAAAGTATTCATACATCGATTAGTCAATGTTAAAATTAATTTGAACTGATTGTGCTGGAGTAATAAATTTCTAACCTATGTTCAAACATTATGTTACGATTGATTTTCAATTAATGTCGATGTATTTTGATTGGTGCATCGCAAACTGCCTTTTATCTGGTAGGGCCGGTCTAATTCATTCATAGCATAAAAGACAATATCCGATATCGGGCTGCACCTTCATTAATTTACAAATTACAAACACTTAGTTGTCTTAGGGTACGTTCACATATCATTGTAAAAATGTTTAAAATAACGAATAACGATTTGGCGGAGGTGGGTGACTCCACATTACTGTGCGGGTCTAATTTCGGACTGCGCGGGGATTGAGAGCTTAAATATGGTTAAGTCCTTGGTAAATAGTGAGTAATTAATTAGTAATTAATTAGTAATCAATTATTAGTGTGGTATTAGCTACTTAATAGTTTTTTTTTTTGGGTTGTGCTAGCTTAACGGTTAAGCTGGCACAACCACTTTTTTTTTTTAAAATCAACAGTAATAAATTTGAGTTTTGGGTAATTAATTAGTAATAAATGAGTACTAAATTATGTGGTACGTTTCAACTGATTGTGCTATAGGGGTTGTGCCAGCTTAACGGACCTAATTATTAATTACATATTTTAGCGTTGCCGGATCCTACTATTTTAGCTCTTAATATTTACATATCAGAACAGTTTATTTTTATGTTGAGCAAATATGGTCAGTAAGACAAAACCTCCCCCATAAGTTAAGTGACTTATGGGGGAGGTTTTGTGTTACTGACCATATTTGCTCATCACTTTACCCCTATTTGGAGAACTAACGTCCAACTTTATGGGTCACCACAACTATTTTTATGTTAATAGATTCTAGGTGATCTTATTTTTATTAAGTTCGTTAAATTTTTATATCCCACTTGAAGGGAACGGCTCTATGCGAAACTTAGGCTTATTAATCGTTTAATTTTCGATCTAATTAAAGCCTAATTAGTTTTGATCGCATACGAGTTCTAGTTACAACGCTGAAATTTGCTAGGAAGTCTAGATATTAAAATTTTGAGCGATCCACTTAGGTGGACCATAATGACAAAGTTCTATCCAGTTTCGTTATTTAAGTAAATGGTTACCTAATGTAAAATTTATGTATTACATGTGACAATTAATAAAATCAAAAGACTTCGGCGCCTAAGTAGATTACATAGCACTACGATTTATTCGCAGAGCGTGTGTAAAACAGAGTTTAACTATCGGATAACAATGTGCTTTCGGCCAAAGTTACCATACAAATTTATGTAATTAATTAGAAAGCGACTACTTAATTTACGTAATTTTTTATGTAGGAAAATAGCGTTTGCCATTTGTTTGAGAAGTTCTTACCCGGTCTAGACTTCATTGAACTAATTAATTTTAGTAATTTTCGAATAACATATTGAAAGACTATTTATTAATTTGCCTTCTTGCCTAATTGGAGATGTAAATATAGTCAGATTAATAATTTAATTTTCGCCTACAGTAATTCGTTTAGAAATTTAAACATTTCTCTCATAGTTGTAGTTTTTCAGCTAGATTACTCGCGCTAAATTTTATTTAATTTTGCCAAAGCGACACCTTATCTAGCAGACAGAATTAAGATATAGACTAATTCAATTTGTTGCAAATCCCCTTTCATGCGAATGATCAGGAAACAACAAATTTGCATAATTTTGCTTGAACGTGTAGTGTATTAATTAACTACTTTAGTTTCCGTTTGTGAATTACAATCAAGTAATACATAATTGTACTTTAGGGTGACTGATTCGTTTACTTCTGTCTGTCCTAAATTAGCGTAATTCAACAATTGTGTAATGGGGCCGTTACGTAAATCTCATGTTAATTAACTTTAATTGCGTTTAGCCTACTAATATAACTTTACTTAGCGTGCTAATTAAGTAAATTAAAATTGATACTATTTTTTAAATTTCCTATTCCTTTTATTCGTTGGACTTTTACATTTATTATTAAATTAGTTAAAGTCCATGAGGCACAATCTCTAATGATTTCGCAACGCTTCATTGTATTCTATAATCGAGTCCCTTTTTGGTAAAAGGTGCTACTTTGTGCCAAGTACTAGAGGGCTACTAATTCGTATAAATTTTCCACGACGAAAAAATATCAATTGGAATCGTAAAATTTTAATTCTGATTAATTTAAACTTACAATTATACTTAATTAATTTTTTTATACAGGGTGTTTCTACTCAAAGTGGACAACCTAATAGAGGTTATAGAACTCCTCAAAACTAACACTTTTTTAAGTAATTTTTTTTTTGAATTATGGACCTTTTTTTGTTTTTTAACATATCTCTAATATTTGTAGTCGGATTTCAAAAAATCAAAGTTTTTTGGAATCAACAGTTTAATATCTACAACGTTTGTTCAAAACTTTTTTACAAAAAATTTAGAACAGCAAATTACATTGTAACATTTTACATTATAGTACTAGTAGAGTAGATTTTGTGCTATTCAACTTCCAAAATTTAAAATGACCGTCATTTTGCTCTTGTAAATTTTTTGTTAAAAAGTATTGAACAAACGTTGTAGATATTAAACTGTTGATTCCAAAAAACTTTGATTTTTTGAAATCAGACTACAAATAATGGCTATATAGAGATTTGTAATAAAACAAAAAAAGGTCCATAATTCGAAAACAAAAGCCAAAATGAAAAAAATTACTTAAAACAGTGTTAGTTTTGACGAGTTCTATAACCTCTATTACGTTGTCCACTTTGAGTAGAAACACCCTGTATATAATTAGCACTTCAGTACATACGCTATCGAATGTAGGTATGTCAAATTTACGCGAAATACTTAATTTTTTTCCAAAATCGCGTTCTTCCGCCATCTTTAAATTGTATTACCTAAAATATTCTTGTGTGCGAGGATTTTTGTTATAAATAACAAATTGTAATTTCCCTCTGTCTCTCTTATTTCCGCTTGAAACTTCACACCTACTTTTAATATACAGAGAACTAGAGAAGTAGTTAGTCTAACTGGTCCGAAGCATTAACTTGTTTTCTCTTTTTGGTCCGGCAGCTTCTTCTCTTTTCTTTTTATAAAATGTTCAACATCATCGTCCATCGTAAAAATAATAAAAATTGATCGATCGTACCCTCGTTTACTGAACGGAAGACTATGCTCATCAATCATATTTCTGATGCCTTTATTCAAAGTTTGCGCGTCCGTATTAAGTTTAACTTAACGTTCGATTTGTTTTACGATCCTCTTTTTTTTCGCTATTGTTACATAATAATAATAAATATATTCGGAGCATGCGAGATTTTTCAGTTTGCAAAATTTAGGTAACGGCACTTTGATCTTTTTTATGACACCAATCAATCGATTTCGCTTCGAGCCAAATCGTCTCGCAAACACAGTTAGATTGTCGCGACGGAGTTTTTTTTTCTTCCAAAAACTTCGTTAGACGAAATCTGGACACGTGGAAATAAGGTCATTGTGGTAACAACCGTTACTTAGAGTTATCGAGTTCGTGGTTTACTGTTAATAATAATTAATCAATCTCCTGTAAAGTCTACAAATTTACTACCTTAAACTCGAGTAGTAGTCCTAGAGCGATCCAATTATTATCGGTTTTGTACGTCCGATGCCTGTAAAGTTCCGTTTCCGCTCTTGATTTAGTTTAGAGTTTGCGTTAGTTCAAAGCCAATTAAATTTTGTTTTATAATTATGATACAGTTCCTTGTTCGATAGCACAGGGAATCCAAGATTGAACATGGGGCGGAATTTCACAATATTATTACAAGAAAGTATGATATAATACATTATGGATTATAGGGAAAACTGCTTTTCAGGGGAAACAGAAACGGATTTGGTTCTAGTCCGTCATATAGTTAACAACACCTCGATCTGTTACATTCATACTATGCTCGATACTAAGGATACGTGCAAGATCAGTGGATACGTGTATTACCCTTGTAAAGTAAACACCGCTTCTATGGATCACCATGTACACTCTTTGACAAATGCAATGTCCCTTCGACACTGTGACTTAGGCAACCAACATATCACATAGTAGATGTTAGAGTCTAACAGTAAGACGATCTTTAACGTGTATTTATAATATTTACCAATACGAAAGCGAAACGATTAGTTTTAACACACTCACGAATTCCATTCTTTATCTATGAGTCTTCATTTCATCTACTATGTGTTATGTTGGTTGCCTAAGTCACAGTATTCAAGGGACATTGCTATTTGTCAAAGACTGTACAACACTTTGCTGCTATTACAATTGCCGAAAGCAGGGGCACCGCTACTAAAGCTTCCTCCTGGAATTTCATAAATCGCGTAAATCCATTTTTGAAACTGTTAAAAGCTCCATGAAACCAGTAAACAACCACTTTTGGAATACAATGTTCTATTCCATCAGTGACTCTGCATAACCTATTGATTTGGTAATTTAAAAATAGGTAAAAATTTTCAAGTATTATAATTTCTACTTGACAAAAATGTAAGCCCCCCCCCCACAAATTTTGTTTCGGCACCCCTGGTCGAAAGGACCATAGTAGCGTTCGCAGATTATCGCTGATTATCGTCGCTAAGTACTTGGCGCAAATTATCGCACTCTTGGGCGAATCTTTCGCCAAGATAAAGGAATGGATGTCTTCAGTGGCACTACAGCTTTCAACCCACAAAACCGAAGTACTCCTCGTAACCAGTAGGAAAGTGATGGAAGCGGTGACGCTCAAATTTGGAAACGCTGAAGTCACATCCCAACCGTTCATTCGGTACCTGCGGATGATTCCGACGCGAGGTTAAAGTTTAAAGAGCAAACTGAGCAGAAAGGCCTCCGTAGTGGTTACTCATGCACAACGTCGGTACCCCTAGGCAGAAGAAGAGGAAACTTCTGTCATCAGGAAGGATCTCAGTGCTCACTTATGGCATACCAATATGGACTGACGCAATGAAAATTCAGCAGTACCGCAGGAAGGCTGCAGCAGCATATCACGTCAGCACCTTGAGGGTATCCTGTGCATTTCGCACTGTATCCGAGGACGCTGTCAATGTTATCGCAGGATGTTGCCCACCGGATAGCGTAGATCCATGTATCAGCAGAAAGGAACTATAGACCCAAGTTATGCAAGGATCGAAACCAGAACAACTATAGTCTTAACCAGTGGCAGACGATGTAGGATGCCTCTAACAAGGGAAGGTAGATACACCCACTATTCCCGAAGGTGGAAATATGGGTGGAACCGCTTTTATCTCACTCAAATGATCTCAGGACACGGCTGCTTCCGGACTTATCTTTATAAGTTTAATTATGAAGATTCCTCCGACTGCCCAGTATGTGTAGCAGTTGAGGAGAACGCTGAACATGCATTGTTCCAAGGCCCAAATTTCGGTTCTTCTCGCGTGATAGTTGACGAACGGCTGGGAACATGCATCACCACCCCTGACAACCTGGTAGAGTTAATGCAGAAGTCAACCGCTGTAATGAAGGAGCTGCGACGTACGGAACGCGCGAAGAAGACACCAGAGACCAGGCACCCATAGAGGAAACAAACGACACGAACTCCTAACAATACTTACACTTACAACATTTTGAATATGGGACGGGGGATGTAAGGTCGTCTGACAATACCGCAGGAAGAACTACGGCCAAGACCCCTCTCGCGATGTAATACTTGGCGGTGGTTTACTTTGACCGTAAGTAAAGAGGTGCGGTTTGTGAAATTCAAGGGCAAGACATGTTACAATTTTCAAAATTGATCGAAGTTAAACTTTCACTATTGGGTAATCCAAATTCTATTCTAAATCAAAATCCATTGCAGTAATCATCATTCCAAAAATATTACATAAAATTAAATTCATGAAATATGGAATCTGACAATTCAGATTTTGACATTTTGGAATATTTTGTTTCTAGTCTAGATCTAAGATCCAAAATGAGCCTATTCGGTAATCTTTCAAAGTCTCATATGTATTCTCAAAATTTTAGAAATGCAGAAAGAATGATAACAATTGAGTCGAATTCACGTTACGCTCTTATACTTTGAGAAAAAAAATTTCAAAAATGATCGAAATGAAACTTTCACTGTTGGGTTAGCCCAATTCTGTTCTAAATCAAAATCCATTGTAGTAATTATCATTCCAAAAATATTACATAAAACATTTGCAAAACTGAATATTAAATTCATGAAATATGGAATCGGACAATTTAGATTTTGACATTTTGGAATATTTTGTTTCTAGTCTAGATCTGAGATCCAATTGAACCTATTCGGGAATCTTTCGAAAGTCTCATATTCTCAAAATTTTAGAAATGCAGAAATAATAATAACAATTGAGTCGAATTACATTCTTTGTTATTTTAATTTAACTATGTGTTTTGTTCTTGATCGATTGTTGTCACGTTTTAAGATTTTAAAGTTGAAACATTTCAAGTCTCCGTATAAGCGAAAGAAAAACCCTAAGAGACCCAACAATCCCAAATCACATTAAAAATCACAATATTAAAATGGTGGAATCCCACGATTTCAAATTTTGATATTTTAGAATATTAGATTTCTTCTCTATTATAGTCTGGTGGTCTCCAATTGTTAGAGTTTCGGAATGTGGGAATTATAAACAGTGGTGGATTAACCATTAAGCACAATAAGCACGTGCTTAGGGCATCAGGGACAAAGGGGCACCTGAGAATGTTGTGTAACAGGCCTCAGATCGTAGACAGTGACCCTCATCACCATACAACTTCTTCTGTGTTTCGTCATTAGTGTGTATTTTTGTGTTGACGGTTTGAACATTCGCACTCTCTATCAGGTGTGCCATTATTAGAACATTTTAATAACCTACAATTTATATCGGGTCTACCAGAAAGTTCTGTCCGTTTATGGAATAAAACAAAATATAAATTTTCTTACCATCAATAAACTTTATTGAATAATTGCCATTATTATTATGTTTTAATTAAAATGTTTCAAACTTGTTGTAATAGAAACGGACACAACTTTCCGGTACACCTAATATATTTACTCGCAAATTGCCACGGAGGTAGAGTACAAAAGAAAATATTTCTCATTTCTTTTAGAACGAGATGAAACGTGTTCAGTTAAGTGGTGCGCAAAAACGAAAACTGTCCAAAGAGAAACAGACAAAGACTTTAGACGTAGTCTCCAAAACGGTAATTTATTAATATCTGCAGTGGGGCACTAATGTTTTTAAGTGCTTAGGGCACCTGAAGGTATTAATCCGGCCCTGATTATAAACACTTTAAAGATTCAAATCACGGAATCGGGAATCTTTCAAAATCTCACATTTTCAAAAACTTAGAATTGCAGAATCGTAACATTCCCCAAACCCTAAAAATCAAAATTAATTTCCTTTAAACTTACGTATTAATAATATTAATAACAATTGAGTGTAATTACCTACTTGTTATTATTACAATCAAAAATCAAGACCCTGCAATAATAGAATCTTTGAATCTAAGAATCTTAGATTCCTTTTCATTTTAGAATATTTTATTCTTGATCGATTACTGTCAAGTTTCTAATTTAGACACTTCTTCGGAAGGGAGAATACAGTTTAATTATAATTGTAACATATTTGTTTTTATTTCTATGTGACAATCTAATTTTACGACTAATTAGCACCTACTTAGTTCGCTTTAGAACTTAAGTACACACATTATTTTACGGACATAGTTTCGTTAGTACCGCCTAATTAATGATTGGTATTTATTTTGGCACCTAATTGAAATTTTTGAGTAAAACACAAGGTGCATTTTTAAAACTTGGTTTGTTAAGCGCCCGTCTCGTAAAAGAAAGGCGTGTAAAGAGATACCTAATTAATAAATTTAAATTACAGGATTATAATTTTAATAAATTTTCTTTCAATAAAAATGGAAAAATTTCATTTTTATATTAAAAATATTTCTTTTTTTCTCAATGAAAATTAGATACGGAATGTTGTACGCAGATTTTAAATCCTTAGTCTCTAACATGAAATAATTGTATATAGAACATGCAATTTTAATTAGGTGATATGATAATTATGCACTGCTTCGACTTGGTTATTCATGTAAGTGTGTCTAATGAAAATGACAGTAAATTAGTGTTCAAAAATAAGATACTGCTATGCATATGTAATATGGCGCTATTGGCACTTAACATGGATTTTAGGATAATACTGAATGGACATTCGATACTATATTTTGGCTGCTTACGAATCGTGATTGCATGTACTCAGATACCTAATATTAAAATAATTGTAATTAGTAGACGGCATGTTAATTAGGTGCAAATTAATCGCTTGATGTTACATTTATGTATGTCAAATGAAAATTACAGGGAATAAGAGTGCAAAAATAAGATTCAGCTTTAATACACAAAAGCACCAAATTTAAAAATAGGGCATTAATTTTGACACAGTGTTGTTTAAAAAAAAATGAAACAAATCAAAACATCGAACTGAAAATACTAATTAGACGATGAAATATTAATTAGATTATAATTAGACTTTTCTTTGTGCTGGTGTCCAAATTAAAACAAGAACCAAGAATTTGTTTATACATATACGGTATGTGGCAGTATCTTACAAAATCCTTTCGCAATTTTGGTCAGTGCTTTACGTAAAGGATCTTTGTTACTGTTTTTATTATGATACTCAATAACCTTTCCCTTTACGTAATGTTGTATTCGTAGTGCAAGTTGCTGACGTATCTTATCTATACATATTCGCATGAAGATTGCAATAATAAGTTACGAAAACCTCATATTTATTTTGAACTTATGACCAAGTCATCTGCTG
Organism: Pyrocoelia pectoralis; assembly: GCA_036250285.1. Classification (NCBI taxonomy): domain Eukaryota; kingdom Metazoa; phylum Arthropoda; class Insecta; order Coleoptera; family Lampyridae; genus Pyrocoelia; species Pyrocoelia pectoralis. The sequence continues at coordinate 33,483,803 of CM070081.1, forward strand.
TATTTAATTGCTCGTTTGCGATCATATAAATGGTCCTTCGAGCCTGATATATAATTTGTCCGCCTGTAATTAAAAGTACGAAATATATGAGTATCAGTTTACTTCTTGTGATTTTTTACACATGGCTGATTATCTAATTTATAAATATTATAAATAAGAGTATATAAATAAATCTTGTTAATCTAAATGGCGTAGCACGAAGATAAATTCTACTATCTAAAAACTGCTGACGTATTTTTTAATCAAATCATTTCTTATCACCAACGACCCTTAACGATCGAAAGTTCACTCTGCACAAAAGATGACACCACACACTTTGTTCTTTGTATCACCCACAACACCCTTTCTTAAAAGACATCAATTGATTCCTATAATATACCACGGTAAAAGTACGATCATAATACAAAAGATTGCGGTCATTCCCATTGTTAAATTAGTCGAACTTTCTGTCCATTCCGGTTCGTACAATTCATGCTCCCCTTTAGAAAATTCCTTAACCTCGACGTCGTAACGAAACTTCACCCTTTAAAACCGGAAAGTTAATAAAATTTGGGCTAATTAAACAAAACTCGCTCACCTCGAATTACGTGAACCTTCATGATTTCGTCGCCAGTACAACCATCCGGAATCCATACGATCCAACATCCATTGCGGTTCGGCTATCGCTTGCATTTTTCTCCTTCACACAAAATCTGCAATAAGGAAAATCGTACTTAGAAGGTTGCTTGATTGCATTACAATAGTTTTAACTTAACGTACGTTCAAGTTCGCCTTGAAGTCTCTCAATTATGTTAATTAGTGGTGATTCCATTTAAATTAGAATACTATTAAGTTAGCGTGCGGTTTCGTTTTACAAACGTAATGGAAAATGAAAATTCATCAAAATCAGAAATTACAATAATAGTCGCATAAGCATATATTATTTTAAATAAGGGGGATGAAAATAGTTTATCGATTTTGTGAAATTTTCACGCGATTTTCCTTCAATTGTTATGCGTATGTGACATTTACTAAATAACGTTTACAAAATGGCGCAAGAAATGGAAATATTAACGTTGTGAAATTGTTAACATAATATTTTGATGTTTTTTAATTGTTGCAATATAGATAATTTCAACAAAAACATGGCGCTTCCATCACGTTTGTTACCAGGACAGTTTTTCTTTTGTTTCTTTTTCAAATGTAAAATTGTTCTGGATTTATGTCCCTTGAATGTTTTCGTAAATCATTATTATTGTTAAATATGGCATGGAAGACTGAAATGCCCTCCTAAAAATTCCATCGTTACACATCAATCAGTTCTCAAATTTGATGTTTCAAAGTCTTACATTTTTAAGTTGCAAGGTTTTCACCAATTTTTTAATTTTTAATTTCAACCTCCAATGAATTCCAAATTTTAATCGTTATCATATTTCAAGTTGAAAGCTTAAAATTTCAGTCGCAAACTGTACAGCTGATCCAGAATTAAACATTCAAGTTTAAAATTTCAAGTTTTATGTTCATATTCATATGTACAATGTGCTTTATTTTCAGGTTAAAGAATCGAATTGCTATTTTAAAATATGAATTTTCATCTTTCAACTTACAATCTTAAAATAATGCTGAAAATGTAAGACAGCAAGGCAAGTACATATCAATTTTAAAGCTACTGGTTTAAAATGTAATGTTTTAAAATCTTAATTTAAGTTTTGAAGTCTCCACATTTTTTAAGTCTCAAGTTTCAACCTTTTATGTTCAAATTTTCACATTTCAAATATGAATTTTCATCTTTCAACTTACTATCTTAAAATATATAATGCTGAAAATGTAAGACAGCAAGTTTTTTACTTGCAAGTATCAATTTTAAAGCTACTGGTTTAAAATGTAATGTTTTAAAATCTTAATTTAAGTTTTGAAGTCTCCACATTTTTTAAGTCTGAAGTTTCAACCTTTTTTGTTCAAATTTTCACATTTCAAATATGAATTTTCATCTTTCAACTTACTATCTTAAAATATATAATGCTGAAAATGTAAGACAGCAAATTTTTTACTTGCAAGTATCAATTTTAAAGCTACTGGTTTAAAATGTAATGTTTTAAAAGTTTCCATTGAATTTTCATCTTTCAACTTACTTTCTCAAAATATATAATGCTGAAAATGTAAGGCAGCAAGTTTTTTACTTGCAAGTATTGATTTTAAAGCTACTGGTTTAAAATGTAATGATTCAAAATCTTAATTTAAATTTTGAAGTCTCCACATTTTTAAGTCTCAAGTTTCAACCTTTTATGTTCAAATTTATCACATTTCAAATATGAATTTTCATCTTTCAACTTACAATCTTAAAATAATGCTGAAAATGTAAGACAGCAAGCTTTTTACTTGCAAGTATTGATTTTAAAGCTACTGGTTTAAAATGTAATGATTCAAAATCTTAACTTAAATGTTTAAGTCTCAATCTTCAACCTTTTATGTTCAAATTTATCACATTTCAAATATAAAGTTTCATCTTTCAACTAACAATCTTAAAATAATGCTGACAATTCATGTTCAAATTTCAAATATCAATTTTTATCCTTCAACTTACAACTTTAAAATAATGCTGAAAATGTAAGACACCAAGTTTTTTACTTCCAATTATTGATTTTAAACCCTCTGGTTTAAATGTAATGTTTCAACATCTTAATTTAAATTTTTAAGTCTCCTTTTATGTTCAAATTTATCAAATTTCAAATATGAATTTGCAGCTTTCAACCTACATTCTTAAATTAACGAATTTCAAGTTTATGTGTAGAGTGTTAACTTTCATGTGTCGTTCCTCAAGTGAGTTGTGACTATGCAATTCCCGATTTGAATATCGATGTTTTAAAGTACGGTGCTTCTAGGTCAGTGGCGTTTCCAGCCAATTGACTTAGAGGGTTTTAAAAAAGTATCGGGTATCGGTCCCTTCCACGACTCTCCACAGTAGTTTTGGAAAAATTCACAGTCATAGATCGCCGACTAGATTCACCACCTTAACTTATTTCTTTGCAATGTTGGTAATTTTTAAGAATAAAAATAAATAAGCGAGCGAAAAGTTCTTAGGGGGTAACACCCCCCCCCCCTCCCGTAATCGTCGCTGTTCAAGGTTTCCAGCCCTCATACTTAAAATGTTATTTTTCATCTTTTAGATTTCAATATTGAATTTTTTATTTCAACCTCCAACTGTCAGGGCTCCAAGTAATTCATTTCAAATTTTAACCTTGATGTATCATGTTTTAAGTTGAAAACCTAAAATTTAACTTGTAAAAATTTCATCTAGTTTTAAACATTTATGTTTGAAATATGAAGCTTTACATTTAAAGCTTCAAGTTGATCTTCAAACTTTGTTTAAGTTATTATACAAACTTTGCCTTTTTAACTTTTCAAAATAATAACTTTGTATCTCATGGTTCAAATGCAAAACCTACATCAGTTTAAAATCTTAAATCACAATTCTCACGCTTCGGAAGGTAAATTCTTCTAAGTTGAAATTTAGAGCTGAAAATGTAATGTTTTAGGCAGCTAATTTTTTACTTTTAAAGCATTTAAAGCATCGTGTTTAAAATGTTTCAAAATTTTAATTTGACGACTCAAAATTTTTTAATTCTGAAGCTTCAAATGTTCAACTTTCACCATGAATTCCAAGTTTAGGTACATGTAAAGTTTTAACTTTTATGTATCGTGTCTTTAGTTGGATTGAGTTGTCAATTAATTGCACATATCTTTTCAGCTTAAAGACTATTTCATGTAGGTAAATTTGTTATGCTGAATGTTGCGCGTTGTGAAATTATTGTCAAAATGTTTGATGTTTTTAAATTATTTCAACAGAAATTTCAACAAAAACGTACTGGGCGGTTTAAATAACACGTTGAAGAAAGTTATTGGAAAAAAGCATCCGAAAGTGCAAGTGTTTTGTGTCACTGTTAACTCGACTAAAATCCATCATAAGATTTGGGAAACGCAAAAACGTTTTTTTTGAAACGATTTTCACTTTATATGTTCGTGGAAATTTGCCATTGTTTTTGTATGTTCAACATTTTTCTAGTTGAAAGCAAAAATAAAATTTCTAAATTGTACGGTAATTTTCGTCATTTTTTTATTGGAAATTTGAGAAATTGTTTTCGTGCATTTTTTTGAGTGGAGCTTTTTGGAAATGGCATCTGGTGAACAAACGTGCTCATGTTGTATCGTTGTGAAAATTATACGAATCAGGGACGAAGATAGACATAAATTGACATTAACTTTGATTTTCTTACGTTTTTGATTTTAATATCAAAAAATTTTACCACTTGATTGTTATTTAATAATATTAAAAACATTTTTTTGTAAATCGAAGTTTGGAACGCAATTATCGTTATAAATTTGTTTACAAATGTTTCTTCTTCAAAATAATATTACGTTATGTGGCATCGACCCCCTTTAAGGTAAGTGGGGGAGGGGGGGCGAACTTTTCCAAATAAAAATGCAAAAAAGTACTTACTGAGCAACACCTTCCAATTTCGCACGATCAGCTTATATAATTATATTTTCGTCCAATTTTCAATCAATTTTATTATTTTTCTTATCTGTTATCACGAACGGTAAACGAAAAGTGGTGAAAGTACAAGCACTTTGTTTTTTTTTCACGTCGACACTGGACTTTGAAAATTGATCATAAACATAACAACAATAGGTTATCTGTCACACAACCTACTAAACCAAAATTACTAATTGGCAGGAAACGGGTCTTTATTACAATTTCCCTTTGCAACAACGTCGCCTTCTGTTATCAATCACTATTATTACTGAATACACTGTTAACCAATCTACTTAATTCGAGAGACATGCGCGTTTATCGACGCAAATTTTCGCGGACGTAAGAAAAATTGTTACCGAGTCGATAACATAATTAATTAATTTCAAATTACGATTGGGCATTAAATTATTAAATGAGATAGGTCGATGTCTCGCTCTCGCTCACGCTAATTAGGTTTCGTGTACGTGCATTAAATATGACTGTTATTAACAATGGAAAATTAGACGGTGCCTCGAGTATTAAATAAATTATTTCCATTTGTATGTCTCTTGTAATCATACATTAGCAATACTCGATTTTGTTATGGATGTATGTTAAAATGTTATTAGAGCGGAAAGATCTTTCCATTCGTGTGTACTCAAAACTGTGTTTATGGTCATTAACGTGACCGTTTTTAAAAAAATCGGTAATGTGTTTCTTCGTACGAGATTATTATTTATCTTCACTATTTATGACACGCGCGTTGAAAATGCACGCATGTGAGATGATGATAGAGGACAGTCACACAAACTGATACTGAAACCTGGAAGACCGCACTGACCTGATCGTAACCCAAAGCCGCTGGATTCAAAAATGGTAGCCTTGCGAATTCCACCTCAAATTCCGGAGAGAGTGTAACCAGAACCCTATCCAGTTTTTCGATCCGAATCCAACTCAGGATCAAAAGGATTGAGGCTTTCAGAATTTTATTGTACGCATCCTTGTCTTGTAATTTCCTACGAGGCCTTAAATCATTGGTGTCATCCTGCTGAGCGTGGATCGCCAACGTTTTTATGAAATGGCTCACTAGTTCATTGCCCAATACGCTTCTTAAGCAGAATTTTTAGTTCAGATAAGGCGCAACGGTTCCTCTTTATCAAGTGGAAGTCGATGCTCGAATTTGAGGCGCCCTGAAATTGGCGAATTTTGTACTAAACAAATAATCACGCTCTTTCTAATTATCCAACTGAACAGCAATGGCAGAAAAATGAGTTATTTCTTCTCAAAACCGCTGGACAAAACGTTCAGGCATCCTGTAATTGGTCAGACGTCGACCAAAAATGTACCATGTGTCATGGTCATTCTGCCGAGCACTCCGACTGGCAGACTCTTTGACTTGAAAACCCTCGCCAGCGAGAGCGTCGTACCTACAAGTTTTGGCCACTCTGCGATCAGCCCTTTTCATGGCCAAAACGGTAGGATTCGCAGGCCCACCATTTTTAAATACAATTGGCAGAAAACACTCTTTCGATCTTTCATATTTTAAGGTCAAACCTTTTCCTGCGATCACGTCAGCGTTGGCTTCAGTACTAAAATGTTTCAATAATCTGAAGAAGACTAAAGTCGAAACATGCCGCAAAGTACTAATTGTTCTAAGTTCTCCTAATTAAAATCTCCCAAGTGGGTAACAAATGTGAAATTCCAAATTTCGTTTTGAAATTGAGGCATTTCTATTTCAAATGCAATGCGTGAAATTTTTTAACCAAATTTAGAATTTGGATTTTGAAGTAGAACCGTTAAATGAGAGCTTAATATTGTTAACTTTCGATTTTTAAGTTTTAAAATATAGAAAATTCCACATTCCGATTTTGTTATAATAGTTCATTAGGAATATTTTGTAAGTTCCATGCGGTACACTTAAAAGTTGAAATGTTGTATTCATTCCATCAACTTACATAGCTTGATGTCTGATGCAAGTTTCATGAGAAATTGAAACTTGAGAAATTAAAATGAAAAACGTTTGAAAATTGAAATTGGAAAATGCAAGCTTCGAGTACTTTAAATAAAGCGTGAAGCATACATTTACAAGATCAAACTGTAAACTAAAGTTTGGTCATTTGAAATTTGGAACTGAATTCAGTTTTGAAACGCGAAACTTCAAATCTTTCTAGCTTATTTTTTGGATTTTCAATCTTAACTTGAGCAACTTGAAATTGTGAAACTTGGAGGAATGAAAAGTATGAAATCTGAAATTAACTGTTGTGAATTTTTAAGCCTATCAAAAACCGGTCGTGATGACAATGAAATAATGTTAGGTTTTAAGTTAAACTCAAACATATGACTCCGATGGTTTGAACGTGCATGAAATCGGGATGATTAACAGCAGGATGATAATATAAGATATAATCTTAAGGAAGATCCGTTTTTTTTTCAACCTTTAATTAGTCAACCAGGGTTGCATTCCCACAAACTGTTGGTTTATTTGTCCCGTTTTATTAAAATGCCTGCGAAATTCGTTATTAACCCTCGCTTACATTTAAAAGTCGAGGCACACATTTCGAGTTTGTGTAAGGTTCGTGTTTCAAGCTTCTGGTTTTAAGTTTCACTTTTCTAGTCAAGTTTTCAATTTAACTTAGAAATTTAAGTTTTAAAAAATACTAAGCTTGAGGTTTCAGTCCAATGATTAATGTTGAGGATTTCAAGATTTTAAAATGGTTCACAATTTAACGTTTTAGGTCGTAACTGGGAGGAGTTTAAGCTCAAGGTTTACTATTTAAGATGCGTAGCCAATGTTCAACATTTGCGGTTTACCGTAAGTTTAAATGAGAGTTCTATTTCAAATTCCAAAACTTAAATATCCAGCTTCAATTTTAAAATGTAACGGTTTTAAAACTTTTAAGTTTTACTTTCTCTGTTCAAAGTTTAAGACTCAAGGTGTTATTAAACAACCATTAATATTTGAAATAAGGCACTTATTTCAAGGTTTCAAAATCATTGAGTTTTAATGTTAGATATTCATGCTTTAAAGCTGACAGTTTAAACTTTCAAGGGTTAAACCCGAAAGAGCGAGACTCGCTACTCGAGATTTAGATTTTAACATAAATACAATTTATAAATAACAATATTTGATATGGGAAAGCTTCTAATATTTAGTTTCAAGATTCAACCTTTAGATTTAAAGTTTCACGTTTTAAAGTATTAAGTTTTTAGTGGCAAGCTTTACGGTTCACCTTTTAAGTTTCAGGTTTTAAATTTAAAATCCTAAATTTCAAGCTTTAGTTTTGAAGCAGTTTTGAAACCCGCATTTTCTCAAGTTTGAAAAACATTTAGGGGGAAAAAAATAAAAACATGGCGAGTTCAAGGACGGTTACAATAGCTGTTTCTCCAAAGACAAACCGAAGAACCGAAAGTACAAATAAATAAGTAAAAGATCAAAGTTTTTCAGCAAAAAAAGTAAGATCAAAGATGTTAAAAAAACATGAGTTATTTTTTTATATCTTATCTTGACTGTATATTTAAGTTATTTGTTTATATTCAATTTATCTACGATATTTTGAAACGCTACTTGAACAAGAAGGAAAAACATTTCATACATAAATAAGGCGAAGGAAAAAAGGGGGTCCTTTATATTATAAGGTTCTTAGATTTTATTGGGTACGCATGGTTTGTCACTTTTATATCGTCGTCGTATAGTAGAAATGTTCATCCATCTGTATTTTATTTGGTAGATCATTTTTCTCTGTGATGCCTTTTTATGCATGAAACCGTCATTATAAGTGGAACCAATATCCATATATAATCCTCACATTTGTATTCCTTTTGTAGCCGGGAAAAAGTCCGGTCGCGCTGCTTTAGAGATTCCATTTTAAAAGTGCGAGGGGGAGAATCGAGTAGGATCTGATAAAAAGCCGCCACCGCCATTTCAGACGAGATGAAAAGTGCGACTTTTTAAAATGTTTTTCGCTTTACGAATTTTCATGCTTTGACTGATTGGCCCCGTTGGGCGCCATCCCTTTGCGCCCTCTTCGGGCGCCAGTTTTTGCATTGGTGCTATAGAGTATTATCCGTAATTGCTTTTTGTTTGTTTGTCGACTTGTTCATTTATTTCGTGTAGATAGAAATACGAACACATTTTAGGATCAAGAAATTTCTATTCGCTCGCTTTGCACTCTTTTTTTAGAATTCCGAAAGTTCGTCAAGTAGGAATAGGCCTGGTAGCGTAATTACACGTGATATTCCAAATGTTCTTTTCCACTTAGGCTGTGCATAGATTAAATGGTATTGCAACTTCTGTAAAACAATCAAAAGCCACAAATATTTTCTGATAATGGTAGGTTTACTGTTTGAAAAATGCCCGATTTTATAAATATTTTTGTGGCTTTTTTACATTCTTAGATTTTTACGGTTTGTGTGAATTCAAATTAATGAGAAAAGTTTCCGACATAAACAAGGATAGTCTTTGTAAATGTTTCGAATGGAGAAGAGAGCAAATAGCAAGAGAATAGAAAAAAACTATGGAAGAAACTGTTTTGTGTAATAACGGAAAACAAAGATGAAGGGAAGGAAACAATAAAAAGGAGTTCCATGCTTCCGGTTAGTGGAAAAGATAAGCTAAATGACACACTCTCTCCCCCATTTCTTGGTGTTGCTTGCCATGAGCTGTTATAACCTGATCATACAATCCCAGAGCTTCCTTTCTGGGAAAATATCGATTTGAGCGGAGCATTGGGCGGAAAAGCGTAAGAACATTAAACGAGACAGCTTAAACTGACAACGCTTTGTCATAAAACATTTCAATTCAAAAATTGTCTCCAAAGATGAATACAATCGTCTTCGCGGAATTCGCTTTCGCCCGCAAGATGAGGAAACGCCATCGCTATTTTGAAAAAGAACGGAGTCTTCTGATGTACCTTTTATTAAACGTAGCTACAACAGAAATTTGCAAAGTTAAACAGAAAACTTATCAATAATGCATTCATCAAACTTATAAAGTGAATCACATGAATCTTCCCCAACCGCACCTTTTTTTCGACAAGCCTCAATAATTTGAACGTCACCACCAGGTATTTTTGCGATCTCCTCTTCCATTACAGTGATAATTGGGGTTGCATCGGCCCGAAACCAACCAATTTTCTCGTATATGCACCTAATGAAGCATTTCATTTTGGGCTCGTCCTGTAATTCGGCGTACTTAAACCATCTGTCTGCAAACTCTTTATCAACGTTCGATTTTGATATACATTCATCCATGAATGGTAAGATAATGACCTGAAAGGACTCCAATACGTCTTGACGAATCTTCTGAATGTGAAAAAAATGTACAATTGAAAAATACATTTATGTAAATTACCTTGGAAGATATAACCGACGCGAAAGTCAGGAAATAAATTATTATGGTCCTCTTCATGATAGCCCCATTCATTAAATGTGGTACCTACTTGTTTCTTAATGCTTTGCCTTGATTGTGGTTATCTATTAAAGGTCTAAAAAAGTCGAAAGTATCAAGGTCTGGCTGAAAGTTATCAATATACCGATAACTAGACACTATCTTAATATAACTTTGGACTAGCAAATTGGAAGTATTAAACATATCAATGCCAAGCTGTGCAAAATAGAATCTTGCTTATGACCACTCAGCGGTAATTATCACACTCAACTCGTGCATATTGGACAAACAAAAACAACCATCATTTACTTATAGTAAAAACACAAATTAGGAACAATTTAGAACACTGATAGATGATAAAATAGAACTGAAGATCCCACTGAAAACCCCTGAATACATTGACACTGCAGTTATCGACTTTACTAAAATGATTCAAAATGCAGCCTGGAAAGCAACGCCAGATTCGAACCGGCACACTCTCAAAGAAAAATGCCCTACTGTAGTCAAAGAAAAAATACAAGGCTTCAAAAATATGGCAAGATACGACAAGAACGGAGAACAACAAAAAAATTTATAATAAGGCTGCAAAGGACCTGAAGCAGCTACTAGTGCAGATAAAGAATCAATCCATTCAATAATATTTGAGCAACTTACCTCCATCCGAAGTAACAGAATAATCCTTATGGAAAGCTACAAGATACCTGAAAAGACCTCAAGTATGTATCCCACTAATCAAGGATCTAAATGATAAATAGGCTAAAAGCGATAAAAAGAAGGCAGCAGCATTTGCCAATCATGCCAAAATGCAAAATTCAAATTTTAAATTTCAACCTAAGGAAAGTGTTTATTATATTTTAAAATTTATTGCCAATTTTGCAAAAAAAAAAACTAATATTACATATCTCCGAAGTGTATTTCCAGCGAATAAAAATATTATAGAAGTGGTAGAAAATACTCATAGGTTATGATTAGGGCTCGGATTTATATTTTTTTAAATATCGAAATATTTTTAAAAATATTTAAGTACAAAAAAATACACAAATATTTTAATAAATATTGGAAAGTAAAAAAAATATTTCGCACTTCTCATATTTTTCTTAAAATATTTTGCCGATTTTCAAATGCCCTATTGTATTGTGAACGGTTGTAAGAATTACAACATGAAAACAAGGTGCATTGGTAGAGCCCGGTTACCCCAATTAGTGGTGAGAACGTGTCATGTTTTTTTTTTTAGATACGTGTATTGAACGTTACAGAAAATGTTTGGTGAATTTCTCTCTGACTCATAATTTATACGTATTTTTAAAATACCACCTGTAAAGGAGGATTTAAAATAAATGGTCAGTTGTTTGTTTAGTAAACAATGTAAGGATTAGGATGGATACCTGTTATACTTGCTAAGGGTTAGGTTCTTCCTCTTGTAATAAATAACTTAATGATTAATTGATCATGAATATGATGATTTGATGTTTAACTTCTTGGTTTCAGTTTCAAATATTTAAAAAATATTGCAGGTTTTTATGAAAATATTTGCCATTTTTTATAAAATATATATTTAAATATTACAGGTTTTTAAAAAAATATAAATCCGGGCCTTAGTTATGATTAAAGGAAAAGTATTAAGCCCGAATTTCTCCTCGCGTTCACATTTCTTAAAAAAATGTACTTATCTTTGGAGGCCGTTTTCCCAAATTAATTCTCAGAGAATTACTTCATAACCGTCTCTTTTTTTAATTCTGGTACACTTACAATTATTATTTTTAATTCAACAAAAGAAAAATTTCTAGGGTTCCGGATTTACCAAATTGAACGAGAGGATCGAACATACCGACTCTCTTCAACTCGAAACTGAGACAATAACCTTCAAGGCTGCAATGTGACCATAATCCCCTTTCATCGCCATATTTCCTCCAGTCCTTTCTCTGGATAAATAAGTTGAAAAAACAGACACCAAGTGTGGCTGTAATTTGTTTGAAACTCATAATTCTTCCATTTTTCACGAGTTGCTTGGATCAATCTTCCGAGCCCGTAATTCCTCCAGTTTCATGGACCCGTTTTTCTGAAAAAATATAGTGAAACAATGGACATAAGGTATCGGCTTTTCTTCGTTTCCTTTTAAACTCGTACCCCATCGCTCCTTAAATTTCCTTTTTTACTATTCTTTTTTTCTTAATCATATTCTTCTCGATTCCATTTTGCCTTTTTCTGTGTGTATTTATTTTTCTATTATGCATGCCCATTTTTACCTTATCGTTCCATGTATAAAACTCCTTTTCATCTTTGAAATGTAAATTTTCTTTTCTTCCTCCATCTCTTTTATTTTATTCTATATTATCCTGTATTTGTACATCATTTCGTTTCTTTATATCGAGTTTGCTTGAACATTTGATTTTGTCCCATTCGCATTGCTTCATAAGTGTTGCTGTAACTTCTATTCCTTTTTCCAGGATATTAGGCACATCTGGTTCTTATGTTCTCTCCTTTCCTTTGGAATCTCTTTGCAACTGATCTGTTTGGTTTCCATGGTCTTTTTTGGTTCAGTTACCACTCCGTTCACAGTTCATAATTACGTTATTTGCCTTTCTGGCGTTTGTGTGTATCTTCGATATTTTCTGACTTTTTGCCGTTTTCTTTAATCTTTCGATGTTGATTCATTTTTCTCTTTAAAAATGTCTTCTATTTCTCGATCTCCTTTTCTTTTGTCCGTAAGCTTACCTATCCAAAAATTTGGCTGGGTACTCTTGCACATTTTCGGTGATGCGTTTTTGGGGGTTTGCTCGAGGCGTCTCTCCATTAACCCAACTTCATTCTCCATGTTGTCTATGTAATTAGTAAAATTATACAATTGAAAGTATGCCCAATGTAGTCTGTATTCTAACCGTAACAACACCAATAAAAATAGATTATTAAAAATGCTTAGCAGGAAATGCACTCGTTGGTGCAATTTCATCGACACCGTTTCCACACATTAAAGTTGATTACTTTCTATTTTTATTTTGTTATTTTTAAATTTATTGAGGAAGACAAGGTAGCAAGGCCATCTTTGAGTAGAGCGTTGTATCGCTTAATTTTTTTATTATCTAGTTTGATACATCCGGAATACGCGCGATGGCGCTACGTGTTTTAAATTAAAATTATTCTCTCGTAAAACAATTGAATGTGTACTAATTAGTGTTTTTCTTTTGTTACAGTTGCCACCTTTGAGCACATTCAACGAAAAGGTAAGGACTCCATTTTTTTGCCTTGCATATTGAACTTTTGGTGTTGTTGAATTGATGAGACATCTATCGTTCCATGTTTGAAGCGTAACTTTGTTAAATATCACTTACTATAATAGTTGCTGTTAATCTAAAATATCCGTTTAGATGACGCCGCTTGTGTACTTTTTCGTTTACACATCGTTACTATATAAACAGAACATTGTATTAGAAATTATTTGACGGCTCAAAATAGGTGATATCTGTTCAATTTGCAGCTATGTAAGTAATTAACTCAATTGGAATTTTCTCAATTAATTAAAACGGTATCTTGATGATTTTTAACGTCGATGAAAACTGAAATTAAGTATGAAGACTGCTATCTTCGTATAGGTGGCAGCACCTGATTTTTATAAATTGTTACAGCTCGTTACATTGTTGTAAAAGTAATCCTTCGATCCTAGTTTTGAGTAGTTAACATACGAGGGGACGTCTAAATTTGTATGAGACAGATACACTTCACCATTGTATGGGAGGACCATTGATGATTCATCTATTCTATGCCTATGAGAAACCGGAACATCTTATTGATGAAGTTGCCCAAAAAGCTAAGGAACTCTTTCAAGACAAATAAACTGCCAATAATTGGATGTAGAAGGAACTGAAAAGATAGTGATAGAACGGGCTCTGTTACAATGGTTTTTCATCTACCATTATGCTTGACAAGGCCTAGTTCGGTAAGGTGTGTGCTCATTGGGTACCACGTCAACTGGAACGGGAACGTGGAGCCTTACAGCTCCTATGCGGTATGAAGCTGAATGAGAGAAGATGAGTAACGAAGACGAGTTGTGGGTTGAAAGCATTCAAGTTCCTGTGTAATTTTTGAGAACCTTTTTGGTAATTCCACACTGTACAAGTATTTTGTATTGTTGCATCCAAGGCAAGTTTCTTCGTCCAGATTTGTGCTTGTAATCATTGTATGATTCAAGTAATTGGTACACCATCAAGAGTCGTGCCTTGCAATCGGATAGTAGTCTACTTACAGCTATGGGTTTACTCTCAGATTCACATATTTTTACTTTGGTCGGCCTTTCAATTTTTTCTTTAGCTGTGTCCATCCATGCAAATGATAATGGTTTCGGCTTGGAAGATTTTCTTGTTCTTCAGTTTCAGAACTGCTTTGTAGGTTTTGCATGCAGATTGGTTTAATTTAAATTACATTCGTAAATCAACCGTATATGTATATAAATACTAACTCAACAAGGTGAAGGTTTCCCATTGAAAAATTTATAATTTTATATTTGGAAAAAGTTACAAGGTAAGTAAAAGGACGTTGTAAATGATCCGCATAAATTAACGTAATTTAAATGTGAGAAGTGTACCAAAAGATTAGGAAAATAAACAATTTGATGGATCAGTGCTATTTGTTGCTAAAAAGTTGCTACCTTATTTTCAAATTGAAAAATTGCTTAAATTTATTCGAACGTTCCTACTGGTTAATTATTTGATGTTCAAGAAAGACCATTTCGGTGATTGCGGGGTTTTGTATCTAAAAAATAAAAAATTATATCTTCTTAAAGAAGAAAATTCATGCGAATTAGCATAATCCGTAATGCTATGTACTGCTAAGGCGTTGCTCCTCTTTTGCACCCAACACTCAGTAGAGCAACTGTTTCAGTCTTTTCAAGTGGAGATCAAATTTTATTTTCAATTTTAGGCGCAGCACAACAAACATACATTTTTATAATAAAAACTGCTACCTTCTTTTAAGGAAGGTTCGAAAACAATAATAAGCAGCCTAACTCACAATTAGTTTAATGCCTAAACATTTACATTTTGTTTCAAACCAGGCTTTTTACCATCAAGCACATGGTTATCCAGTTTTCAAACATTGAACATAAAATAAACAATAGACATAAAATTTTATGCAGGAAAGGGCACCAAAATTAAAGGAATTAAAAAGAGAAAGTAATATGCTACGTATTGCTAAAAAGTTGCTACCTTCTCTTGTAAACGGTCCCAAAACTAGAAACTGATTTCGCATTTTAATTATTACACAGGAGAAAGTAATGAAAACACATTCAAAGATCCAATGATTCAGTAAAGAATAATTAATAAATAATTTAATTATTGTTACTGTTCACGTACAAGACGTGATACAGATGTTGGGATAAGTTTCATTTTATAGTTTCTTTAACTCATGAAAGTTGAATTTTTTTACTTAATCCTTGCGCAATATTTGCGTATTTGTTCAATTTTTTTGATACAGTTTCATAACAAAACCGAAAAACCAGCAGTAAAAGTAGAGAATAACGTCGCTTGGGAACGTAAAAGAATAAATTGTTTTGATCGCGCATTATTTGCAAAGTGTGTACACGAGGCACCAAGGACGTGACTGTTGCATGCTTGGAATTTTATCTAGCGCTCAAAATTGTTAATAAATGCTCACATCCGTCCATCTCTCTCTTGACCGTTTCATGTATAAGTATCTTCAATGCATAACGTTTAGCAAAAACGAAGATAACAAAACCACTCATCGTTTTATTGCGGTATCACCGCGCACTTGAGTAATAATATTATGTAAAATTGTAACAATTTAAATTATGGCCACAAAACGGAAATTGTCCGATAAACAAAGACATATATTAATCATTCGATATTTGTCTCGATTTTCTTGGAAACACAATGTATTCTTAATCAGTGTTGCTTTTGTTAGTTTAAAATTGTTTTAAGGTTATCGATGTTGACGAAATAAGCCTTTGTAAATTATTATTTAATTTCGTAATTAGTTTGACGTAAATATTGACGAAATTGATACACACCTCTTTCTCGTCCCTTTTCATGAGAAATTTTCAAAATATATCAGTTTTAAAAAATTTTTATTTTACCTTGATAAAGAAAAGGTTTAGTATTCGACCACTTTCGAAAAACGACCCCAAACTTTTTGTCAAAAAGTTGAGCCAGTGCTAGCAATTTTCATGTTCTCTTTTACTTTTATAGAAAATAGCATCACTTTAGCAATGAAATAGCACTGACATTTTGAATAAATCATTTCCTCATTTTCTTCATCTTGCCAACACACTTAACTTAGGTTTTTAGCCACATAACCTTCTCTGTGACCCAATTTCAATTAAATTCATACAGAAGGTAGCAACTGATCTTTCCAGGTAAAACACATAATTTGTGTTTTCTATTGAATCCTTGTAATACACATAGGTCATCAAATTTAATCCCGTTCGTTCAATTACATAAGCGAATTGTAGTAGAAGCCTTTTTCAGGTAAATTATTTGTTGTAAAAGTAGCAATGTTGTAGCAAAGAATAGCACAATTTATTTATATTTCCTTTCCATTATGCTAACTTGCACAGATCACTCTCTAGCGCCCTTCCAGGAGGGGTCTGCCTGTTTTGAATTGTAGCATATTTACACCATTTTTACTACTGTTTGAGTATCAAATAGCACTTATGTGCTTTTTTAAGCCTTAAGACTTCAAGATTTTAATTGGGCTCGTTTCACATACATCAAAAATCAGTGTCATTTATATTGTAAGAATAACTTCTAATATTTTATCACCTTCTTTATTAAGCCCTGACAAACTCTTTTAGCAATAAACTAAGGTTCCTCAATTTCAATGCTCTACACGTGTTTTTTCTGCAAAATGATACTAAATTAAAAAAAAAAAGGTAGTGACTTTCTAACAAAAATAGCATTGATGCTTGACTTCATTGCTTCAACATTTTCCCTTCCAACCTTCTTCCAAATTTTCTATTTCCATTACAACTTATAACCATATCAATTGAAATATGTCATACTTGTATTATTTAAAACTAGCACGAAGTCAGCACCAAGGTTTTAAAAGCAGCTTTCTATCAAGTGTCACTAATGTTTGAATAAACTTCGAATGCGAATTCCTAGTATACTTTTTATAATGAATGTTACATTGAGGGAACTTCAAATAATTGATTGTCTTTACGGTTCTGTAGCCATTTTTTACCAAAAAGTAGCACTGAAGTTCGAATTTGCTCAATTTTAAAACAAGATAGCAACTTCCCTTCATTCTCTCAATTCCAGATAGTTAAATAAATCTTTAAACGGAAAATTCAGAATCTATTGAACTAATTAGAGCATAGCAATAGCACAAATGTTACCTTTTTCCAATTTGTCAATTTCTTGTCTTGTGAATTTGTCGTGAAAGACGAACGTCTTGAAGGTAATCATGTTCCTATTGTCATTAAGCACGAATGTATTTTTACGATTCTGTAGCAACAAGTAGCACTGAGTAATCAAACCATTGATTTCTTGTTCTTCACATGTTTTTGTACATTTCTCACATTATAATTACCTTAATTTTAATAATTAACGCCCTTTTCTATTTTTATCATTTTTTAAATGTTGCGAAAATTAAGTACCCAAGCATTTTTCTATTGCTGATGTGCGCATTAATTACGAATATATTTTACGGTTCTACGTCAATTTTTATCAACAATTAAATTTCGACGAACTTGCTCATTTTTAAACAAAGGTAGCAACTTTTTAGCAAGTATCACTGATGCATTATACCATTGATTTCTTGTTCTTCTTTAATGTTTAACGCCTTTTTTTATTTTTATCATTTTTTAAAATGTTGCGAAAAGTAAGCACCCAAGCATGTTGCTGATGTGCGCATTAATTACGAATGTATTTTACGATTCTGCGGCAATAGTTTCTTAACAAATAAATTTCAGTTACTCAATTTTAAAATAAGTTAGCAACAAATAGCACTGATTCATCAATCCATGTTTCTATTTTTACCATTTCTTAAATGTAGCAACAGGTTAGCACTCAAACAGCTTTCTACGAGCAAGTGTTGCTGATGTGCGGATTAATGACTGTATTTGAGCCCTTTTCAATGCATCGTTAATACATATCCACCGTCCTTTCAATTCGTTTGAAAAATGTTTACTTTTTGTTTTTGTTTCTTTTAAGAAAACCTGCAATGGACAATCGTTTTATTGAAAAATTGCTAAATAGTCCCAGTTCAAATTTTGAAATTTTATTTTAAAGCTATAGGCCTAATACGTGACTTCTCCAAAAATTAACTACCAAAAGTGAGTTCCAAGCTACAAAAAATAATCAAAAATTGGTCGGCTGGGGGGGGGGGGGGGTCTCTTCCATTGAGATTGAACAGTCATTACATCAATTTCCCAAGTTTCAAGGCAAAAAGCGCTTTGTTTTGGTTATATTGGGCACAATAATTTTTTTTCAATTTTCTAGAATAATTCCTCTATAAAAAAATAAATATCTCCCAAGCGAGACTAGTTTCAAGGAAAAAATGATCAAAACTAGGGGGAGGGAAATTTTGATTTCAGTGGCGTAGAGAATTTGAACTAAGAATGAAAGTAAAAAATATTTTTCAGAGTAAGTTTTCTTTGAAAAATAGTAATAATAAGCGAAGGGGAGTTCAGTTTTAGAAGTGGGGAGGTTTTCTGATGAATTTGCATAATTTTTGCTAGAATAATAATTATAAATTTCAAGGCGATCGTTGATATAAGAGTTATTTTGCATAACGAATACTTCCGCGATGATAACGTTATCATTCACGGTCCGGTTTTTGATGTACAAAAGGACAAATGAGAACAATAAGAATGTTATCTAGAATTTTTTTTATTAACTTTTACTAGTTTAAACAAGTTATAATCACCGGTTAATGTCACCATTAAAATGCAGTCACAAGCACTTTGTGATAAGGGTAAGGCGTTCAGAAGAAAGTGATGTAACTTTTTAAAATATTGCCTAAGCCGACCCCCCTTTCCCGCACTCCAGACGTGACTGTAAAGAAAAACAAACAACATAATTATTTTATCAAACACTGATTATTCGAAATTATTAAAACTTCCTCTGAGTGGATGCACATGTATATGTATATGTGTGCGTGGTTGAGGAGAAAATTGTCATTAATTGGGGGGGGGGGGGGGGCTGTCATTATTGTACAAATATAATATGTATGCAATTTGCGTTTAGTCCTTGTCATGACTGCACGTGTAATGTAAACATGTTGATAAACTGAGGCATTTTTATTATTAGGCAGTATTGTTTACACGATTCAATTAAATTAAGAACGTAATTTGTGCTCCCCTAATAAAATCGTACCCAGAAATGTAATACATATAAGCAAAAGAAGCGCTTTTTTTACTCAAACATGTAACGTAACAGGGGATTACATTAATTACGCGGGGAAATATAATCAAATAATGTACTGAATGACAGAAAGGGGAAAAAAACGTCGCACTTTTCAACAAATTACGCTCGTTTTACGTAGAATCGGAAAATAATTGAAAATGAAATTGTAACGTAATTTATGAAAGGATGAAAAATTGAAATGTTATCAAAAGTGGATTATGATAAATGTCTGGGAGCATTGCTCCGATCCCATTTTCTTGTAAGCGATACGAAACGCATTTTTTAAGCTACTAATTAAAAATAAAAGAAACGCGATACATCGACCTATTTGTTTATATTATCGTTCGAAATATTCGTCATTCATTACTTATCAGAGAACACCATATGCGCGTGGTTTTAATTACGAGCAACAAGTGGACGGGAAATTAAATTCAAACTCGTGCCTAATTATTATTTTTCCTAGTGATTAACGCTCCAAATTTATATTATTAATTATGCGTCGTTACATGATTGCATTATTTTTCTTCAAAACAAGGACGAACTAAACTGAAATTTAATTAATATGTCAATCACGCATCAAAACTGGATTCAATTCGACCATAGCAAGAACAAATTACATTAAATTAATTTATTATGGCATATTTTCAATTTAAATAATAAAATTTAGAATATTCTTTTTAAATAACAATTTTTCAAAATAAAGCATATTATGCTCTAAATTTAATTGTAAGTGTATCTATGTGTAAAATGTTCATATTAATTAGTAGAGGAGAAATTAAATTTTGTACATGAATTGATGCATTATTTCGATCATCAATAGAACAGCATTTTAATGTGTAAAGATATCTCGAATTAATATGGCATTGTAATTGAAGTTTAAGTTTGGAAAACAAATGAATATATTTCGTCCACTAATAGAAGTAAACTGTAAAACACAAAAAGATTTTCCAGTTAGTATCAAATAATTCTAATTCGCAATACTCTATTTACACTAATGAAAACTTGAATATGTAATTAGCAGTGTCAACCTATAATTACTAGCGTTTTTATATATTGAAGTATTCCAATTACTGCACGATATTCAGCAATTGTAATGCTGAAATTCCGCTTGGCGCCTAATTATATCTAATTAGAACAATTAATTATGGTGCTGCTGATGACAGTAAGCTAAATTAAAAATATTTCAAACAGAATTAATTATCTAACAAATTTTAATTTGCAATTACAATTCCATAATGTTTAATATGTACTTCTAATACACAGCTTAATTTTAAAATTAATTAAAAAGTTAATTATTATGTAACTGCATGTTTGGATTAACATGAATTTTCAAGGGCGAATTAACTACAACTAAATTGGGAATTAATTTTGTAAACTAAGTCAAGAACTACAGTCTAATTGAGAAGGAATCCTTTCGATTAATATCAAAGGTAGATTTCTCATAAAATAAATTCGCAATATTCCAATTATTAAAGCCATGCCAAATTGAACTGAGACATTTTGAATCGTTAAGACACTGATTTAGGTTAGCTGGGAAATCAAATTTTGATAGCGTCTAATCAGTACACGACCTCTGTTCTTAATATGCGATTGAAGTAGATAGATAGGAATTGTAATAATTAATTATTGGTCAGTTTGAAGTAATTCGGTTATGCCCTTTGCAATGATATTAATTAAGTAGGCACATAACAAAAAATTATACTATATCATTGTTTAACTCCATGTTAATTATGTTTGCGATCAATTCTACGCTCATGATTGGCACCTAATTATTTTCGTCAATGTAGAGAAATTCTATTGTGCCTTTTAAAATGAGATTAATTAATTACATTCCCAGATTATTGTTTGTCATTGCTTAAGTCTGTTTAATTGTTTGCGAATTACTTTTTCAATTATCAATCTTGCATTGTATTCTCCAATTCTACGCTCATAATTCGCACCTAATTATCGTATAATGTGAAGAAATTCTATTGCACCATTTAAAATGATACAAATTAATGATTACATAATCAAATCATTGTATGTCATTGCTTAATTTGATTTAATTGTGTTTGCGAATTACTTTTTAAATTATCACCCCAATTCTACGCTCATAATTGGCACCTAATTATTGTTCAATGTGGAGAAATTCTATTGTTCTTTACAATGGGGCTAATTATTTATATAACCAGAGTATTTATTTAGAAAGTGTCTTCATCAATCATTATTCCAAACTCTTAATTATCGCCTAATTATTGCTGAATGTGGCGATATAGGTACCCATAAATACAGCATTTTTTGTAATTAATTAATTTGACCCGAATCCGGACTTCGGATCCGAACTTCGGATCTAGGGTTTTTGGATCCGGATTTTTGCAAATCCGGATCCGAAATCCGGATCAGGATCTCAGGCCTAGTCTCTACTTAATTTCAATAAATATAGACTGACCAATTCTGTAAATTCTAATTCTCATTATTTGTATTTAATTACTGGCAAAGACTAGATCACTAATTCGTGCCCAATTGTACGAATTATTAGCGATCACTTATATGTATAATTAATTAGCGATTAAATAAACCAAATTCATTTTAATTAGTACGAATTAGTGACTGGCGGTAGTTGAACAAATGAATGTAGTGTCTTTATATTGATGTTGCTTAGTTGTGTATAAAATTGTGTCTAATTTCTAGTTTCGATCGTTGCCTCATTTTCTATGGAAGTTCCTAACAAACATCGTATGCAGCATTCGATGGGTAATTAGCAAATACCAATTAGCAAAATGAACTAATTAGATGCGCGTCGAGGAAACAAATTTAATCCTAAAATGCTCATCATAGCACGATTAGTTAACAATGGGCTTAACTGAAACTATTTCCCAATTTAATTAATTAACTTTGAACTCTGTGCCTCGGATGTGGGGTGATATTCTTAATTGAAACTTGTTGCTTCTAAACGATTTATTACTATGTATTACTAATTGGGTTATTGATCTTAATTTCCTGCTTTCGTTATTGTATTTGCTGGTAAATTATTAGATGTTGTGTAATCAAAAATTAATTTCCGGATATACTTATTAATCGAACATTTATTACATTTATATTGTTTATTTTTTCATCTCTAGTTAGTACTCATAGTTAAACTAAAATCATATTTTAATTTTCTTAATTAACGGTTTCCCTAAATTAGTAATTTTACTTTTGTGGAATGAAAATTCCTACAGACAAATGAGTTTCGTAAATTGGAAATTAATACCGGAAATTATAACTAAATCTCGGTTATAATTATTAAACTAGATTTTATATTTATCGTGGCCATTATCATTTGATTAAAAATAAGTACCTAATCTTGTGCGGTTAAATTAGGATACATACTTTTTAAGCGGATTTCAATGTAACTTTATACAATTAATTGTAATAGCGTGAAAAGTCTTAATTACATCGTGATTCTTCTGTAATTAATTACAGAAATCGTATATACAATTAATTATTGTTTATGATGAAGTAGCAAATTACATGATTTAAGATTCATGTTATTTATAAATTCGAAATTATTTTAAATTGTAATTTGATACATTTAATCGCGTTCATCGAATTTACGTCATTCTAGCTCGTCGTAACAATTGATACGAAATGCTGCAAGCTATCAATTTGATTGAATTTCATTCACGTCAGTATCGATAATGGAATTGAATTCATATACCTACAACACCCCCCGTTTGATAAAAAATATTAGAATTTCACTTACAATTGCTTTCGAAGGGCACTTTTTTATATTTAATTTATATTTATGTTTGGCATAAGAACAAAGAAGAAGTTCGGCGAAATGTCATTCGATCAATTTGAAACTTTAGAGAGACCAGGAAACTTTTTTATTATATTATTGTATGGATATATATACTTCGTATAATAAAATTTTAGGTCATCCACGTGTACAATATATTATGTGGAAGAAAATGCGGTGTATGAAGTGTTTGATTTAGTACGTGAAATTAAGTGCAAGTAATTACCACATTTTATTATTGTAATTATTATATATCATTCAGAAAGTGAGTCAAATTAGGCATGGTAATACCTACATTAAACTGAAACTTGAACCTTAGAATTTGAAACATTAGAATTCAAACTTTATTGTGAAACATGACACCTAACACTTGCATTTTAAAATGGAACTAAGCTTAATAGTTCACACATGAAAGTCATAAACTTATAGCTGATACCGAAACGTTAAACATGAATCTTGAAATTGAAAACTTGGTAGTTTATTTAAACTTGAAACTTGATCTTTTGTAGTTGACGCACAACAATAAAATAACAGGAGAAATATTTCAAATCTATTCTCGATAAAATAGCATTAGTAAGTGACATAATACATATTAGTTAAATTTAAAACGAAGCCTTGAAACTTCAAGCACCGAACATTCAACTTAATATCTACGTTAAACTGAAATTTGGACACACTTGTATCTTAAAATTTGAAACATTGAAATTTAAGCTTTTAACTGTTATAAAATTTGACACTTACAGTTTAAAAATAAGCTTAATAGTTTAAAACGAAACCTTGAAACTTTAAGCACCTTACTTTAAACTTAATACATCATACTGCGAATTGAAAAATGGTCCCAAACACATGCAGGTTAAACCATGAACGTAAAAGTGGCAACGGAAAGGTTCAAACTGGGAGCTAGAAATCTTACAACTGGAACATGCAGATGTATGAAACCACAAAAACTTAAAACTCTGAATGCTTACGGTATACTCAATATTTGATTCTTCCGATTGACAGTTAAAATTTTCAATCTCAAGTTAAAATCGAAGACGCTTAAATTAACAACTTAGGAATTGGATGCTTGAAACATGGAGCTTGGGATTTGAAGCAAAACTTGGAATTTTAAGTTTAGAATGGGAAATATAATATGAATATGGAGCTTAAAACGAAACATAAAGTTTTTCAAGCTTAAATCTTGAAGCTTTTTGAATCGGAACGTATATTGAAAGTTGCAACTTCAAATTTAATAAACTCAGCAACTTAGCACTTAGAAAAAGTGAAACCTTGTAAGCTTCACGTCCAAGCCCCATGCGATTAATCGCGCATATTTAATATTGAAACTTGACAGGGCAAATGTGGAGGCTTGAAACCTGGCGAATTTCAAACAAAGCTTAAGATTAAAAATGTGTTATTCTTAAATTGTGAATGTGAAACGTTCGAATTTAAAACTTGAACCTCAAACGAAGACGAAGTTGAAAACTCGATCATTTGAAGGGGGCATGTGAAACTTGAAAAACGAAATTTGCAAATTGAAATTTCATTTTATGGTTGTCAAACCTTAAAAAGTCAAACTGAGAACGTGAAATGTAAAATCTAACTTCTTCAAATATATTAGTAACGATTGAATTTTGGCTCGTGAGGGAGAACTTGGAAAGCAAATTGTTAAACATATGCCACAAATGCGAAAATTATTCGAAAAAAGCATTTCAAAGCTTTACACTTGAATTGAACACGATTGGTATCCCATTTTTCGTCTTTTAAACAAGCTCTCGGACAATTTTCTTCTTTTCTGTTGGCCGCCTTTATATTTAATTATGACAATCTTCTTTTTCATCTGCAGTAGATTTAAAATATTACCCTTCGTTTGCATAATTCGTCATCTTCTATCAATTAACTGAAGGTTGCAGGTGGAAAAACCGAAACTCTTGTGGCTGTTGGAACACTACACTGTAAATACTAAGCAAGATAATAACAATTACAATTTTGGACGCGTTTCGACAACAAAACTTTCATCATCAGCGAACAACCGAAGATTTCTTACTTTTTATCTTCAAAAGATTGCGAATTTCCTTTGTGTTTTTTTTTCTATAAAGTTCAATTTCTTTCCACCAACTGTGAAATTCCTATCTTCTCCTTAGCAATGGACTTGCTTACCTGCTAACAGTTGAAGATTATATTCTTTTGAACAATCTTGTTCATTTGGCCTTCCCTTTCTTGAGCTTGAACACAACTTCTTCATTTTCTTCTTCTTCTTTGGGAGATGAAAAACTACACATACTAGTCCCAACATTCATTCAGCGAGGAATACCAATGGATGCCGAATCTTTAAGTTGTCACTGTGTCAATATTTTCAATTGGTTCTAAGACACATTTTCACCAAGACGTTGAAGGTCTTAATTTATAGGGTTCATTCGGTCCATTCTTATGGTAGTTTTCACGTCTTCAATTGACTCTTTATATTGTGTAGTCACATTTTAATGTGCTAGTTCAAGGTGTACGGTAGCAGGTAGTTCAAATCCATCTGCTGATATTTAATTTTTGTTAGTGTACATAATTAATTGTAAAGATACTCTGCACTAAATGTTAATGTGAAGCAATGGATTGTTCTTTTTCCCACATGTGGGAAGAGTCTTTAGATCTCAGAAAGTGTAGGTACATATTTTCAAAAATAATTATAAGTGTGTAATAATTAACATTAATAACACGTTTAGGTTCTTGACCTTTGCAAGACAAATAAGTATAAATTGGAAACAATTTTCAACCTACAGTTAAATTAACATATTATGACATAAATGGTTGATGTTATCTAATAGACTTCGTAAAGTAGGTCAAATGTATAATTAACGTTTATCATATAAAAACCGTACCGATAACTTGTACGAGTTTTTATATAGTAAATAATTTTTTTTTTGTTACATGTTATGTTTATCAACAGAAATTAACAAATAAATCATACTATAGCGTGTAAATTTATAAAAATTATACGAAACAAGAATATTAATTTCGACATTATTGCACTTTGTATGAATAAATAAATATGTTGTTTATGTGTATATTGAAAACAGCCAAAAAATTTCAATAAAATGTAACGAAGTTTGCCAACATGAACATCTTATACAATTCATTAATTATATGCACTTATTTGCTTTGGAGACATTTATAAAACAAATTAAGGACAATATTGCTCTTCATTGAAAATGTAGTGTTTATATCATTGTCAATTTTTAAATCAAAAATCTTGCAAATGGTTCATTGTTGCTTTGAGTAAAAGAAATTTAGACAAACTCAAAAAATTATCTTATTACCGACTCGATTATTATTCGTAAAAACTTTCAGATTGTTTTTATATAAGATAATGGTTATACTCAAATGAGAATTCCTAGATTAGTTGTTTGAAATTGACAGTATGACAACATCGAATGAAATTTGACACTTTTGGCGACAGGTTTCGACAGTTTGATTTGCCAAAATTCCCTCATTCGCCTTGTTTCAAAAAAACCATTTGACGTTGTAGAATTCAATTTTCGTATTCCAAGTTTCAAATCTTTAGTTGAATTTATGTATTTAGAAATGACAAATTTAAAAATTTCAAGTTTAAAATTTCATTGATTTTCCAATCCTGAAAAGATCAAGACTTGAACTCAGTTTCAAGTTTCTAGATTTGGTGTTTCAATCTTGAGTTCTAAGTTTAAAATTTCAAGTTTCTGAATTTGGGGTTTCAAGTTCGAAGACGCATTACGAATTTAGAAATTGTAGTTGTCTGACTCCAATTGAATGTTTCAAGTAGAATTCCACTTTCAATTTTTATCAAATGTCAAGTTTCAAACTCCAGATTCATTATTTCAATTTCCATCTCTAACGTTAAGTTACATGTGTTTTATTTTGAAAATATCGAAATTCAGTGTTCCAGTTTCTCTCATGTTTTAAGTATGATATTCTGCAGTTTCACAAAGTTTTTTTACTTATTGTTTTTGTAAGTTTAAAATTATAAACCCTAGTTTTAACTTGAATCCTGAGTTAATGGGTTTTTTCAGTTCTACGTTTCATATTCACTTTTTCGATTATTAAGTTTAAAATTTCAAATTTTCAGTTTCAATTGAATTTCAAAATTCCAAGTTTCATCTTTTCTATAGTTTAAGCTTTAATTTGCAATTTTCTTTAAATTCTAGGTTCAAAATTCAAGATTTACAAATTTGCCGGATTTTCAAGTTTACACACAGTCACATTGCATTTTTTTGACTTCTAATTGAATGTTTCAATTTTTAAGGTTCAACTATTAAAACTCAGTTCAAGCTTCTATTTGTTATTCATTTACAAAAAGGTGTTACCTTAAGGAAAATTTCAAAAATTGTCAATTACTTATCTTCTTATTTCAGAAATTGTTTTTATAAGAAATTAATCTTAAATTAGTTGCTTGAAATAGATAGCGTGGCAACATTGAATGAAAATTTGATTTTTGGTACTAATGTTCGAAAATTTGACACTTTGTGATCTTCAAGTAATAAATTTCAACTTTAAAATCTAACGTTTAGAGCCCTTCATGTGTTTCATCTCTGATTGAGTTTCAAACTTCAGGTTTCATATTATTCCAAATTTAAGAATTATGTACTAATTTTCCGATTGTAAGTTTTGAGATAAACTTTCAAGTTTCTGAATTTAGGGTTTCAAGTTTGAAGACACATTGCAAATTTAAAAATTATAATTGTCTAACTTCAAATTGAATGTTTCAAGTCGAATTTTTCAAGTTACGTGAATTTCGGTAGGTATTCCACAGCACAACTTTACAATTTTAGGCTTCAAGTTTCAGCGAACACATTACTTTAAACGTGAGCTTGAAATTTTCAAGTTTAAAATGTCGACGGCGATGGTAAAGTTCGATATTGATTCGTTACTCATTTACGAAAAGGTGCTACCATAACGAAAATTTCAAAAATTGTATAATTACCAAAGCAATTTTATGTTATGGGGGCACCATTGAATGAAATTTGACATTTTTTGGTGCCATGTTCGACAATTTGTTTTAAACCTTTAGTCGAATTTATGTATTTAAAAATGGCAAATTTAAAATTCCAAGTTTCTCGATTTTCTAATGCCGATGACGTTAAACTCAGTTTTCAAGTTTCAATTCTATATTCGGTGTTTGAATTTTCAAGTTGTGAGGTTCAGTTCTAAGTTTACATATTTCAAGTTTTTGAATTTGGGATTTCAAGTTTTTAAGACACATTGAATTCGTAGTTGTTTCAAATTGAATTTCACTTACAATTTTTTTTCAAATTTCAAGTTTCAACCTTCCAGATTCACTGTTTCAATTTTCAAGCTTTCACGTTAAGTTACCTATTTTGTAAATTTCAAAATTCAATGTTCCAGTTACTCTCATGTTTTAAGTATGTAATTTTGAAATATCAGGTTTCTGATCCCGTGTTGCAATTTAATTGAATTTTGTTTTGAGCTTCACGTTGTAAATTTCGCCTTTCAGTGTTCAAGTTGCTGTGATGCTTTAAGTACAATGAAGTTCGATGAAGTTTTTTAGTTTGAAATTAATTTTAAATTTGAACTTTAAATGTGCTTTTTGAATCTTTAGTTTTATTGTGCACGATTATTTACAAGTTTCGAAGATTAATCTTTCTGTAAGCACTACATTTTAAGTATTTTGAGTTTCAAGTTTGAAGCTGCATATTTCTTGTTTCAAATTTCAACTCCCCATTCTCAACAGATTGATGATTGATTTTCAAGTTTCAATCTTCTAAAGTCCTGATCTGGAATTTTAATTTTTTTAAATTCCAGCATGGATGTTTAGAAACCTAAACTGCAAATTCTTCAGTTTACATTTTAAAAATTGCAGATTTCCAATTTTAAGCTGAAAAATTTAAGGAAGCGACCACAACTGATTTGATTAAAAATTAGCTTAAATATTGAAGTATATTTGCCTGCGTTTATCACACGTTAAGTGTCTGAATTTAATCATCCCCCGTAATAAATAAAGTCGTCCCAAATCCTATTCCATTAAGGGTTTCAAAATAAATGGAAAACTGTTATCGTAAACCCCTTCATTTTATTGTCAATATCTTGAAAGATAATTAACATTTATACTAGTATAAGGCAATACCATTATCATAACTCACAATTCTGTACTGGGACTATACTGACTGTAAAACATTATAATTCGGCCACTTAAATGGAAATGCTCGAAACAAAAATCTTTCTCTGCACATATTTTGCGTTTTATAATCGTGAATAATTTCGATTGTTATAAGAACAATGGGAACAATAATCGTTTAGGTTAGTTAAAAACTTCGTGCGAAACTTAATTACAATTTTAGGGCTGCTGATTGCGATAACATTTATAAAAAAAGAAAATAAGGACGAAACGAGGAAAGAAGTCTGTATAAATTGTTTCTTGGTTGCTCGATTCTCTTAGAAAATTGCCTTTTTTTTGTAACTTAATCTATTCTGAATAATACAAAAGTTAAAGAGAAAATTGGAATTTAAATTAGAACAGACGTGGTTAACTTGTAATTTTGTTTTTTTTCTCGATATACCATCAATTCGTTTTCAGACAGGAGAAAAAACACTGTTTAACATGCAACCTTGTCGTTACCATTTTTATATAGTTTTAGAAGCGAAGGTAATTTAAATCACAACGGTAAAGCAAAACTTTGCAAAGATCTATAATTTTATTATGATGATTGACCTTTAAAATTGAAAACAGCAATAATTATGGAAAGATGCTGATAATTTGTGTGCAACCAATAAGTAATTGGTTGGTGGAACGTTGAAATTCAATTGAACCCGAAAATTTGGAATCGAAAACGTGAATATAAAACCTAAAACTTAAAAACCCTATAAGTAACTACACTTTAAAATTTTAACTTAAAAACATCAACCAAAAAAACTTTGGTGAAGCTGCAGACTATCACACTTAATACATGAGAGAAACTGGAACATTGAATTTCAAAATTTACAACCAAAAGTTTAAACTTGAAGTGATTCTGGAAGCTTCAAACTTGAAATTCTTAAATTATCCCTTAAACTTGAAATGCCAAATTGTATTTCAAGTCAAGCAACTAAGTTAAGTAAGGGTATTACAAATTAGGTCGGTAATTAGACAATTTTTGAAATTTTCGTGATCGTAGCCATCGACAACTTGAAACTTGTAAATTTCACATTTTAAACTTGAACTTGAAAATTTGAAGCTCGCGTCTAAGGCAATGTGTCCGCTGAAACTTGAAGCTCCAAGAGCGCAATCTAAACCAAAAACATGGGAAAGTTGCGACTCGGAATACTGCAATTCACTAAAACTGAATCTTGGATTAAACTTAAATTTGGATACCTCGCAATTTTCAAATTGTCAATGTGAAACCTGGAGCTTAAAAATTAAAAATTTCAACAGTGAATCACGAGCTTGAAATAGTTGACCCATAAAAATTGATGGTAAAACTTAACACAAACCTGAAAATTTACTTTGGAGGTTTAATTGAGTAAATCTTGAATTCAAACTGCAATTTTCAAATTGAAACTTGTGAAAGTGAAATTTTACACAGAAACCTTTGAGTTTGTGAGCGCTTAAGGTTAATTATAATTGACTAATTATAAGTTTAACTTTCAAAGTCACCATTAAATCTGATTTAAGTAATTGGTAATGTCAAACTTGGAATGTGAAACTAAGATTCTAAAAGGTTCGTTTAATGACACCTCAGAATCGACAAAGCTTGAAACTTTGCGATGACACTTAAAGCTAGAAACTTCAACGCTGAAACTTGATAGACCAAGGTTAAGACTTGATAACTAAAAGATTGAAATTAAAAAGTTGAAATCTGCAGTTTGAAACTTAAAACTTAAAATCCTAAATAATCACACTTGACTGGATGACTGAAACTTGCAGGCAGAAACTTGAACTTGAATCGTACATATGACATTTGAAATTTTAAACTTGAATCCTGAAACCTGTCATATTTCAAATTCATTTTCAATTTGGACCAGGCCAATCTTCTCTTCTTTCAGTTACAATCCTGGTAGTTTTCGAATCTAGTTCAGAGTGCCTCTTAATCCTTTTTTTATAAACCTGTAAGCAGTAGCATGGTTTGGTGTCCCAGTCCAGGGTTGCAGTTTAATTACAGCCGTCGCCAGTTCTCCCCCAGTGACGTTTCACGATTGTCAAAGTCTACTCGAGACTGTGAAACTTCATGCGTCAAACTCAAAATTACAAATTTCACAACATGAAACTTAAAAGCTTGAAAACCAAGTTTTCAAACTTGAATGCTTTTGCGAAAGATGCAGTTCTCGTCCACCAGAAACAGTTTTGCAACTACCTCTTCAATTGTAAACCGAAAACTGACGAGTTTGAAGTTTGAACATGAAAATTTAAATGTGAAGCATGAAATTTGATTGTTTTTATTGAAGATTTTCAGTTTTAAAAATAAAAGTAAAAAGATCATGAAATTTGTAGTGTTATCTGACTTAAAACAATGTAACTTGAAGCTTCAAAGTTGAAACTATGAAACTTGATTATGACATGATTAAATTCGAGACTATGAAACTTCAGCGTCAAACTCAAAATTACAAATTTCACAACATGAAACTTGAAAGCGTGAAAACCAAGTCTTCAAACTTGAATGGTTTTGCGAAAGATGCAGTTCTCATCCACCAGAAACAGTTTTGCAACTACCTCTTCAATTGTAAACCGGAAACTGACGAGTTTAAAGTTTGAACTTGAAAATTTAAATGTGAAGCTTGAAATTTGATTTTTTTTAATTGAAGATTTTGAGCCTTGAAAATAAAAGAATAAAAGTCAAAAGATCATGAAATTTGAAATTTTATCTAATTTAAAACAATGTAACTGGAAGCTTCAAAGTTGAAAGTTCTATGAAACTTGAAGCGGGAAATTTTATATTTGTAGTAATGCCGATACAATGCTGAAATTCCAGAATCCAGACGACATTTTTAAGCTCATGAAAGAGAAGATGAAGTGAGGAAGACGTTTGAAATACTCATGAGTGCAATTTTCAATTTTGTAGGGAAGAAAATCAATTCCGAAAATAAGAAGGAAAAAATTGAAATGGTTAAATTCGAAAATTTAGCAACAAATGTAAAACTTCACGCGTCAAATTCAAAATTTCAAATTTCGGAGCATGAAAACTTGGAAACTTTGGAAAATTTATATTCCCTTTGGGCCGAATCATAAAACCGGCAGCGAAAACGATTCTACGACATTCCGAAATTGGAAATTGCCAAAAACAAGAGAACAAGGCCCATCTCCTATTAGTTATTGTCGAAAATTTGAACAGCAGATTATTGTCAAGACTCGAGCTTTGTTTTCGTAGGACATTGATGTATTATTATTGCTTTGGCCTATTCACGTAGAATTAATTATTCCACGTTAAGTGTTTTACATTTGTATTTGTATTTGGTATAAACATAGCGGACACTTACCTTGATTAATGAAACCAATTTATTTAAGAGCTTCGCGATAAAGGCGAGAATTTCGTACTTAACATGCATATCCCCCCCCCCCCCCAATGTATCGGTAAGGATTTTAAGCGGTATTTAATTATTACATCAAAAATTAGTCGACACGCATAGCGGATTATGCCTATTAGCGGCCATCAATTACGTAATTCGCTTTTCAAATTTGTCAATAAAAAAACAAAGGAATGACGAATAGATGATACATAAATCCTATTCTGTTCCGCGACAGTGATTTCCAAAAACATTTTTTTTTCCGCGCTTAACGCTTAACACATGCAGTGAATTAACGATGCGAAAAACGCACGTGTAAAAGCTTTTCCGTCTTATTACGAAATTTTCTAACACGGTTAACGTGTATTTTAACAGTTTGGTCGCATACTCTGTGTACTTAGGTACCGTTTGGTACACACGCCTACTTAAAATTCAATGCCAAATTGCGAGTACACGTGTGCGTGATGGCGCAGCAATCCTTTAAATGCAGTTCAATAAGGGAGTCTACGAAATTTCTGGTCGATCCTGCAGACACGCTTACGGAGGGCGAACGGGAAGACTATTTAAAGCTTATAAACTGACTGTGATAACGAAAGAGTAAACCAATACTGGAAATAACAGGCGCTTCGATTTATCGTTTAATTAAGTAATCCACGATAGCGGTATCATTTCTGTGCTAATTTAGTCTAACTCAAACATTTAGATTATAAGGACAGAAAATTGCAGAGTTGATAGGCCGATCGAATTAAAATTCAAAACGCCGTTGTGTGATATTTTGGAATTGTGGCATCTTAGGTGCAGCACATTATAATTTTGCATTTTGTAATTTATGCTACGTAAAATAATCACATTTCATTTTAACTTTAGCACAAACGCATATTATTTTACTTCAAACACGTATTCATGGGACAAGAAGAGTGCTAATGCTTTGATGACGTTGCGATAAATAGGCGCCTAAACGCGAAATTATACGACCGAAAATATTTTTTTTATGCAATTTACGCAGTTTCGTACTTCAATTTTTAGTAGTGGAAATATCACAGAACACAGATTCTCCGCGCTCTGATATGTAATATCTTTCGTCGCATTCAGTTTTCGTATAGTACTCTGGAAATATCAATGTCATATATCACAGAATTCGATTTTCTTCCAGATTTTCTTTGCTTTGCTAAATAATACGTATATCGAATTGAGTTTTCTTATGGGGCGGTTTGAAATATTTGTATAACTCACAATTGAAATATGTATATCAACATTTTTCTTCTTGCGGTAAATAGATATTTCTGTCAGAATTGGAAAACCAGCCAGTTTCTCTTTAGCAATATCACAGAGTTCAATTTTCTTTCACATTCTCTTTTCTTTGATATGTAATATACATTATTTCTTCTTGCGGTAAATGTCTTTGTCAGAATTTGAAAAGCTTCTTCCTTAGGAATATCACAGAGCTCACTTTCTTCGGCCAGATTTGCTGTTTTGATATTTTAATATACATATTGAATTAACTTTTCTTATGGCAATCGGAAATATCATTTTTGTAATTTGCCTCCATTTTGATTCTTTAATAGACATTATAACGAACGCGACGTCATCATCTGCAATATGGACATTAATTCACGGAACATTTTACGAAAATTTTTAGGTTGGCAATGCTTTTGATGCGGAATTACTTATCATGCATGACAGTTTAAATTACCAAATGTGTGAAGAACATTTTGCAGAGGATTTATCAGGAAGCATGGCCACCGTATTTTTGGCAAGTTCACGTATTTCAGGGGCGTACATACAAGATTATCTTGATTTGTCATATTTGTGTTTTGTGGCAGAATTTTGTTTAAAAGCGGCATTACAAAAAAATAGTATAAAAACACGTTTCATAAAACCTTGAAGCACAATAACTCGTGACTACGCCACTCGTTTTTTAAACTTGAGTTCGTGCTGCAAGGTTGGTCTTACGATGTTTTTTTATATACTATTGTGTAACTGACAAATGAAATATATCAACAGTTTCCTTCTTGCGGTAAATTTTTTTTGTCAGAATTGGAAAACAGTCCAGTTTCTTCTTCAGCATTATCACAGAGTTCCATTTTCTTTCACATTCTAGCCACAGTTGAAATATTTCATTACCTACTTTTCTTCATGCGGTAAATAGATGTCTTGTTAGAATTTGAAAAGTTTCCTCTTTAGGAATATCACAGAGTTCAATTTTCTTTCATATTCTTTTGGTAATATCCATTGCATTTGGTTTTCGTATGATGCTCTAAAATATCATCATATATCACAGAGTTCAATTTTCTTCCAGATCTTTGCTTTAATAAATGTCGAATGAAGTTTTCTTATGGCGCTGCGGTCTGAAATATCATTTGTATAACTCACTGCTGTAATATCACACTTTTCTTTTTGCAGTAAATAGATGTGTTTGTCAGAATTGGAAAACGACCAAGCTTCTTCCTTGGGAATATCACACAGCTCAGACTTCTTTCTTAAATATCATTATTATACGTTTTGTGGCAATCTATCGACTCACTTTACCTTTAATTTTTTTTGCATTGATATTTCGATAGTAGTAGATATGAATTAAGAATTACTTTTGGAGCGGGGGAAGGGGGGGGGGTCTCTCCCTTCAGGTAGGCTAATAATGAAATAAGAAATCTCTGTGACGTGATGTATCTATTATTATTATTATTATTGTTGTGCTAGGGGTGGTCCCAAATTGGTTCCTGCACTGCCACCTTTTGGTCTATTGTGCTCCTCGCTGTTCTTCTAGAACACCTGTATCAAAGTTCAGGATTTGTGTAGGGCGAATCTTCGTTACTTCCTCTTGTGTAATCTTGTCATTTCCAAGTAGGTGTCCCTTGCCTTTATGAATGCCTCACATTGGTAAATAACGTGATAGGGCGTTTATTCTTCCTTACCACAACCTCTGCCATAGCTGCCGTAGGAGTCGTTATCATTGGCCCCGTAATTCCAAGGTAAGCCCTTCGCTCCACCTTGCTAAGTTTATGTATGTTCTTCTGGGTAAAGGTTTTATGCCACTACACCAGTGAAGCATACGTAATGATCGGTCTGATCATGCTAGTGTATATCCAGTGGGTCATCGTTGGAGATAGGCCCCACTTGCTTCCGAACGCTCTCCTACAGGCCCATAAGGACTTTCTGGCTTTGTTCGCTGTCTTCTCTAGGTGTTGTTTGAAGGTCAGCCCTTGGCCTGACGTTATGCTCAAGTATTTGCCTTTTCCCACCACCTGTAGCTTAGTTCCGTACATTGCTATATCCATTACAACTGACACGGTCTCTTCAAATCTGCCACGTACCACAATCGCTATGTAATCGACATAGCCAACAGTGGTGTGGCTTGCCTCACTTAATCGCCTCAGCAGTCCGTCCAGTACCAAACACCACAGTAGAGGAGAGAGAACTCCCTCCTGTGGACATCCTCGTGCAGTTCTGACCGCTACAGAGTCGTTATTAAGCGAGGCTGTAACGTTCCTATGTTTTAGCACGGTGTGTATCCACCTACGCACGGTAGTTGCTTTCCACAGTTTTAATTGATTCTAGAGAGGTATTGTCAAACGCCCCCTCTATGTCTAAAAACGCCCCTAGAGCCACCTCCTTACAGGAGATCGCCCTTTCGGCTATGTCCACTACTCTGTGGATGGCAAGCTCGGAGAATCTACCTGGTTAATAGGCACATTGGTATTTACTGATGGTCTCTACTTCCAGCACCTCTTCCGTATTGTGTCTCTCAATGAGCTTCACCAATAGTTTTAGGAGAAACGACGTTAGACTGATGGGTCTAAACGACTTGGCTTGAGCGTATGAATCTCGCCCAGGTTTCGGTATGAACACGACTTTTAGGTCCCTCCACATCCCAGGCCAATACCAGCCACAGAGTGTGGTGGCTAACAGGTCGAGGTCTTGTTGTAGTAGAGCAGGGGAAATGCCATCCATCCCTGGGGATTTATATGGTAGGAAATTCTCCACCGCCCACCTAATTTTGGTTAGGTTCACTATCTGACGAGCCAAAACCCAATCTCCTCTGTTCCCCCTCAAAAGGGGTTCCAGAGTTGTTGGTTCGCCTGTGTCAGAATTGGAAAACGACCAAGCTTGCTTGGGAATATCACACAGCTCAGACTTTTTTCTTAAATATCATTATTATAAGTTTTGTGGTAATCTATCGACTCACTTTACCTTTAAATTTTATTTGCATTGATATTTCGTTAGTATAGTAGATATGAATTAAGAATTTCTTTTGAAATGGGGGAGGGATTCTCTCTTCAGTTAGGCTAATAATAAAATAAGAAATCCTTGTCACGTGATGTATATTACATAAGTTACAATATAATAAAAAAAATTATAATCGTACACTTATCTTCGAATTTTTGAAATTTGTGTGCAAACGTTTTTAATAGTTAATAATACTATATTTTGTACTAATTCATTTTTTTTCTTTTTAGGTAAGCTTACTGACATTTTCTTCAGTAAAGGTACTGTACACTTTGTTTAATTCTTTTACAATTCCTGGTCTTTCTGTGCCATTTTGTGCTGCACGAATTACCATTCAACCATGAACACTCTTAATCGATATTTGATTTGAGTAGGTTATGGTAGTATTTTCTGAGACTGGGGGAGGGTCATTTTGCATTTTTGCCACCGCAATGCAAATCTATTCTATGGTAGTTTGTAAACAAACATAACAAATTCAAAACTAGAATCCATGTCATACACAAACACGATCGTTGGATCGTATTTAACGTAGGTCCGCCCTTTCGGACAGATTGTCAGTGGCATACGATTTATTATATCATGTAACCCATATAGCCCTCACGATTTAAAATATATAAATAATGTAGGTACTGCACTGGCACTTTCCTTCATTATTTTTTCTCGTTATCTATTTCTTTTTTCTTCAATTCGAAGAACAAGAATAGAAATCTGTAGGACTCTCCCTGGAAGTACCTGTAACTATGGAGGACGTCCCATGCGGGTTTTTTAAGTTTCTATTTCTTTTCATTACTTTAATAGTGCACATAATTTAACATTCGGCTTTTATAAATGTTGAACCCTACTATTATGATTGGCATTCGTGTTTTTACATGACACGGACTCTAACCGAGCAACAATAGTACAAATCCCAGAGGTGAGAGGTGTGAACCGTTTTCTCCTCTATACTTCGTCTAAAACTGGCAACTTTTGGGTCAGTGCAATGGGGAGGATGTTGACTTAGCACAAACTCCTTTTTCAATTGCACTCCGTATATAATGCAAAAGGAGGCCATATTGTGTTTGCAGGAAGGATTGTTTAAGTCTTAGATAAGTATAGTCCATTTCATTTCCGTTTACAATCCGTGGGAATCGTGCACTTTTTCAACGTTTTAATGTCTCTTATTTTAAGTCGCCTTCACCTAATTGATCCGATTATTTGTTTCTATCACTTATGCAAATTTATTACTCTAAAGAAAGGAAACCACGTAGGGCATAAGAAAACATAGACCTCAAATACACAATTACGTCAACTATAGCAATTTGTCTTCACACTTTACCGAACAACAATCCATTTTGTCACTTGATAAACTGATAAATGACCCTAAGCTTAAAGTTGCTCAAACTTCGTCAATATATTATACACCGTTTAATCTTCAAATCCCATTATCAATGTTAACAGATACTAAAAAGTTGAAATAAAATTGGCCCCAGGTGAGAATCTTGAGTTACGTCGCGTAGTTTTAATTTCATTTCGGGCGTTCTAGTACGTAACAATCTCCATATAATTTTCATTGGGAGTTACCAAGCGTGTAAAAGTTTGCCCCCCCCCTCCAGGATTGTTATCAATGACCCACTGAACAATATTAGAGGGGGGGGAAAGTTGAACGACCGCCATCTTGTCCGCCATCTTGAAAATGCCCGCGAACATATTTTTGGCTATATCTTAGCAACCGTATGTCCAAATCGAACGTACGTAGACTCTAATTGCACAGTTTTGTATTCCTAAGATAAATTGTTATATAACCGAAATTGATAATCCTAGCGGATTTAATGTTTTTGGGCTTGAAAGCTTAAATTATGGAATATGTAAAAAAACGCTAAAAAACATATCACTTTTGTTTTTATTATTATTAATCTTTTAGATCTCGCTTTTATGAATAAAATCAATCAACGAAATCCGAGCACTGGTTACCAAAATATACAAGATTTAGGAATAGGTATCGCACCTTTGCTCAGCACACAATAATTGGGAGTTACAGGTCAAATTGAAAATTTCATAAGTTTGTTCTCTACAAAATGTGCGAATTAATACTAAATACATACATCAATTTTTGAAGGCTCACTCGCCCTCATAAGAATAATGATCGCCATGACATGAATCAGATCCGAAAAACCGTACCGGTGAATAAATCGAAAATAACCGAATTAATACAAATTTTATAAATGAATCATTTTTTATATATTTTAAAAAGTTTTATGCGTTTCGCACCTTGTCGTTTTTTTAATTAATTAATTTAATTTAGGCTTTTAGGAAGAAGAGGTGACCATCAAATGACAAGTATTATTATACGGAACACTACGCAGATATTTGCAAAGAGCAGTGCAATTTAATGATTTTTTTCTTGAATTGCATGAGTTTCCACAATTCTGCTTGTAACCACATTTAAGAATCTCAATGCAAGCGGGGCTGACTTCCGGAATTGTTATCCACACGGGAAGGAATCTGTGATCGAGTTTCTTCCACCCATGTTGAATTGGATGTGCGGCTTGAAGCTCAGCCTTATGTGCCCTGCTCCAAATGGTAGCTTGGTAAGCTGCTCTCTTGCAGTGTAATAGGAGAACGTCTTGTGTCGGGTGCATCATTTGTAAACTTTTGTTTCGGTGACAGAATATTAACTTTCGTTGTTGATTAATGGATTCTGCACCGCCTCCATAAACTTGAATAAAGAAAGGCTTCAAAGCTTTGAACTTTGTAGACTCCAAATTTCACCACTGCGAATGGATTTT
Organism: Pyrocoelia pectoralis; assembly: GCA_036250285.1. Lineage (NCBI taxonomy): Eukaryota > Metazoa > Arthropoda > Insecta > Coleoptera > Lampyridae > Pyrocoelia > Pyrocoelia pectoralis. The sequence goes on from CM070081.1 coordinate 33,523,227, forward strand.
CCATCATTTGGACGATGACCTGAATTACAGTGTCTGGGTTCCTTTTCCAGGCACTGAATTCCGTCCTTTTAGACTTTTAGAGCGTCCTCTCAGTGAAGAAGTGGAGTCACAACCCGTAAGTGTGACAAACAATGGACGTGCAAACTGCACTGCTCTTTGCAAATGCCCTTGTGTAAATTAATCCGTATAATAATTGTCATTTGATGTTCACCTCTTCTTCCTAAAAGCCTAAATTAAATCAATTAATTAAATAAACGAGAAGGTGCGGCACAAAAAAAATTATTAATTTATAAAATTTGTATTAATTCGCGTATTTTCGATTTATTCACCGGTACGGTTTTTCGGATCTGATTCATGTCATGGCGATCATTACTCTTATGGGGGCGAGGGAATCGCGAATGGGGCATAAACCTTCAAAAAATGATTACACTTAATTAATGCATGTATTTAGTAGTAATTCGCATATTTTGTAGAGAGCAAGCTTATGAAATTTTTAATTTGACCTGTAACTACCAATTATTGTGCTCAGCAAAGGTGCGCTACCTATTCCTAATTCTTGTATATTTTCGTAACCAGTGCTCGGATTTCGTTGATTGTTTTTGCATTTTATTCATAAAAGCGAGATCTAAAAGATTAATAATAATAAAATAAAAAGTGATATGTTTTTTAGCGTTTTTTTTTACATATTCCATAATTTAAGCTTTTAAGCCCAAAAACATTAAATCCGCTAGGATTATCAATTTCGGTTATATAACAATTTATCTTAGGAATACGAAACTGTACAATTAGAGTCTACGTACGTTCGATTTGGACATACGGTTGCTAAGATATAGCCAAAAATAGGTTCGCGGGTATTTTCAAGATGGCGGACAAGATGGCGGCCGTTCAACTTTCCCCCCCTCTAATATTGTTCAATGGGTCATTGATAACAATCCTGGAGGGGGGGCCAAACTTTTACACGCTTGGTAACTCCCAACATTACATTGTTACGTACTATTCTGATTGAAAAGTTCGTGCGTGCCACCACATTGAACTTTAAGAATAATTAATAAACAATTGAAAATGTAATGAAAAAACATTACATCGTTTCTCGTTAAAACAAGGTTAAACGAAAGTATGTCAACTTGACTTTTTTTATTGTTGTTAAAAAATCATCATCGTGTCTTAATTTATTCGTACAATTCCACGGTCGATGGATGGATTATGTTGATAATTAAGTATTAAATTAATTACTAATACATTACTTCCTTTCATTTTTTTGTTATTATTTCCAGTACATCACTTTCTAAAAATACATATATAATTTTCACGGGATTATTGACAGAATTATAAATAACGAAATGCGCACCATCTATTTTCTTGGCAAAATTCGTTTGATTAATCGTAAAAATTTGAATTTATTGCGATTATTTTTAGAGATTGTTGTTCCCTCTTAGGAACCTCCCAAATGAAATTTTAGTCGATCGTTCTCAAGGCCCCTTTTATGAATCTTCCACCCCCTCAATTGTAAGAGTGGTGACGCAGATTGATTCGAATAGAATTTACACTCGATTGAAACATTTTATTTATTATAATTAATTAGAATTCAATTAAATCTTATTTAGTGCAACTTAGGCAAATTAATTAGGATTCCATGAATTTACGGCATGAAATTACATTAAGATCTCTTGTAATAGGGCACCGATTCAAATTAAAATAGAGCTAATTTAATAAGTTAGAGTAACTAATGAAAGTTAGTAATTATCGTTTAGTTACACGTTCACTAAATTAGGGGCTAGTGATCCAGTGAGGATACTGTAATTTTACGAGTTTGGTGAACTAGTTACTTTATAAGTACGTAACTCATTCACGTAATTTTAATTGAAGCGCCATTATCAAGGATTCAAATTAAATTGGAGTTAATTAACTTGATGAGTTACTGGTGCCAATGAGGGAGGTTACCACATTTAAATAAATTCATCAACATTTACACGCTCGTTAAAGTTAATTGTCTAAGATAATTTGCGGTAATTTCACAACGTGCTTAATTAGGTAACTGTTAAAAAACGAATAGTACTCAATTAGTTAACTACTTCAGAAACGAATAACACTTAACTGTTTACGTTACAGCACCATAAGCAACGATTCAAATTAAAATGGGGCTAATTAAATTGATTTGAGTTAGCTGTATCAATGAAAGATACTAATTTCGGATAATACAATTAATTAAACTGATCAACACATTTATACATTCGTTAAGATGAGATTTATTACCTAATGTAGGTAATTTACGGTAATTTCACAAGTGTTTAATTAGAAAACTGTTAAATATCGAATAATGCTGAACCATTTACGTAATTTTTATGCAGTCTAAAACTGTTAGAAACGACTACAATTAATTAACCAATTTAATAAGGTGGTTTTTTTATTTTATCAACATCACTTTTTTATACGCATACTAATAAACTGCGTGTAGCATATGGGTTAATTAAATTTAATTGGTCTTTTCTAGTGAATTAGTACTCAAAATGAGCTTAATATCAACTCAATTAATTTCTAGTACTCGCAATTTAATTAATTAAGTACCATCGCACAATATGGAACATACAGTTTTGTATTAAACTGTAGATACATACATATTACATATGTACTTAATTGACAAAATTAATTCAAGTCCTAATTAGATAAGTGTTTGTGGCTATTTTTTATTAATTACGCTCGTTTAATTTTATTCATCGTTTAATTATACATATAAAAGACGTCATGATTTGTAAGTTAATTTGTAATTGATTAGGAAACTAATTTAATGTCAATTTTGTCCAAATTTCTCAAATATACTAATTTAGGCGACTTTAACTTAAATTCGCCTCTCTGGATTTTCCTAATTAATCCTTATTCAATTACTCAAATTGTATTTGCATACATAAAAGTAGTGATCCAAGAAAGAGGTATAAAGTAACAAATTTTATTGTGACCTTAAAACTTTAAATGCTAATTTCAAATTCTTTAATTACAGTTGTTACGCAAAGAATGGTAACCCATTAATTAATTCCCTTTGGGGCAAGCATTTCTGAAAACTAAACCTGTAAAATTTATCAGTTCTAGTTAATTACAAAATTAGCACTACCGATTTAATTTTTTTTATCATTTAAATTTTAATTCAATTTTTCAACTTGGAAAAGTAGATGTTCTGGACTTTAAAGCTCAATATTTACAATTAGAAATTCTAAACTAAAATTTGGAACTTATAATTTTGCAATGATGACTGTGAAACCTAGATTTTAAAATTTGAAGTTCAAAAAACAGCATACTTGGAATTTTGGAATGTTAAGCAGTTGGAAATTCAATTAACTCAAATAATTTGACTAAAGTTTGAAAATTGGAATGCTCAAATTCTAAACTTGAAACGTTTGTAATTGTTGTGATGTGCTTATGAAGTTCCACAGCGTAAGTGTAGAACTTAAAACTTGAAGCTCATAAATGGCGACACTTATTGCACAAATTAAACTTACAATCTAAAGGTAAAAGTTAAAAACCAATATTTTAAAACTGAACCTTGCTACAAATATCAATTTTACAGTTTCAAATTTCATAGTTTCAACTTTGAAATTTCAAGTTACATTGTTTTAAGTTAGATAAAATTTCAAATTTCATGATCTTATTTTTATAAATCTGCAAATCTTCAATGAAAGGAATCACATTTCAAGCTTTGCATTTAAAATTTGAAATTTTCAAGTTCAAACTGTCAACTCGTCAGTTTCAAGTTTACGATTCAAGAGGTAGGTAGTTGCAAAACTGTTTCTGGTGGATGAGATCTACATCTTACGCAAAAGCATTCAAATTTGAAGATTTGGTTTTCAGGCTTATTAAGTTTCATGCTGTGAAATTTGAAATTTTTTAGTTTGACGCATGAAGTTTCACATTTTTGATATACTTAAACTTTAGAATTTAATCATTTAAATTTCTTCTTAATATCGTTGGAATTATCTTCTCTTCTTCCCCACGAACCATTCAAAATTGTACTCATCTTCTCTTTTCTTGAGCTTATAAATAATAATAATTATAATAATAATAATTTCCCCATTTACTTACCTACAGTTTGAATGTAGAAAACTCTTTAGTTTCATTTTCTTTTGTTCTAAGATTAATCTTCTTCACAAAGAAGTGCAATTAAAAAATATGTTCCCACCCGAATTGATTTTATTAATTGTTTGTAATCCTCGAAGAAAAACGGAGGGTTGGAAGGGAGTAGTGACGACATTGTATGTTTTTCCGTGAAAGTGACCCATTTAACTTCTGTTTAATTTAGTTACATAAATTTGATTGTAAGCACTAAAAGCTTTTTCTTAAATCTGAACGATAAAATAAACATTTTAAGTGAGCTGTTAAAATGTGAATTAAAACCCTTGAACCGCGGAGGTGGCGGCAGACGGCTTCCGAATAATGTAAAATGCTTTTAATACCAATTTATGAAATTTGTTTTTGTTTCATGTACGAAATTTATCCAATATAATTGGGTGCTAAATTAATTAAGTAAAAAAGTGCGTGAATGAATCTTAATTATTGTGATTATGTAATTTCCCCAATTTTTACGCAATTATACAGTTGTGTAATTTGAATTAATAGCATTCGCCAAGGTGGATGACCCACAAAATTGAATCTATTTCTTATTATGTTACAAGATCCGTGCGGTGGTACATTGATCCAAATTCTACAACTGACGCAAAAATCGACTTAATTTCAGCTGAAATGGGATTGAAAATGCTAATGGGACGTGCTTTGGACGTCATTAAATTCAAGTCACGTACAGATAATCTAAACCCAAGAGTAAGATTTTAATAAGATTTAATAAACGCGCGCCCGTGCGAATTATAATTAAGAAAAATCGACGAAAGAGGTCGCGTTTTGATTGAGGTGTTGGCGCGGGATAAACGGGATATAATGAGCAGGAAACGGAACAAAACAGCAAACAAATCTGTCTTTTCGGTGAGGACAGTCCCGAAACATTTCATTGAAGCGATCCATGTTCGTGTCTGGAATACTGATTTGATCATTTCAAACAAGTAGATCTACTCGTAGAATCTATGAAAGTTTACATGGTTTTTCAACTTGTAATCTTAGATCGTAAGAAGGATTTATATCAAGATGAAACCTCTATTAAATAATAAAGCGGTTTGTATGGAAGGCAAGAAGCGTGTCTAAAATATTACGTAACGGACTTAGACAAACGTTCCTTGTATTTCCCCACCCCCTTCTCCCCTTTAAACAGATTAATCTCTCACATTTGTACATAAATTTCAACTTAAAAGTTTAAAATGAAACTATTCACCTCAATAACGTCGTAAATTGAGACAATACCGATTAATTGCAATTGTAAAAAATTGGGAGACCTAACTAATTAATCCTCGCAAAAAATTTGGTCGAATATTCAATATCCCCCTCAGTGTAAATAAATCTCAACCTATAAATTTGAAATTAATCATTCATGAAAATTATTCACTCTAATGACGTCGTACCCATACTAATTAATTACAAATGTACAAAACTGGGAGGCCCATAATGCGATCTTAATTAATTGTCGAATTGTCGAAGAATTTGGTCGAACATACAATTTTTATCGAATCGCCAAACAAAATAATGAAAATGGGGACTAATCACATTTTCTATGGATACTAATTTTTAATTCACGGAAATTGAAAGTTTGTATACAAGTTGAGATGATTCCATGATTTTAAGACTAAATTCGAGTGGTCTTGCACCTACTAATTGTTACTAATTGTTGTACTTCAAACGTGAGTTAAATATTGATGGTTTTATGTGCATGTGTGTCTTTCTTTTAAAGAGGTTAATCACCCTCAGTGTACGTAAATCCCAACCTATACATTTGAAATTAATTATTTATTCCAACTATTCACTCCAGTAACGTAGTAACTTGGAGCAATACCAATTAATTACAAATGTACAAAATTAGGAGACCGAATTAATTAATTCTCTAGAATGCGATCTTAATTAATTGTGAAAGAATTTGGTCCAACATACAATTTTTATCGAGTCGTCAAACAAAATAATGAAAATGGGGACTAATCACATTTTCTATGGATTCTAATTATTAATTCACGGAAATTGAAAGTTGGTATACAAGTTGAGATGATTCCATGATTTTAAGAGTAAATTCGAGTGGTCTTGCACCTAATTGTTACTAATTTTACTTCAAACGTGAGTTAAATATTGATGCTTTTATGTGCATGTCTGTCTTTCTTTTAAAGAGGTTAATATCCCTCAGTGTACATAAATCCCAATCTATACATTTGAAATTAATTATTTATTCCAACTATTCACTCCAATAACGTAGTAACTTGGAAAAATACCAATTAATTACAAATGTACAAAATTAGGAGACCGAATTAATTAATTTTCTAGAATGCGATCTTAATTAATTGTCAAAGAATTTGGTCCAACATACAATTTTATTTTTATCGAGTCGTCAAACAAAATAATGAAAATGGGGACTAATCACATTTTCTATGGATTCTAATTATTAATTCACGGAAATTGAAAGTTGGTTTACCAGTTGAGATGATTCCATGATTTTAAGACTAAATTCGAGTGGTCTTGCATCTAATTGTTACTAATTATTGTACTTCAAACGTGAGTTAAATATTGATGCTTTTATGTGCATGTGTCTTTATTTTAAAGAGATTAATCTCCCTCAAGTACATAAATCCCAATAGACATTTGAAATTAATCATTTATTCCAACTATTCACTCCAATGACGTCGTAACTTGGAGCAATATCAATTAATTACAAATGTACAAAATTGGGAGGTCGAATTAATGAATTATTGTCTTGCATACGATCTTAATTAATTGTCGAAGAATTTAGTTTAGTATACAATTATTATCGAATCACCGAACAGAATAATGAAATGGTGACTAATTATAATTACAATACCTATCTATTAACCTTGAAAATTCAAGCTTAGTTGACGATGTTACACACATTTATCTGATCAACATAATCAAAACCTTAATTTAAACGTCATATTGTGGGTAACATTGGTTCAATACTGGAAAAACTGGAAGCGTTCTGGCCGTTAAATGACATTATACTGAAAACGCCAAGAACCACAATAATCGAACTCGTTTCGACAGCTCTCATCATCAGAAAACAACTTTTGGTGTTTTCAGTGTCGTGGTTCAATAATTGATTAATATTATGAAGATTTGTTGACCCCATTAAATTAATTTATAATTAAAAATAATTTAAAATTAGAAATGTTGACACTGTGGTTCGCTAATTTAATTGCTAATTTAGGGTGATCTATAACTACAGATTAATACTGCCCAAGGATGTAAAAGGGACACAATTGATGTTAAGCTTGCTGCAAAATTTTTCCGTAAATTTTGGACAATTACGGCCAAAACCGAATTTGACTACATTTTGTCGGCTTAATTGAAGTAAGTATCAAAATTTTACTTATTTTATTACTTATACATCAGACATTTATCTTGCCTTGGCCCAAATTAGTACATTAGAAAGTAATTAGTTCACTTCACTATTATAGTTGCAATATATTTATTTATAAAAAATATCAGAATCCATCATATGGAAAATTCTAACAATTTCAATAAAAAAGAAAAAAATCGGCGACAAGGTGAGAATTATTTCCAAAAAGGTGGCAGGCCACTTCAAAAAAGTTTAAAGCGTTTTCTATGGTTTTTGATAATAACAAAATAATTTAACAATTTCCTTTTATACAAAAAGTCCAATGTACCTAACAAATAATTTCAAAAGTATATGAAGTCTGAATAAAATTTTGATTTTTTTAATTTAAATCTGTCAAAAATTGATAGAGAAATTTAAACATTTTTAACTTTGGGCATAATTGATTAAAAAAAGGTTTAATTTAAGGAGAAAAAATTTCAAAGTGAATAATACATATTGAAATCCAAATTTTAAATAATAAAAATTTAAATGTTTTAATTATTTTAAAACGCGTATATTAAACATTGATTTGAGTAAGAAATTATCAAAATTGGTTATTTGGAATTAGATAATAAAATTTTAAAAAAGCGTGATGATATTTTTGGAACATAGAAGAGATTTATAAATAAAATTACAGGAAATGTATCTTCAAGATAATTTAAAAAAAAATACTTCCAGAAACATAATCTCTAAAATTAATCTTCCACAAATAGATGCTTTTGTTTCAGGCTTCTCTGTTGTCCATATCAGGAATGTTTAAATAATTGAACTGTTCCAAATCTTATTTCTTCTTTTAAAATTATTTCAAAAATCTTATTACTCTTGTAATCCATTTTTTGTTAAATAATAATTGAAGGAAGAGGACAAAGATTTTCCCGATTTGTCTATTTTGTTCAACAATTTTCGTCGTAATTCCACAACGAATTCTTGAAAGATACGTACAGTATCCTGTGTGCAAAAAAGACTGTAAACTTTTCAGTTCATCGCCGTATTTTTGCTCCCGCTTTATATTAACAAGTGAGCTAATATGTTATACATGCATATTATGTAAAAAAGGGTTGCACCCTCGGAAACCTAAAAAAGGAACAAGAGACAATAATTACGTTATATCGTAAAAGTTAATTTGTAACACCAATAACATCGTACGACCACCCCCCACCTCACCAAACACCAAAATTAAAAACACAAACAATTTGTTTCGACTTATCGATTAAAATATCTAAATTACCCCTCCTCCACTTCCTCCCCTGTTCATTATTAATTTTTTACTATTTACCCTCAACAATGCACTGAAATATTTCCCATTTTAGTAAAATTCTAGAGGGATGCTACCTTTGGGAGTTGATAAATCTACATAACACAATAACAAGCTACATTATTATATCGCGGTCGATGGTTGGTATTCATTTAAATATGGCGCTTATGCTTAACAAACTTGCCCTTTCAGTAAAATATCTGCTTGTGGAAGGAGGTGTAAAAGGAAAAAGGTCGTTTGCACGCAAACCTAGAAAAAATGTGTAATTCGAAAGTAATAAAAATGTCAACGTTAAATCAAAATCGTTATAATCTGTTGCGTTCATTAAAATTTAATGCCGCCCACCTTTTTTCTCGCTTTTCGATATTATTCTACAGGTGTCTCGCACGCACGCCCATAAAAAATTAGTTTCGGTAATGAGTGCTAGAAGTTTTAACGATTATATTATGGATTAAACGGAACTGAACCCAAGCGCACAGTTTTCTAGTTTTAAACCTGAAAAGTTGAAATTTGAAATTGTAGTACACATATGCAACCCAAAAAAGTGATACGTTTAAAGCTTGATTGACATTTTGAAACTTTACAACTTAAAGAAACCATGAAACTGCGACCTCAAACCTTGTCAAGTTTAAAAATTTGAATTTTGTAATTTAAAACACTTGAAATTTGAAACTAACCTAAAAAATGAAACGTAATACCAAAGTTTTACGTGATCTTGCTTTAAACTTTACACATAGTATCGAAAAGAATTGGGTGGAATTTAAAATAAATAACTAGTCGAATTACTTGTTCTGATTAGACTAGTACTTTAATTTGAAACCCGTGAAACTGAAAGACTGGAAGCTTCATAAAATTTCAAAGTCGAGGTTTCAAAAATTACATATTAAAGCTAAAATGAGAAAAACGAATCGAAACGCTGATGAAATTTAAAACCATTAAAACGAGAGAGAAATTTGAAAATTAGTATTTCAGATTTTAAAATTTTACAACTTGAATTATGTAATCTTTATGTTTTAAACTAACTTACAGCTTCACATTTCAATATGAAACTAATTATTCAGACTTTTAGCAACTTGAAATTCAGAAAGTTAAAATTGACACCTTATGCTCTTACAATTTGAAACCGGAATTTGGAAGTGTTAATTCTAAAATGAAATTTATCGAAATTTCAAAACTGGAACTTTGAAAATTAAAACTCGAGTTTATAAATGATGCAACTTTAACACTCAAGTTTTAAGTTTCAACTTTGAGTCTTTTAAACCTAAAATTTATATTAAATTACACTAGAAACTTTGAAATCATTTGAAACGTAAAACTTCAAATTATAAACGCTTGAAACTAAGTTGGAATTGTAAGTTAAAACTTGAATACGTGGAAGTTCATTTTACACAAAACGCTTTTAGACTTTTAAAGCGCTTTGGGCTTGACAAATTTCAAGCTAAAAAAGAACCAAACCTGATAGTTCAAGCTAAGTGTGAAATGTGAATGTTGGAATATGAAATTTTAAATTTAAAACAGTAAATTTAACAAGTGATACTGAAACGTAACGATTAAGATTTCAAAGTTTACATTTCAAGTTTGCAAGCTACATACTTTCACTTCAAATTTCAGGGGATGAAACTAAAAAATTCGACAAACAAATTTCAAAATCCAAACAAATCTTTGAGAGTTAATACATATTACTTCACGTTTTTATCTTGGTGAGAAACTTAAAATCCTCCACTTTTTGTTTAAAACAAGAAGCTTTGAAATCATTTGAATCGTAAAACTTAAAATACGAATAGGTTGGCCAACACTTGTTTAGAGTATAAATGTGAACTTAACACATGGAGCTTCAAATAAAATGATTGAACTTGCAATTTTTAGGTCTTGATTTACATTACACGGGTTTAAGCTTTTAAATAAAAAACATTTATGTTTCAACTTTGGGCTTGACACTTGGCGGCTGAGCTTCACAAGATCAAACATTGAATTTATTGAAAGTTCGACATGTGAACTTGAAACTTGAAACTTCAAGCTTCAAACTAAGTTCAAATTTGAAACTTTAAGTTTACCAAGTGATACTGTTGAAATTTCAAGGTGACAAATTTCAAACTTTAAACTTTCAACCTTAGTCGTAGCGGTACATCTAAATGTCTGTCAAATTGTGCGGGAAGTGTGAAATTAGGCACACTTATTAATTAGATTTGACCCGCAGCACCCCTATTTTCAACCCTTAGTTTTCAAAAGTGCCCCGTATTTAGTTTTTTCCATCCCCTAACGATAACTCCTTTGTTTACAACTTTTAGAAAAAATTATATTAATAAAAGTTTTAGCAATTCTTATAAGGAACATTTTATATAAGAATAAAATTTTCACAAATATCAACCCTTATCGAGATATGTGGAAAAAACTGATTTTTGCAGTTTCATTACAAAATCGGTCATAGTTTTCTTGTTTAGCGTTTCTCAGAAAAATTATTCAAGTAAAAGATGTAGATATTAATATGATCAATATTTTAGGTAAGTATATATAATATTTTCACAGAAAGCAACCCTTAACAAGTTATTTCAATATTTCTGAAAGTAAGCAACCCTTAGTATGAAATCGCTCGTATCTTTTTTATTTGTAACTTATGAGGAAAAACATGTGAATAAATATTATAGAAAATTATCTTTTGGGCATTTTATGTTGGTATGAAAATTTCTCAAAAGTCAACCCTTAACTAGATATATCGAAAAAACCAGAAACTCTAAATTTTCACATAAAATCGAGCAGAACTTTTCTATATTTCACTACAGTGACATTATTGTTATATAATTCGGTAGGTATATGTACGTAGAAAATATAAGTAAGGGGTAATTTTTTTACAAAAACTCACCCTTAGCGAGATATTTTGACAAAAACAAACTTTCGGCACTTTTTAGAAAAGTTTTCGTAACTTTTTCAATTACGATGGTTAATATTATTTCTTCGCGGTTAATAATAGCCAATTACAGTGTATTTCATGAAATCATAGTGATTTTGCACCATATCACACTGGTGCGGGAATTTTCAACGTACAAAGTGTAAGGTTTATTCGCGGTAATATAATTAAAAAGAAACAATCTAATTGTACTCAAAATGCAAAGATAGGTCGATTTTTATATCAACGAAGACATATTTTGATGTTATTTTCTTGGGGGTGCTTCTCACCTCCAGCGCTTCACAGGGAGTGACATTGAAATTTCGTCGCGGCGTATGGTTTCGCTCGGGTGTCGCATCTCCTTTTTAGTCTTCTATTTGGTTGTTCTCACTGAAATACGAGTCAGTGAGATAATACTAACTTATTGCTGTTGAAGTGCTTACCTTTTATTTTCGAATGTAAAATGTCTAAAGGAGATGCGATACCCGAGCGAAACCATACGCCGCGACGCCCGCGACGTAACGAGCTCGCGCACTTCAGCCAAATGTGTTTAAATAAATATTTCAGTATTTTACTTAGCTACTGATAGAAATAAAGTGAAAAAAATGCAAAAAAACCATCGTAATTGAAAAAGTTACGAAAACTTTTCTAAAAAGTGCCGAAAGTTTGTTTTTGTCAAAATATCTCACTAAGGGTGAGTTTTTGTAAAAAAATTACCCCTTACTTATATTTTCTACATATATGTATATACCTACCGAATTATACAGGGTGTTTCAGAATAAGATACTGATCCTTAAGGGTGTGAATCCTTATGTGATTTTAGGAAGAAAAGTTCAAATAAACCTATGTCCTAAACCTCTTAACTTTTGAGCTACAAGGTGTTAAAGTTTTAAGAAAAAAATCGTTTTTTTATCGTATCTTTAATAATTTCCTAGATATTTTTATCAAATTTGGCACACGCCCTCTGAGTATTAATTATTTTGTCATTGCAATTATTTCCTTGACAACAAAGTATCTAGCCGTTTCAGAAATCATGGGCACATAGCGGCATGCGCATTAAATGCTTTTTATTTTTTTTATCGGAAACCGTTCGTCGGACGAAAAAAAGTCAAAAAATCAAATTTACCCTAAAATGAATGGGAATTTTAAAAATAATTTTTATTTTAAGAAAAAGCAGTGGCGTGCATATTTTTCCAAAAATATCTAGTTCACATCCTGTACGGACGCCACTGGTTAAAAAATTAAAAAATCTTTTTTATCAAAAAATGGCTGTTGATGCTTAGAGGGCGTGTGCCAAATTTGATAAAAATATCTAGGAAATTATTAAAGATACGATAAAAAAACGATTTTTTTCTTAAAAGTTTAACACCTTGTAGGTAGCTCAAAAGTTAAGAGGTTTAGGACATAGGTTTATTTAAACTTTTCTTCCTAAAATCACATAAGGATTCACACCCTTAAGGATCAGCATCTTATTCTGAAACACCCTGTATAACAATAATGTCACTGTAGTGAAATATAGAAAAGTTATGCTCGATTATATGTGGAAATTGACAGTTTCTGGTTTTTTCGATATATCTAGTTAAGGATTGACTTTTGAGAAATTTTCATACCAACATAAAATGCCCAAAAGATAATTTTCTATAATATTTATTTACATGTTTTTTCCTCATAAGTCATAAGTTACAAATAAAAAAGATACGAGCGATTTCATACTTAAGGGTTGCTTACTTTCAGAAATATCGAAATAACTTGTTAAGGATTGCTTTCTGTGAAAATATTATATGTATATACCTAAAATATTGATCATATTAATATCTACATCTTTTACTTAAATAATTTTTCTGAGAAACGATAAACAAGAAAACTATGACCGATTTTGTAATGAAACTGCAAAAACCAGTTTTTTCCACATATCTCGACAAGGGTTGATATTTGTGAAAATTTTATTCTTATATAAAATGTTCCTTATAAGAATTGCTAAAACTTTTATTAATATAATTTTTTCTAAAAGTTGTAAACAAATGAGTTACCGTTAGGGGATGGAAAAAACTAAATACGGGGCACTTTTGAAAACTAAGGGTTGAAAATAGGGGTGCTGCGGGTCAAATCGTTTATTTTGATCTAATTAATAAGTGTGCCTAATTTCACACTTCCCGCACAATTTGACAGACATTTGCGATTGTCTCGATGTACCGCTACGACTACCTACCCCAAACTGGCAGGATGAAACTTGTGAATTTACGCTACCAAGCTTCTGGTCCCTAGTTCTCCTCTTTCTAAGTTTAATGTCGGTAGTTCTTTGTGCACTAACGTCCCTCTCCTGTTATATTGTAGCTCTGAGGACTGAGCTTGAAAGACGGATGCGAGACGAATTTTCAATTTGAAATTTTAAAGATGAAGGTAAAATTGATAAATTTATACAGGGTGTTTAAGAACTTGAAACTGAATTTCAAAATGGAATGTTGAGGGTTGGAGGTTTTTTGAACTGCAAATTTGCATGCAATTTCGAGGTTTAGCACTTGCGATTTGATACTTGCATTCTAAAATTTTAATCTTAAAAGTGAAACGTTCAGTTTTCATGTAACAAAGTGACGTTACGGACGTTACGGTTTCATTCTGTCACCGTCCGAAGTTTTTCAGGTATACAAAGTTCCTAAAATAACACGCTACATTTACATTGATGTAATGAAATTAGAAGTGTTGGAAAAGTATTTTCAAAATATCATTTCTTTTTAAATATATACTTTTTTCTTCCAAAATTGAAACCGAAAGGACGTGCATAAAAAAGCGCGTAGGTGTAAAATAATAAAATACCGGAAAAGTGCATTAATGTGCATGAATTACAGAGAAATTGGGGTTTCCGGCGACGCCCACTGAAAAATCTTACGTTCACAAAAAAATACAATAAATTGAAAAGACGTGAGGCTAATCCGCTAATGTGAATAATTATTTCAATTTAGTGATACAAAACAAATCGAATTTCTCGCATTCATCATTTTTGACACACTCGTTTATTATGTGTTGAAATTATGTATGTGTAAAATCTTGGTTGGAAAAATCAAAGATGCAATTGCACTGGACGCTTGCCAAATCCTTTTTGTATTTGTGACACGAGTCACTGAACCCCTTTAGAGCATTTCGTTTTAAGCACTTATATTTTGTACTCGTTTCTATACGTTGAGCGTAGGAGTGGAAAAGGTTTTTTTTTTATCTTTTTTAATGTAACTTCCGACTTAACCGTTGTGCAATTATAACTTTCTCCACGTTGCTTTGTCAACGGATTTTTCCCAGCTTGATTCATCCAGAAAGATTTTAGGAACGCTATTTATGTGTTTGTGTTACTCAGAGATTTATAAATTTCTTCATTGTACTTGAGACGCTCGTTTTAAATTTATTTATTTTGCCATTCGTGCGTATTCCTCATTTCATTCGATGTTGAAATATAAAAATGAGTAGGTTTTCTTTACATTTTTCTAAAATTTTCCACCTCACAACAACAAAAATATAACACAAAGAAACAAAACAATTTCATTTGTAATTGTTTGCTAATTGTACTTTATTAAATTATAATTAAATTCAATTCGCCATGCAATTTATTTAGTGAAGGGAAACTAGTGATTAATTGGGAATTTCAAGATTCACACGTTAGGTTCACTCTTGAAGCTTCAAACTTTCTAATTTAAAAAGTAAGCATTCCAGTTTCTTTCGATTGATGAAATTTCAAACTTTCAAACCATTAAAACGAGAAAGAAACTTGAAAATTGGTATTTCAGATTTTGAAACTTGAACCATGAAACCGAAAGCTTCAATCTTAAAAGTTAAAACTTACAAACTTAAACTTGAAGATTGAGACTTGAAACCTAGTCTTGAAGGTTTAATTCTAAAACCTCAACTTGAAATTTGAGAATTAAAACTTTGAGTTTAAAAATAACGAAACGTCCTTGAAATTTTAAAACCAACATCTAAGTATGTATATAGAAAATTAATAATGCCTAACGCTGGTACTTGACATCTAGAAAACTGTAACACAAAGAAACAAAACAACTTCATTTGTAATCGTCTGTTAATTCTACTTAATTAAATTCGATTCGCCATGCAATTTAACTAGTGAAGGGAAACTACATTTTTTTAAATTTTCCGTGTTTAATTGAGAATTTCAAGATTGACACGTTAGGTTCTTGAAGCTTCAAAGTTTCTAATTTAAAAAGTAAGCATTCCGGTTTCTTTCGATTGATGAAATTTCAAACTTTCAAACCATTAAAACGAGAAAGAAACTTGAAAATTGGTATTTCAAATTTTAAAACTTGAACCATGAAACCGAAAGCTTCAAACTTAAAATTTAGAAACTTAAACTTGAAGATTGAGACTCACTTGAAACTTGTAATTTGGTACTTAAAAAGTTAAAATTCGTCCTTTAAACTTTACACTTTGTGCCACAATCTTATACAATTGTTCTTGTAATTTGAAACACAAATGTTGAAGTTTTTATTCTAAAATTTGAACTTGAAATTTGAGAATTCAAATTTAGTTTAAAAATAACTGAATCCTCATGTTCAAACCTTAAAGTTCAAACTAAGTTTGAAATTTGAATCCTTCGGACATGAAATTAACTTAAATCTAATAGTGTCGAATTTAAAAATTGAAATTTTAAAATATGACATCAATAAACTGAATCTTCCATTCTAATTAATTAAACTTTAATTAAGTTTGATTCGTTATACAATTTAATTAGTGAAGGAAAATTGTGCTTTTTAAAATTTTGATTATTGAATTGGGAATTTCAGGATTCACGTTAGGTTCATGTGGCAAATGCAATCTACGAGCTTCAAAGTTTCAAATTTAAATTTCTGATATAAAAAGTAAGTTTCTTTCGACTGATGAAATTTCAAACTTGAAACTTGAGCGAAACTTGAAAATTGGTATTTAAGATTTTAAAACTTGACCTAGTAAACTTAAAGCTTCAAAGTGGAAACTAACCTAGAATTTCACGTTATTAACTCTCAATTTGAAACTAATTCACGCTTTGACTTTAAGGAACTTGAAATTTAGAAACTTAAACTTGAAGGTGAAGGTATGAAACTTGAAATTTGGTGCTTAAAAGTTAAAATTCGTGCTTTAAACTTGATGCTTTGTGTTGACATCTACAAAACTGCAACGCAAAGGAACCAAACAACTTAATTTGTAATTGCCTTTAATTCAAGTTAATTAAACTATAATTAAGTTCAATTCGTTATACAATTTAATCGGTGAATGCAAACTGCACTTTTAAAAATTTTTATTGATGAATTGGAAAATCCAACATTTCCATATAAGATTCTCGTGATAAGTCTAATCTCTTCAAGCTTCAAAGTTTAAAATTTAAATTTCTGATTTAAAAAGCATTCTAGTGTCTTTCAACGTTTATGATCCATATCAAATCCTGATGAAATTTCAAACCTTTAAAGCTTGAGAGCAACGTGAAATTTGGTATTTCATATTTTAAAATTTGAACTGCTTAGAAACTTCAAATTAAGGATTAATGCTCGAAACTTGTAATTTGGTACTTGACATTTTGTGCTACAGTCTTGTAAAATCATTTTTGTAATTTGAAACAGAGTTTGAAGCTATAATTCTAAAATTTGAACTTTAAATTTGAGAATTAAAATTTTTAGTTTAAAAACAACGAAACCTTCATGCTCAAGCTTTAAAGTTCAAACCAAGTTTGAAATTTTGAGAATTAACTATGTATGTATTCAAAATTTTAAAACTATTAAAAAGTTAATAAGTCTTAATACTAGCACTTGAAAATTTCAATATCAACACGCAACGATCATGTGACAAAACCTAATCTACAAAGTTTAAAATTTAAATTTCTAATTTACAAAGTAAGCATTCCAGTTTCTTTCGACTTTTACTATTCATATGAAAAGCTGATGAAATTTCAAACCTTTTAAAGTTTGAGAGTAACTTGAAAATTAGTATTTCAAACTTTAAAACTAATTCGGACTTTGACTTTAGGAACTTGAAATTCAGAAACTTAAACTTGAAGATTAATAAAGAACTTGTAATTTGGTACTACTTAAAAGTTAAAGTTCGTGCTTTAAATTTTAAAATAAAAAATCAATACTTAAACTTAATTTTAATTAGCAAATTAATAATGCCTATTACTAGTACTTTATTTGTAATTGACTTTTAATTTAAGCTAATTAAATATAATTAAGCTACACAATTTAATCAGTGAATGCGAACTGGACTTTTGATTTTTAAATTG
Organism: Pyrocoelia pectoralis; assembly: GCA_036250285.1. Lineage (NCBI taxonomy): Eukaryota > Metazoa > Arthropoda > Insecta > Coleoptera > Lampyridae > Pyrocoelia > Pyrocoelia pectoralis. Next base: position 33,541,081 of record CM070081.1, read on the forward strand.
GGAAATACATCATTCCCATATTAGATTCATGGTCTAATCTCTTCAAGCTTCAACGTTTAAAATTTAAATTTCTGATTTTTAATAATAATAATTATAATTTATAATTCAACTTTTGAAAGTGTGCATGAATCGTGGATTCTTGATATCGTTAACTGTAAATATTCGACATTCAAAAAATCATCTAAAGGGTACTACTTAATTATACATAATTTCGTATCTTGATCGTGGTTTTTCTATTTCTCTTAGATTGAAGGTTTCAAAGCAAACTTTCTTAATTATTTTAACGTCAACATATTACTTGAATCTCTCTTCAAAAAGTTGCTTTTTTTGGTACGAATAAGTTAATGTTTTTTTACCGGCAACTATTGTTCTCGATCCCAAAAATCCGTTGTCATTGGGTTTCCACTTACAGACATGGTGACGAATATGGGTGACCAATTAGCGCCTAATTATAATCTAGTATGAAAGTTGTGTTTAGAAAAATTAGTACAATTTGCTATTTTTAAGTAGCTAATTAAGTCACTAGTGCTCAGTTGCTATTGATTATACACTAATTATACGTATTTATACCAAAATTAATAGAAACAATCTCAAACGAATTGAATTTAGTAAATAATTGAAGGAATTAATTACTGCCCACTCCTTTTTCTGAAGTAAAATATTGGAATTTGTGCACAATTTGACAAGTTGAATGTGAACATTTTTTTATCGCTTTAGTGTTTTATGTAAAGTTATTATTTCTAGTCGCTCGATTAGAAAGTACTTAATATATCATGGCTGTCGGAACAAAGCATGTATCCATCCACTTGAGGTAAAAATTAAAAGCAATCAATTTGAGAAGAAGGCGAAATTTGTAAAAGTCAAGGTTAACTTTTCTTGTATCCCTCTTTTACCCCAACCTTTACTCGCCCTCCTCCATACGTGCAGTGATTTGTATCCTCGTGTTTCGCTTTTGCAGTCAAAGCTCTCTACTCCACATTCAATATTCGAGAGCTTTTATTGGTCTACGTGATTCTACTTCCTCTCCGAGATATAAATTACAAGTACAATAGGGGATACCCAATTTCAACTGAAATATGTGATGACAGCTATGACTCTCAACGGATGGGTGACAAATTCTTCGTAGGAAATATTTATTAATAAAAAAAAAAGTAGCGGCTTTAAAATGAACGTGGAGAGTTTCGATCTTAACCGACGGAAGAGAATGGGAGGGATAATTACATTTTACGGTAAACTGAATTTGCATTTGCAATTCTGCCCGTTAAGGGCGGCCAGCAACAAATTGCACTTTCAATTTAATGGAAATGGAAACCGCGGACCTTAATTCCGTTCAGGAAACAATCCTGGTTAATGTTAGTCAAAAAGTACTCGACGATCACTTTCTCTCGTCCGTAATCTGATCGTATACGCCTTTTAGTCAAATTCGTTACGTTTAATGTTTAATTAAATTAGTATAAACGCTAAACTTGCCTACGTTACTTCTTCAAATATTTTGAAGTAATTTATTTCATTGTAATTAGGCAGAAATGTACATTTTTCATTCGAATAGAATGTTATTTTTAATACGATTCAATCAAATTAGGCGCTCCTTTCCTACATAAAATTTACGGAAAATGAAATTAGGCGCGCCGTGTCTTAATTGGAAAAATTTATTATATTAAAATCACTTCTCGTTTCATACATTCGTATTGAAGACCAAATTAAGTTTACAGCACTTAAAAATAGGTGAAAAGTTGCGCCTAATTTATCGCTAATTACGTTTTTCGCTCTCTTGAATACGGTTCTATACAAATTAGCTGTATAATTAATTTAAGTAATTAAGAAACTTGGAATAATTAGCACTCGCGCTAATAACATTATAATGTGGCAACGTTTAGGCGCATTATTTCTTTAATTCTAAAACCTAAACTTGAAGTTTGAAAATTAAAATTTTGGTTTTAAAAATAACTTATCATTAATATTCAAAATTTAAAGTTAGTTCAAACCAAGTTTGAAACTTGAAATGTGAATTTTAAAATTGAAATTTTAAAGAGAATATTTGTACTTGGCATCTTCAAAAATATGACAATTAAATTTGATTCATCATACAATTTAATTAGTGAAAGCTAACTGCACTTTTTCAAATTTTGAATGTTGAATTTTAAGATTCACATGATAGGTTTATGTGATAAGTCAAATCTTCCAGCTTGAAAGTTTCAAAGAAAAATTTCCAATTGAAAAAGTAAACATTGTATGACTTCAAAACTTAGAGAAACTTGAAAATTTGTATTTCAGATTGTAAAACTTGAACTATCTAAACTTAAAGCTTCAAACTTCAACTTGAAGATTAATGATTGAAACTTGTTAGTTGAAGTTAAAATTCGTTCTTTGAACTGGACACTTTGTGCCACAGTCTTATAAAATTATTGAAGCTTGAAGCACACCCTGCACTTGAAATTGGAGAATTAAAAGTTTCAATTTTTAAGTCGCAAACGTTCAAGTTTCTGTCAATTTTGAACTGTAACGAAGTTTACGATTGTTTGATTTCAAAGTCATAGTTCAATACTTTCAATTGCTACATAGTTTTAGTTGAATGGTTCACACTTCAAATACCAAAGTCCATATTTCCAATTCTGAAATTCGCCCGAAATTCAAGTTTGAAATTGCATGTTTCAAATTTCAACATTTTAATTTTAATTTGCGTATTGCTAACCAACAGGTTTCAATTACCTATTGTAGACTGTTCACGTTTCAGTTTTAGGTGCACTATTTCTTAGTTATTCTTAGCGAAGGTTAAGGTCGTGACATCATTTATAAATTGATGCTGTTTACAAGGTAAATTAGTTACATAATGCTACATTAAGATTGAAATTATGTGTTCAAATTTTTCCAAATTAGATACTTATAATTGCACTGCGTTTAATTAGCAGTTTCGATCGCTCCTAATTAGTTGCGAATTAGTCTAAGTGAAATGTTGTTTTGAAAGTTAGCATGCCTAATAATTAAAATTTAAATGTACTTTTTCTGATTTGAACACTGTGAATGCCCTTTACCCTTTCCGTTATTGTTGCGACTTCGGTAGTTTACGTAATGCATAAGGAGTGCAATCATTCATATATTTGAAAGACAATTTAAGATAATGAGGTGCTTACTAGCAGCGACCGTGTGCTATGTGTTGCTATAAGTTTGCTACTTTCTTTAAAAATTGTAAAAAAAGCAATGGATGCAGAACTAACCAAATAAGGCTTCAATTTCATCACAGAGATGGTTGATTTTAGAAATGATGCTGTGCATTAGCACAATTTCAATGGGAGAATCTTAAACGAATTTTATGACAAAATTGTTACAATCGGAACAATTTAAATGTCACTAACAAGTTTGAAATTCCTTTGCAAAAATATACCAAACACTATTAGTGTGAATTAGCACAAGAAAACTGACTTGTAATTATTGTTTTAGCAAAATGCTAAAAAGTTGCTCCCTTCTAAAAACTACAAACACATGGCTGCTTTCCTTAAAACAACCTAAAAATGTTTATTAGGAGGTAAATTTCACGATTTAAACTAATTCGTTTGAACATGTTGCCTAATAATTCAGTGAAACGTTCTGTAAACTAGTGATAGACCTTTCGTTAAAATTTCGTAAAAATTAACATGTCCTTTAAAGAAAAACTATTAAAAACATGAATTGACATCATAAGACTTTGGAGTGATAATATACTTGTAATTAGAATAGAGAATACAGAGATTTTGGTATAAAGTTTCTATTTCCTTATCTTTCTTTAACCGGCTTTAATTTTATCACCACAAAATGCAAGAAATGTACTTTTGCACAGTAAAAATCAATCAATCTCTACATCATAAAATAAAATCACGAATGTAAAAGTGATACATTCGAACGTCTGTGCTACTGCTTGCTATAAGGGTGCTACTTTATTTACTGATCTTATATTGATTCAATTTCATTACAGAATTGATAGGAATGGTTCATATGAATTAGCATAATTGCAATGATAAAACGAATTCTATAACAAAATTGTTGTTATGAGATGACAATTTACCTGACTCTCGCTGAGTATATGTGTTGATCATAGTGTCGAGACGCGTTGCATTGTGTTTCAAATGTGAGTGGAATTACTTGTTATTATTATAATTATTGAATGTCAAACTTCGCCCTTACAATTGTTGATGCTACAAAGTTGCTACAGTGTTTTATATACTTTCGTACGTTAATATCATTGGTTTATTGACTTTGAAATATGTAGTTACTTTTTGTGCATAAGATTGAGTCCATAATAATTATGACGAAACATACTTAAAATTGAAAAAATTATATAACAAAATTGTAAATGTGTCCGAAGTTGGTTTTTAAATTTAAAGTGTTCGTTTGTGAGCTTAATATTTGATCTTTTTAAGATTTGAGCATTACGTAAAACGATTCAAACATTTCTCAATTTTGCTCTAAAAATTTCTTAAAAATGTGAAAGAAATAGGAGTTGGTGCTGTGTTGCTAAAAAATGCTACATTCGTTAAAAAATTGATGGAAGAGGGTTAATTTTGTCTTAAGATGGTATGTGATATCAGTTATGTGTAATAAAAATGGCAAATTTGGAAGAATGCGAATAAAGTGCTATTTTTTGGTAGAAAGTTGCTACTTTTCCTTCAAAAAGTAAGAAATAGGTTAGCGTAGTTCCTCTAAAGAAGGTATGATCATAACGAAAAGGGGAAAATCGTTGAATTTGGAAGATACATTATGACGTCGGTACTACCGTATGCTATAAATGTGCTACTATTTTTCGACAACTTTATCAAAACGTGACTCATTACAGTTTTATAAAACCTTGCTTAATCTATATAAATTTATATAACAAAAACTGAAGACACATAGGTACCTGAAACTCGTTGCTATAAAATTGCTACATTTTTGCTTGAAAGTTGCTGTCTTACCTCAAGAAAGTACATAATTAAGTCGTATTACCCAATTATCATCAGTTTAACTGGATTGAATTTATGATGAAAAAATGACATTGAAGAATCATATTTTAAAGCAAATTTACTTTTTTGATAAATCTGCGCGCAACAGGTTGTTCATTCGCTAATTCAAACGACGGTACGCCTTCTTGTATTTTTGGGTTCGCTTAATCCATCCACAAAGATTCGTGTATCTAATCTATTAACTGTTTACATAAACCTCAAAATAGGAAGCTATAAAAAGACCGAAATTATTTTTAAACATGTCATCATACGTAAATATCTCACGAATTTTTTTTTGGTGTTTTTGTTTTGCTGAAATGCGGTCTCGATAATTACTTATAGCCTTGATCTATATATTCATTTTGCTTAACTGTTTTTTAGTCACACTCCTCTGCGGTTTTACGTCCCTTTTATATTGTGGTAACAGCTTGCATAAATTTACGATATCACTGAATGCTCCCGACGTTTAAGTGTATGGATTAATCTCTTTTTAATTACAATCCCGTGTTGGAGTATATAAACCTGCTTTTCGTAATATAATCAAATTTCGTAATTACTTAGTCGAAATTTAATTTGCCGTTGAGCGGATTATAAATAAAAAGCCTGCACCTAAAAATAGGATCTCTCTTGATGTTACCGGTGATGGTCGACGTACTCGTTATTAAAAGAATGGGAGGTAATTTCGCTTTTTTTCGTTTATTTTATGTTTTGATTAGAAGTGTGGTATTGCATCCTCCAGTTTTAAATTCACTCTCTCGAGATGTTTATTCCGGAAAAAAGTCCTCACAATCGCTAGACATTAACCTAGCTTCAACAAATATTGTACGAAGGTGCCCTTTTCATGCGACAGCGCCTCGATGGGTTTGATTCATTACAATTTGGTATCTCCGTCCAAATTCAATATGATGTAATTATGTATTTTTAACTGAAGGTAGCAACTTTTTAGCACCAAGTAGCACTAAGTTTCCGTTACGTAAATTCATACAGCCCAGTACGTTTTTTGCATACTAAATGCAGATTTTTAAACGCGAAAGCGCTATTTGAGTGAGAGCTTTATTATATCCATATATCTTCTGAGGAATGAACTTTAATTTCGACTAAAGTCACATAGTAGCTTTTGGTTTGTTTTGATAGTTTGATATTACTTTAAGTTGTCGAAAGATAGTAGCATCTGTCTAGCATAGAAAGCATTGATCTTTTTGCTACTTTTTAGCACCAAATTAGAATGATCCCATATTTCTTTAGAAAATAGCACCATTGGAGCAAGAAAATAGCAGTCGCGTACTGTCTCATTTCCAGGTTTTCCAATTAACTTTTGTACCCAACACTGCAAATATTAAAAAACACAATAAAAACTGTTTAAATCGGACGCGTTTCAACAGCGAAGCCGTCGTCCATCAGTGAACAACTTACACGAAGCTTAACTGTTTGAGCGCCTGCAAGGTTTTTTTCTGCGACTAGTGATTTTTCGTTGCACTTTCTAAGAATGTAGCAATCTTTGAGGAATAAGCGGCATCGATGTGGCTGTTTGGTGCTACAACATTGCTATCCTTTTTTAACTCGTACAAAATCAATCAACTGATTCCGTTGATCAATGGGTAATCGTCGTAAAAATTGCATATTGTTTTCAAAAGGCTATTTGTATTATTGTTACTATTAAAACTTGAAATGTGAAAACTAAAAGTTGAAACTTAAAATGTCGTCCTTCTACTCTAAAAAATGAAATTTTCGACTTAAAATATCTAACCTTACGCTTCAAACTTTAAACTGAATTCAAAAACCTGAAATTTGAAACTATGACGCTTAGATATTAATTTTGAAATTTGGAACTTCCGCGTGATAAATTACGTTAAAATTGGGTAAATGTAATAAATATTAAGATTTTCTAAGTTTGTTTTCTTTTTCATATTTGTTTTATTTTCATTTATTTTTTTTTGACAATTTGTTCTATTTTTAAAATAGCAATGAGAATTTTAGTCATAAAATATGTGGCATTAAACTCTCTAGTTATTATTTCTGCCTTGAATGAAAGCAAACATGATTAAATTATAGAAAATTAGAAAAATAATCCTTCGAAACTTGGATTAATTACGTAAAATTGTTATTTTAGACTGTAATCTACAAATTAATTAACATAAACTTATATAACTCCAGTAAGTTCGTCACCCTTGCTCATTAACAAACACTTAATTAAATTGCATGGACGAAATTTGTTTGTGAAGTCCTTAATTAATGCCATTTCTAAATTCTCAATTTCTTGATGTAGATCATATCTAATCTAAATATCAGTTAGTCTATGATTGCAGATTTATTACTCCTAATTAATGTATTAAAATTAGTTAAACACAAAGTTTAGGAAAACAACTTACAACAGATTAAGCCTAGTTTTAACAGATTTCCAACCCATTAAATCATCTTCTATCGGAATTACTTCAACAACCATTGCATTATTACACGGAATACAGTAATTAGGCGTATTAATTAGTAGAGCTACGAGGACCATAATTACCGTTTTTATAAATTACCAATTAATTACCCTTTTGCAGATATTGACCTTACGTATCCGTGGCATATAAATTTGATGCGAAAGTAGCAAATAATGGAAAATTTGATACTAATTGTGTGTCTTACCTACAACGTTCCAATTTGGATAATTTAGCTACCTCCTGGACTTGTCTGAATTGGCCTTAATATATGAAGTCGTAAGGAATTGTGAAAAACCAGCCTTTAATTACGTACACATTATAGTGTTCTAATTTCGAACTCAAAAATTAAACACCGGAGAATTACCAACGAATTTTGGAAGGAATGTTCTAATTTGGACTCCACTCAACTGAAGTTATTGGCCTTAAATATGAATTCCTAAAAAATTATGAAAAACGAAACTCTAATTACGTGCAAATTATTTTCTAATTTCGAACTCAAAAGTTAAACACTAATTACTAAGGAATTATGGAAAATTTGGCACTAATTAGGTGGAAATTACCTACAATGTTCTAATTGAATTAATCCATCTTAAATGTAATTAAGTATTCTAAAAAATTTGAGGTTACCGATATCGATTAACAAAGTAAAATACAAACACTTATTTTTTGATTGTTGATGGAGGAAAAACAACGAAATGTGAGCAACTTGCTTATTATTTCATCGCCATTACCAATTGTACTTTGCCTTGTAAATTATTAAAATGAAATACTTAAAGATTGCTAGCTAATTATTTAATTTAATTTAAGAAATAGGAACCAAAGCGAAATTTCTCGATAATTTGCCGCTTACCTATTGCGTCAGGATATATTTTCACTCTTGGGAGACTAATTTTACTTAGTACTTAGAAGCCAGCACCATTTTTTAATAAAACTCGAAGTTTCCTGCAAATAAGTATGAATTTTTAACTATTTAAATTAAATAAGTGAACCATAATATTAAATGAAATTGAAAATTGAATATTTAATTAACATTACCATTTTAATTACGAGTGCAATCAGTAATGGTGAAATAGCAATGACACAGACATACTTATTCCTTTGTCTTTCTTTCACATGCGGCGACGAATTAGGCTTTAATTAGTAACTAATTATCCAACTCAAACTGGGGAAATCTTACTCAAAAATGTGTCAATGCGAATTAAATAATACACAAGGTGTATTTCTTTGTCTTTCTTCCATATGGGACTAAGAATTATGCTTTAATTAGTGACTAATTATGTTCTCTCATGTCTTTTTGGTAGTAGATCAAATCAAGTAAATCTACAAATTTGCTCAAAATCTTGTCAATGCTAATGAAGTAATACACAAACTAAATAATTATTCACAATTATTTGTTTTTCTTTCTTATACGAGTAAGAATTACGCTTTAATTAGGTGACTAATTACATCTTTTCGTGCCGGTTTAATAGTAGATCAAATTATTACCAATTTATCCAACTCAAACTGGGATAAACTATAAATATATTAAAAATTTGTCAGTAACAATGAAATAATACACAAACCGCTCATATTCCTTTGTTTAGTAGTTTAAATAAATTATTCATTAGATTATTAAAAAATATGTACAGTGTTTGATGTTATCTTAACATTTACTCTTTTGTTTCAGGTATGTGAACATTTTCTCACTTTTGTTTACCCGTCACTCTGTAAGTATGTTTAAACAATTAGTTATTTTTATCTATTGATCTGGGTCGCATTTTGTCTGTTTACTCAATTTGGTATCGGAGATAAATTAAAAATGCAGGAAACGCGAACAATAATTCGACAAAAAGAAACATCCGTTTGCGGTTAAATTACGATTAAGGAAGCAGGAACTTACTCTAGTACTAGGTTTGAATGAGTAACGTAAAAAATGTTTTGTAATTTTGCCAAAAATTTATTTTTGGCGGACAGTTATCAATTATTAATGTTTACAACGAGCATTGCGCGTTTCCAAGGACGGCCAATCAGACGTATGTATTACTCCCGATATAAATATCTCGAAACTATATACACTATTTTGTTTTAACTTGTAAAAAATAAATTAAAAGATCGTAAATTAGATCAACGTTGTTTTCCCGGTACATTTTTAGATGGAATTTTTTTTTATTTTTAGTACCGGTGCGATTTTGTTAAGAGCCAAGGTGGGCCATTTGGAAAACCTTGGGGAACGTCCCTTTGACTCGTTCGACGGAATTTAACGCTCGTAATAATCATCGTGCCACTTCTAGAGTGAAAGATCGGAGGTGTACGTGCACGCAAACATTGTTCTTGAATTTGATTTGATGACAAATAATGTTAATTAGGCATTGTTTTCGCTGGAAGTGTTGCATATACAATAAAAATGAACCTTACTACTCGCCCTATTTACCTTTTACACAAATTTACTCATTAACATACATATTCGGATGGTTAATTCCATTTTATTTAAAATGGCCTATTTTTTGGTCCGGTACCTTTGTAATTATTTCTTTAATGTTTTTTTATTATCTGATCATTAAAAATCGATAACTTTGAATGAAAGTTGTCGAATTTGAAACACCAAATTAAGATTCGTTGATTATTCATGGACGTTACAGAAAAAATATCCGTGCATTTTCATGCGAAACGGAATAAGGTGAAACTTGGGATTGAAACTCAAAACAATTTTTCGAATCAAAGATTTAAGTTGTGAAGTTTAAAAAATTTTAAAATTTCAGGTTTTCAACAAAAAAAAGGCAGAACTTGAAATATCAAGCTTCAAATGATAAATTTAAAACGTTTCACTGGATAGAGTTTCAACTTAAAACCTGACATTTTAAATTGTACCGTAGCTAAAGTTACAAAAACGTAAAGGCCAGAGAAAATAATAATAATGATAACCCAAGATATAATGGCTTCTGAAATCTGAAATTCAGTTTTGAAATTTAAAATTTCAAACGACACACTTCATGTGCCCAACACTGAATGCTTCAAAATTTAAACCGTCAACCTGAAACATCAAAGTTGGAAAACTTTATGTTTCTGAAAAGTAAGAAACTTCACTTCTACAATCAAAGCTTCAAGGTCCATTTCCATAAATTCAGAAATAGCAATTTTCTTATTTTAAGTTTAAAATTCAATTCAAAAAATTAAACGAAAATAAAAGAAATACCATGTCTTTCAGATAAACAATTGAAATTTTATACGTCAATTTCATTAATTTTCAAATTAAGGAAGAGCAAACATGAAGCATGACACAAATCTGAAACTGGCAACTTAAAATTTTAAACTGCGAATTTCAAATTGTACAGCTGCAAACGTCAGTAGAATTTATGAAATTCTATTCTTAAATCCATAGAATTGCAATTCTGAAATTTGTACTTTTAACTTCAGCTTTGAGTAGTACATTATCAAATTTGGCACTTGAAATTTGAATTTTATGACTTAAAACTTGAAATGTGGTAGCCCGAACTTCTAGTACGTGATGACTGATGAGAAACTTAAAATTTAAGAATTTACATTTGAAACTTGGAGTTTTCAACTGAGAAATTTTTTGAAGCAGGTCAAAATTAAAATTTGCAACTCATATTTGAAAACTTCCATGTTATTATTTGAAACGTTAGAATTCTGGCCGGGAGAATCAAGTCTCAAATTCTTTCTTGCAAGTTCTAATCTCAAGTAATAATTACGAATTTTGAGGTCGTAAATTTGAAGTTTAAATTTCAATTTCGGTTTTAAAATTTTAACAGATTTGTGAAGTTCTAAAAAATTTAAAAGCATACTAATTTCTAATTTCAAAGTTTTTAGGTCTTGAAATTAGTGTTTCAAATTTGAACATTCAAACTACATTTAAATTTCGCCTTTCAGTGTTCAGTGGCAAATTTTAAGTTTCCAGTTTTCGTTAAACTGTAACTGTAAAAATTACTGCAACTTAGTTTCGATGAAGTTTGAAATTCAGGTTTCTGGTTCACGGATGAAATTCTATGAATTTAAAAATTTGAGATTTCTAAATTTTAAATTGGAAAAAATTTTCAATTTTGAAGTTTCAAGCTTATTTTTCATCGGAGGTTTTCATCTCGAAGTTTCAAATTTAAGTTGTTGCTCTGATCTTTCACGTTGTCACTTCTAGAATCCAAGCTTCAAGGTCCAAGTATCAAATTCTATATCGAAATTATGATTTTAGAATAACAGTATTAAATGTCAGGATTCAAGTTTACATTATCTTTGCTTCAAGTTTCCAGTGTTTCAAATATTAAAGTTTAAGTTTTGAAGTTCGAGGTGCAAATTCCATGTTTCATCTACAAAGGTTTCAGTTATCCAATTATCACTTTTAAAGTTACAGATCCAATTTAAGTTTGAAATCTTCAAGTTTCACGTTTACGTTTGTTTCAACCTCAGTTTGAATTTTAACATTTTTTAACTTGAACGTCTTAAAATTCTCAAGCCGATCTTTCAAGTTTTAAAATACAAGATCCAAATGTGATCTTGTAATATCCAAGCTTTGATTGTAAACATGACCTTACAAATGTAGAAATTTCAATCGTTTAATTATTTTAAGTTTCTCCGAATTTCAAGTTTCAAGTTTTTAACTCTTGGCACAGAACAGTGTTTCTAAGAATAACGGAATCCAAAAAAAGAGCAGCACCGAAAATAGGTATACGTAATATGCAAATGTACTCATGCAACTGATGTAGATTTTAACTACCAAAACTTCGAGTTTTCTCAAGTTTTAAGTTTCAGGATTCAAAGTTACAGTATTTTTGTTTCACTAGTAGTTTTATACTTTTTTTAAACTTGTAGTTTTAAGTACCATGTTTCACGATCAAGTTCCCAGTCTGCATTTTAACGTTTTAAATATTAAAATTTAAGTTTCTGAGTTCTAGTTGCAAATTCCAAGTTGCGTCTACAAAGGTTCCTATTGCGAAAATTATCAGTTTGTTAGTTACAGATACAATTTAAGTTTGAAATCTTCAAGTTTTAAAATACAAGATCCAAATTTGATCGTGTAATGCCCAAGCTTTGATTGTAAATATGACCTTTCAAGTGTACAAATTTCAAACGTTTAATTATTTTACGTTTCTCCGAATTTCAAGTTCTAGTTTTAACTTGACACGGAACAGAGTTTCTAAGAATAACGGAATTCAAAAAAAGAACAGCACCGAAAATAGATACCTACACGTATAATATGCAAATGTACTCATTCAACTGATGTAGATTTTTAACTACCAAAACTTCAAGTTTTCCTAAGTTTTAAGTTTCAGGATTCAAAGTTACAATATTTTCGTTTCACTAGTAGCTTTATACTTTTTTTAAACTTCTAGTTTTAAATACCTACCATGTTTCACGATCAAGTTCCCAGTCTGCATTCTAACGTTTTAAATATTAAAATTTAAGTTTCCAAGTTCGAGTTGCAAATTCCAAGTTTCATCTACAAAGGTTCCTGTTATTCAATTATCACTTTTAAAGTTACAGATCCAATTTAAGTTTGAAATCTTCAAGTTTCACGTTTACGTTTGTTTCAACCTCAGTTTGAATTTTAACATTTTTTAACTTGGACGTCTTAAAATTTTCAAGCTGATCTTTCAAGTTTTAAAATAAAAGATCCAAATTTGATCTTGTAATATCTAAGCTTTGATTGTAAACATGACCTTACAAATGTAGAAATTTCAATCGTTTAATTATTTTAAGTTTCTCCGAATTTCAAGTTTCAAGTTTTTAACTCTTGACACAGAACAGTGTTAAGAGTTAGAGATTCAATTTAAGTATGAAATCTTTAAGATTTTGAGCTTCAAGTTTCACGTTTATTAAGATTTTTTAACTTGAATGTTTTAAAATTCTCTCAAGACGTACTTTCAAGTTTTAAAATACAAGATCCAAATTTGATCTTATACTACCCAATCTTTGACTTTAAACAGCTCCTTACAAATGTTGAAATTTCATGTTCAAACGTTTAATTATTTTAAGTTTCTGCGAATTTCAAGTTTCAAGTTTTAATACAGAACAGAGTTTTTAAGAATAACGGAATCCAAAAAAGAGCAGCACCGAAAATAGGTACCTATACGAAATGTACTCATGCAACTTATGTGGATTTTAACTATCAAAACTTCAAGTTTTTCCAAGTTTTAAGTTTCAAGATTCAAGTTTGCAATGTCTTTGCTTCAATAGTATTTTCGTCCTTTTTTAAACTTGTAGTTTGAAGTGCTACGTTTCACGATGAATTTCCCATTTACACTTACACAATCAGCTAGATAATGACGTCCTTGCGTCAAAGAAAATGAAACGTGCTGAGAATCAATGACCGTATAGAGAGAAAAGAAAAACTAAATTTGTTTCTTTGTTATTTCAATCTCGCTAACATGATATTTCAGGTTAAGGAACTAATTCGATAATGATACATTCAACTATAAAAGATAATTAAATGAAAAAAACAAGAGAGAACTTACGAAGCGTGCAACTTCATTTATATTTTTGGATGTATGTACGAGGAAAAAATGGAATAAAGTAAAGTTAAATGATAAGTAACTTGTCACTGTCAGCCATAATGGATATTATGATATAATTTTGGATGGTAAAAAGGCCGAGTTAATCGATACGCACTATAACAACTGAAAAACACATTAGGTTATTACTGTATTCAGCGAAAAAGGGGAAGCGAAAGAATTTTGTCCTGTCATAACTACAAAAATTGAAACGTAAATAGATAAAATTGATACGAGTGTCCTCGATAATGAAATTTGTACAAATCGAAGATTTTCCATGCACATGAAAATGTAAGCAACTTTAATCGCTTATCAAGGTGGTAAGACTTTTTTTTTCTTGCTAATACCACACAATTAGGAAATATCCCTTTATCTCCCGTTCGAGAGCTTTGTTGTCTTTAAATTGTTGTAAATATGACGTACCAACATTGTTTATCAGTACTATGTTATTACTAAATTATTATTGTTTTAGTAGATTTATTTAATTAGTAACAAATACGTGAATTTAACCAAATCTCATCCCCTTACAATTCGGCCCCCATTGTCAATTCAGTACCAGGAATTATTAACAAACTAAACTGGGGAGCCGACTACGTTCAAGGAAATTTTGAAATTTCAAAAATTTCGAACACCGTTCCTCTCTGATCTTTATGGAAGTAAAACGGAACTTTTGAAACTTGAAACATTGAAGTTGAAATTTGAACTTCAAATTTTGAAACTTAAAGTCTAAAATGGAAAGATTGAATGAAACCAAAAAGGATATAGTTTTAAATTTCATTTCATTGAAACAGACCTTAAATGTGAAGCTTAACTTCAAATTCAACATTCATGAATAGAATTTGATAATTGGTAGCTTTCAAATTCAAGATGAAACTCACCACCTTTAAACGTAAACATGCACTTTTACAACAAAGTTTAAGCCTTGAACTTGAAACGCGATCAGTTAACTAGAAATTCGATATTGAAAGTGAGGACAATTGAAACCACAAGCCTGATTCAATTTTTCAATCAATCTGCAAATTTGCAACTTTAACCTTGACATTGAATTTTAAAAAAGGAATGAGAACAAAATGGTTTAAAGATCGAAGGTAGAATAAGGCGGTGATACAACCGACACTGGCCCATATCGTCATGAAGAGATTGTGAAAGGATACCAGGAACGAAATGGTAAATACAGAGATCGGATAATTGGATGCATAAGGTTTGTCGATGACATGGTAGTTTTCTTCAAAGACCACAGTGAGAAGCTTCATGGTCACAAAATTTGACGACTTTGGCAAATTATAGGACAATTGATAGGCTAAAAATAGTGGAAAAGGACTAAATTATCTCGAAGAACAAAATTCTTGAAGCTTGAAACATTGAAGTTGAAATTTGAACTTCAAATCTTGAAACTTAAATTCTAAAGTGGGAAGATTGAATGAAACCTAAAAGGATATAGTTTTAAATTTCATTTCTTTAAACAGACCTTAAATGTGACGCTTGAAACATTGAAGTTGAAATTTGAACTTGAAATTTTGAAACTTAAAGTCTAAAGTGGGAAGATTAAATGAAACCTAAAAGGATATAGTTTTAAGTTTAATTTCATTAAAACAAACCTTAAATGTGAAGCTTAACTTCAAATTCAACATTCATGAATAGAATCTGATAATTGGTAGCTTGGAAAATGAAACTTGAAACCCCAAAGTTGTGCTAAAGAGGTTCAACTTGAAGGTGGAGACGTTTCCATTCAACTTTAAACTCGAC
Organism: Pyrocoelia pectoralis; assembly: GCA_036250285.1. Taxonomy (NCBI): domain Eukaryota; kingdom Metazoa; phylum Arthropoda; class Insecta; order Coleoptera; family Lampyridae; genus Pyrocoelia; species Pyrocoelia pectoralis. The sequence continues at coordinate 33,556,684 of CM070081.1, forward strand.
TCTGCAAACTAAGAATATCAAAGATGGAATTGCAAAACTTTGATACTTGAATTTTTGAAAGGTTGAAAGTATTGTTCAAAATATTACTGAAAAGATGTTATTTTAAATTTCAAGGTAAACACAGGCAGCCTACTGCGTTAAAAAATCATACTTGAACGCAGAAACTCGAAATTGGAACTTAAAAATTTGTATCTTCAATTATTGTACCAGTAATGAACCTTTAGAAAGAAATTTCAAAAAGTTCTATGAACAAAATGGTTTCAGATCAAAGGTGGAATAAGACGGTGATACAGTTTATTACCTATACTGGCCGATATCGTCATGCGTCATAAAGAGATGCCGGGAGATTTTTCTTCAAAGGCCACACTACGATGCTTCATGGTCACAAACTTTGACGACTTCGGTAAATTAATGGATTAACTAAAAATAGTGAAAGAACTGAATTTTCTCGAAGAACAGAATTCTTGAAGCTTGAAACACTGAGTTTGAAGTTCAAATTTTAAAACCCTAAAAAAGTCTAAAATGCGACGATTGAAATTACAACTAAAAGGATGTAGTTTTAAGTTTCATTTAATTTTAGAAAACTAAGAAACACGAAACTTAAAGCTTGAAATGTTTAAATTTTCAAAATGAAACTTAAAGCGTGACGCGCAAAGATCAAAATTTGATTTTCAATCGTCAAGTTTCATATTTTTCACTGTCTGTATTACACATATTTTAGTGTGAAGTTTAAATTTTATGATGTTGAAATTATTTTAATTTTTGGAAGCTTCAAATTTTAATTACCACTTTTAAAATTGCACATTTAGGCTCAGGTATCAGGTTTCAAGCTGAAAATTTACAGCAAAATTTAAATAACTATCGATACTTTTTGTGAAAGTTCATAGCTACTAAAAATAAGTTCCTCTTAAGGTTCAAGTTTCAAAGTTTAAAACTTAATACCTCAAATTTTAATTTTCAAGATGAATGGCATTAATCTTAAATAGATCACTCTCAAAAAAATAACGAGGAATTGATAAATATATACAAAAAAATCTGCATGCTAAAGCAATAATAATTTATTAATAACATCGTAATAATAAATATTGTTCGTGCGTCATATTTACTACAATTTAAAGAAAACATTTTAACAAAAACAAAGCTCTCGAACGGGAGATAAAGAGAACTTTCCTAATTGTGACAATCGCAAGAAAAGAAAAAAATCTTACCGCCTTACACCAGAATTTAAGTAATGGCTTACTAACTACTAGTTCAAATTTGTGTCCATGATTTAATGTTTTCCCATTTAAAGCTTAAAATTTCTAATTTCAAGCCTTAAGGTTTTTCTTACTGTCAAAATTTAAATTGAAGTTTCACGTTTCAAATTGAAATTTGCTTGAAGTTGCATATTTCAAGTTTTGTGTTTAAAAATGAAATTTTGATGAAATTTGAAGTTAGACAATTCGTGTGGTTTCAAACCTTCTGTTGAACTTCTTAAGTTATAATTACCGAGCTATATTTTTCAAGCTACTAGTTATCATATCAGATACAATTCTTAGATTGTGATTTTGAGTATCAAACGTTAAGTTTCAAATTTTAAGTTCCTGCGTTGAAATACGATTTTTACACTATATTAGTTTCATATTATTTTAAATTATACTTTCAAGTTTCGTGTTTCACGATTCAAGCTTCAAGTTTTGCAATTCCATATTTTTGATATTCTCAGCTTGAAGTGTCGAGTTGAAGGACAAAACCTCCACTTTTCAGATGCAATTCTTAAATGTTGAATTTGAAGTTAAGTTTCAAATTTCAGATTATTTTGAGATCTGTGTGAGTTAAAATCAATTTTGAACTTCCCGTTTCATGGTTTCACTTTGAACATGTAAACTTTACATTTCAAGTTTCAGTTGTTCTGTTTCACTCAATTATCCGATCCTCTGTAATTAGCGTCGTGTCTGACCAGAGTGCCAAGGATTATGGTTTGCAATTCCGGGGCAGTTTCCTATTCCAGACAGTAGTGGCATTTTGGCGTGTTTGTCCGTCTTTCTGGTGAGGGTAGCCCCCCTAGGCGTGGCTTTCTGATCCCCTTCAATTTTGACGGAGAGTCGCACGAGGTCTAGTATGGAGTGGAGTGGAGTGGCATCTCGAGGGAACCGTCTCATTCCACGTGATCGACGCTTGGATATAGTTTTTTTTTGCTGTGAGAAAGTTTGGCATGCTACACGGAGAAGAACACTCGATTTTCCCTGATGTGATCGCTGACTTACTTTGCCAGAATACTGTTCGTATAATTGGACTCAACATTATTTTCCGACTTCTTCTTTTGCGGTTTTCTTCTCCAAGACGGATCCTTCAATTACTCGCCTCTGAATGGTGGGTAGCTCGAGTGAGCTTGACTGGAGTTGTTGTAGGTCCATATGGGGTGTTCGTAGAGTTGGTCGCTACTGGACTTGGAAGAAGAAATGATCCAAGACCTTCAAAATCAAAAGTTGCAAGAACCAATAACCTAAATGTTTCGTCTAAAAATGAAGATAATGGCCTTAGTCATGCAAGAATCAAAATTCGGTAAAGAAAATGACTCATGTTGTTCAAAAATCAATATTTGAAACTGACACTAAGCGAATTACTTTCAAAAATATTTTGAATTAAAATTAAATTTCATTTGTGGAAGTAAATGAAGATAATGGCCTAAGTCATGCAAGAATCAAAATTTGAAGAAGAAAATAACTCATGTTGTTCAAAAATCAATATTTAAAAATGACAATAAGCCAATTAGTTTCAAAAATATTTTGAATTAAAATTAAATTTCAATATTTGTAGAAGGAAATGAAGATAATGTCCTAAGTAATGCAAGAATCAAAATTTGGTAAAGAAAGTTGTTCAAAAATCAATATTTGAAAATTACAATAAGCCAATTAGTTTCAAAAATATTTTGAATTAAAATTAAATTTCACTATTTGTGGAAGGAAACGAAGATAATGGCCTAAGTCATGCAAGAATCAAAATTTAGAAAAGAAAATGACTTGCTCAAAAATCAATATTTAAAAATGACAATAAGTGAATTAGTTTCAAAAATATTTTGATATAAAATTAAATTTCAATATTTGTGAAAGAAAATGACCCATGTTGTTCAAAAATCAATGTTTGAAAATGACGATAATCCAATTAGTCTCAAAAATATTTTGAATTAAAATTAAATTTCAATTTTGTGGAAGGAAAGGAAGATAATGGCCTAAGTCATGCAAGAATCAAAATTTGGTAAAGAAAATGACTCATGTTGTTCAAAAATCAATATTTGAAAATAATAAGTGAATTAGTTTCAAAAATATTTTGATTTAAAATTAAATTTCAATATTTGTGAAAGAAAATGACCCATGTTGTTCAAAAATCAATGTTTGAAAATGACGATAATCCAATTAGTCTCAAAAATATTTTGAATTAAAATTAAATTTCAATTTTGTGGAAGGAAAGGAAGATAATGGCCTAAGTCATGCAAGAATCAAAATTTGGTAAAGAAAATGACTCATGTTGTTCAAAAATCAATATTTGAAAATGACAATAAGTGAATTAGTTTCAAAAATGTTTTGAATTAAAATTAAATTTCAATTTTGTGGAAGAAAAGGAAGATAATGGCCTAAGTCATGCAAGAATCAAAATTTGAAAAAGCAAATAATTCATGTTGTTCAAAAATCAATATTTTGAAAATGACAATAAGCCAATTAGTTTCAAAAATGTTAGGAAGATAATGGCGTAAGTCATGCAAGAATCAAAATTTGGAAAAGAAAATGACTCATGTTGTTCAAAAATCAATGTTTGAAAATGACGATAATCCAATTAGTCTCAAAAATATTTTGAATTAAAATTAAATTTCAATTTTGTGAAAGGAAAGGAAGATAATGGCTTAAGTCATGCAAGAATCAAAATTTGGTAAAGAAAATGACTCATGTTGTTCAAAAATTAATATTTGAAAATAATAAGTGAATTAGTTTCAAAAATATTTTGATATAAAATTAAATTTCAATATTTGTGAAAGAAAATGACCCATGTTGTTCAAAAATCAATGTTTGAAAATGACGATAATCCAATTAGTCTCAAAAATGTTTTGAATTAAAATTAAATTTCAATGTTTGTGGAAGGAAATGAAGATAATGGCTTAAGTCATGCGAGAATCAAAATTTGAAAAAGAAAATAACTCATGTTGCTCAAAAATCACTATTGTAAATGACAATAAGCCAATTAGTTTCAAAAATATTTTGAATTAAAATTAAATTTCAATATTTGTGGAAGGAAATAAAGATAATGTCCTAAGTCAGGCAAGAATCAAAATTTGGTAAAGGAAGTTGTTGAAAAATCAATATTTGAAAATTACAATAAGCCAATTAGTTTCAAAAATATTTTGAATTAAAATTAAATTTCACTATTTGTGGAAGGAAATGAAGATAATGGCGTAAGTCATGCGAGAATCAAAATTTGGAAAAGAAAATGACTCTTGTTGTTCAAAAATCAATATTTAAAAATGACAATCAGCCAATTAGTTTCAAAAATATTTTGAATTAAATTAAATTTCAATTTTGTGGAAAGAAATGGTCCAAATGCTGCAAAAATCGATTTTTGAACACGACAATAAGCAAATACCTTCAGAAACCAAATGTGAAGAATTCAACATTACAAGAAGGAAACGACCTAAACCTTCAAAATTTTAAATTTGGAAGGAAACGAGGTGTCACTTTCAGCTTTGTCTTCAATAATCAACGAATCGGGCACGTAAGTCCTTCAAAAACCAAAATTTGAAGAAGGAAACTTGCTCAAGTACTTTAAAAATAGTAACTTAAAGAAGAAAACTCTTTTTTCTCTTTCAAAATTTAATATTTGAAGAAGGAAGTGAAATGTAACTTTCAGAATTGAAAACAGTATGCAAGGTTTACAAAAATCAATATTTGAAGGAGACTATGATCAAAGTCCTTCAACAAACACAAATTAACAAAAAGTTGATCTCAGTTGTTAACAATCAAAATTTGAAGAAAATAATGACTCAATTTCTTCAGAGAGAAAAATTTTAGAGTCCTTCAAAAACATTGACCCATGTCTTTCAAAAATCAAAATTTGAAGCAAGCCATAACCAATCCAACAAAAATCAATATTTGAGGAAAAAACGATCCAAGTCATTACAAAATCAAAATGCGGAGGTCTTTCAAAAATAAAAATTTAAAAAAGGAAATGATTCGTGCTCTTGAATATTTGGAAAAGACACCTTCAAAAATCAAAATTTTGAGAAGCATGGATACTTGTTTTATTTATTAACGGAATTGCACTCGTATGATTTATCGATCTCCATACCAGCGTCTTACCGTTTTCATGTACCTACTTCAATGAGACTATTTTAAAAGGAGCACAGATGGTACTGAAGCGTAGGTAGTTCATAATTCATAAATTCACTACAGCGTTCCAAAAGCTGCAGATGCCACATTATGCAAATTTATTTACGGGACGTCAATCCCAAGCTTCAGATTTGGGAAACACCTGTTTCAGGAACGTCGACAAAAGTGTAACGAAGCGAGAATGACGACCGACATTCCATTCGAACCGAAATAAGAATGCAATAAAATGATCCCTTTTTACTTTACGCAAAATACAAAGAAAAATTCCGAATTTTGCCATAATTCTCGATGAAAACGGAGAGGTTCTCGAAGACGACCGGGAAGACAAGGTTATCCCCTTCAACAATTTCATAGTCGAAATGTTTGCGCACGTCGTAAAGGGATTTTTGCCAAACCAAACAACCCAGGTGGTGGTAAGAGAAAACCGAAAGCATAAAAAATGGCCGATGGAATTCAATTGGCAACCTCCTCCACGTTTGGTGGAAAAATAACAATTTCCCTAATTGACACAAGTCCGATGCATCTCGATATTACAACTATTTATATCCTCCCTAATCTTATTCTCGTGCAACTTGGCAACAGTTTTCGTATTTTCTATTCGAAATTCTTTTGTTCCTCATTTAAGTATGTAAAAAGGCCGTATCTATTCCAATTGCACGATTTTCTCTTCCCATTCCTCGCTTAGGAATTGTCAAGCTTTAACAGTGATGTAACATCAACTCGAAATCTCTTTATAACAAACAATGATAAAAGAATCTGCTTCTCGACACATTTTTTATCATTTACGCGAATACACAAAAATGTTTATGACAAATAAATTCAAGGCTGTCAACGTACGTAATCTTGCCATTTTGATGATAAAACCGACACATATCGTCGACTGTATATAAATAAATAAAAAAAAAACGGTGGAAAAATCGACCAAGATGTAAATAAATCCTTTATGTAATGATGATGCACTTTGTAACCCAAAAAATCAATTTTTGTGATACCTCTCGCGGCTCAGAAACACTCTCAGCAATTACATCATCTCGGTTAGTTGGTGTAAATAAAGTATTTTGTTAAAAATGATGAAATCGCTTTCTGAACCGTAAACATAAAAAATGTTCAATCTTCGATTAAATTCTCAAAGCGATGGATGATCTAATGCTTCTTGACACACATTTTGAATTTTTTATTCAAAAATTGATTGGACATCACATAATGGACACTTTGCAACTTTATCTCAGCTTTCAAAGTATTATTTCACGTGTTCAAACTTACAATTTTATGGGCCAACTTTTTTGGTGTTACGGCCTTAATATCGAAGTTTCAAGTTTTAAAGTTTCAACTTTTTTGGCGTCAGGTCCTTAATTCTAAGTTTCAAGTTTAAATTTTTACCTCAATACTTACAACTTCAAGCTTTATGTCCAAAGCTTCATGTTGAAAGATTCAATTTTAAACTTGAACTTTGTATTGAGCTACCATTTTTACTATTTTAAAGTGTCAAATAACAATTTTAAAATATTGAGTTGTAGGTTCCGTGTCAGGTTTCAACTATCCGTATACTTTTATCACAAAAAGTGTTTAAATGTAGTTTCAAATTTTAAAGTTTCTAGTGTTGAAGTCCATGTGATATATTCTGTTAGAATTATGAAGTGCAACGTTTTAAAATTGATCTTTGAAGCAAGTTTCATTTTTAAACATTTTTCAGTACCGTTTTTTTTAGTTTCAAATTTTTAAAATGTGGAGTTTGAAACTTCAATCTTTAATGATACTATTCGTTTTATAAATTTTCAACTATTTCAAGTTTGAACTCAAGGAGTTAGATATTGATCGTGACGCTTATGATGAACCGGTTTCATCTATCTTTTCCGATTTTTACAATTCGAAGTTTCTAGCGTTTTAAGCTCATAATTTCTTGACTTTCAAGCGTAGTTTCACGTTAAAGTTTAGAGTTTTGGGTTGAGGCTTTAATATCGAAGTTTCAAAACTACAAATCTTGGATTTCAAGCTTTAGGTTGAATTTTTCGTATTTTGAGCTTCAGTTTCCAAGCGGCCGGTGTAAGATTCAATTCGTACGTTTTAAGTTTCACCTTTCAAATGTTAACAAGAACAACCTTCAATCATCGCACGACACCAAGCTGTTAGTTTGGTGAGTTCAACTTTTTAGTTTAATTTAAAAAATGATACAGTTTCATGTGAAATATTATCAGTTCAGTGTCAAGTCTGAAGTTGAATGTCACATTTTCAGAAATCGTTTTGAAACCGTAAATATAAAAATGATTAATCCTCGTTTTCGTGATCAATTCGATTGCGTTTTTGGTTCAAAAGTATATCGAGTTAAATGAATGTTTTTGATGTGGTCGAAAATAAGTTTGAATTTTCAAGTTTCAACTTTATGATCGATTTCTTAATTTTTCAGCCGTAGTTCCCACTTTGAAGTTTGAACCTTCAACTTTAGAGCTGCTTTTATAGTTTTGAAGATTCGCTATCGGTGATTCAGTTTCTTTAAAAGCTTCACCTTCACGATGAACTTCTTTTCTTAGTTGTAAATTTGTGGTTTCAAGCTTTAACTGTTAAGCCCGCCATTTACAATATTCCAGTCTTAGGTTTTAAGGTTGTACCTTCAAACTTTAATTTTTATAAGTCGGACTTGTTTAGCATTTAAGTGTCAAATTCAAGCTTCAAGTTCGAAGCTCTAGTATACAATTTCAAGGTGGTTATTTTAATTTTTTAGGTATAGTTTCACTTTGAAACCTGAATTTTAAAATATTGGTTTTTGAAGTTTTTGAAACTTAACTATAGGGTTTTAGCTCTCACTTTGAAACTTTAAGTTTCTACACGTTAACTCCTGAACCTGTTAAGTTACAAATTTGGGGTTTCAAGCTTCAATCTTTAAGTCAACATTCACTGCTTACGTTTTAAGTTTGAGCCTCCGAGATTCATATTTCGGTTTCAACCTTTATTTATTAGACTCTCTACGTCGAACTGAACATTGGAATTCAAAGCAATATAGTACTTTTCGTTTTATATGATGAAACTTTAAGTTTGAACTGGTTCAAGATTCATGTTTCAAGAGTTTACGTCGTCTTTTCAGTTTGATGTGTGAAAAATGTTCAGATGATTAAATAGACCGTATTTTTTTATTAATTAATTTTAGATAATGGACGCTTATAATTAATCACAATGTTTCAAATTTTTGCAATTTAAAGATTAAATTTTGCAAGTTAATATCGTATTTCAAAGTTTAATTTGATGTTTGAATTTAGAGCTTTCATTTTTTCAGCTTAGGTAATTTTTAAACGTTTTAATATTTCAAGTGTCAATGTTAAAATATTACGTTGCAGGTTCAAGTGTCAAATTTTAAGAGCTTGAATTTAGGTAGTTGTATACTTTAATCACTAACAATCTCATGTTTTTAAATGTAGTTTAAATTTGATACTCAAATTTCCAAGTTGAGATTCAAACTTAGTGAACGTCCACGTGCCAGATTCTGTTAGAATTATGAAGTGTAGCTGAAGTGATGCGCTTACAGGTGTTTGAAGCACGTTTCTTTTATAAAATTTTCAGTTCCGTCTTTTGTTTAATTTCAAATTCTAAGTTTTGAGATCGAAGTTCGCTCTATGAATGCAGTTGAAATATCAAACTCAATGATTGAATTTCCGCGACTCAATTTCCATGATTCAGTCATAACTCTCACTTTGGAGTCTGAATTTACTTTTTTAGTTTTAAAGTTTTACTATAGAGTTTTAAGTTTTAGGTTTCATTTTAAAACTTTAATTTTCAACATATTAACACCTTCCAGACGAACCTCTTAAGTTACAAAATTGGGGTTTCAAGCTTAAATCTCTAAATCAACATTCAATTTTTACATTTTAAGTGGAACCTTGAAATTGTCAGGTCCAAGTTTCATATTTGGGTTTTCTAAGTTCAGATTTTAACTTTTAATCGTCAAACTCTCTACGTCGAACTGAAAATTTGAATTTGAATTTAAAACTACATATTAATTTTTTTTTGTGTTTGAAGCAGATGCAACTGTCCTGTTGTAGATCTGCCTTATCCTGTAATTTTAGTCAATGTAGAAGTTCTCAATTTGAATATTCATGTTTGAGTTTAGGCCTTTGAAGTTATAAATTTAATTTTCAAATTTCCATGTTGACGTGTTAACTTTCAAGTATAAATTCGAGTTAGCGAGTTACAAAAGGTTTTAAATATAGGTATATTTTCAAATTAAGTTTCTATACGTTAACACTTACACCCTCCAAATGTGAATCTTTTAAGCTACAAGTTTGGGGTTTCAAGTTTCAATCTTTAACGCTTTGAGTTTCAACTTTGAAATTTTAAGGTCTGAGCTTTATTTTGCAATTCCCCAAGTTCAGGTTTCAACATTTAATAATTAGACCTGTCTACGTCGAATTTGAATTTTATTTTTTAGCTTTATAAATTTCAAATTTTAAGCGTGAACTCAAAAAGTTTCAGATTTTCAAGATCTATGTTTCCAGAGTTTACGTCCACGTTTCGCGATTTCAGTTTCAAATTTAGGGTTTTTTTGATTTAAGGTAATGGACGCTTATGATGAACAGGTTTCATCTATCTCTCTTTGATACAGTCACAGCGTTTTCGATTGTTACAATTAGCTGCAATTTTGAAACCTAGTCTTAGATTTCAAGGTTAAATTTATAAAGGTTTCACATGCGTACTTTAAATAGTTAAGTTTCACTTTTAAGCTTACAAATTCTTGATTTTCAAGCGTAGTTCCCACTTTAAAGTTTAGACTTTAAAGTTTTGAAGATTGGAGATTGAAAACATTCAGTTTCAAACTACACCTTTGAATCTTCAAGTCTCTGGACTTCACGACGAATGTCTTAGTAATAAATTTGTGGTTTCAAGCTTTATAATATTTAAGTCTTAGGTAAACTCTCAAACTTTAAGTTTCATACGTCGAGCTTGTTTAGCACTTAAGTACCAAATTTAAACTTCAAGTTTACAACTTTATGATCGACGTTTTAATTTTTCAATCAGATCTTGAAATTTGAGCTTCGTTTCGTGCTGCTGATTGCAGCTTTTCTATTAATATTGCAAATTGTTATACTTTGGCTTTGAAACCTTCATCTTTAAAACGAAAATTGAGGGTTGATGGGAGAAACTTTGCTTTTTAACTAACGAATTTTCATAGTTCAAACTAGAAAGATTTTAAATTTGAAACTTAAATTATCAAAGTTGTAGAACATCAAAAATTAAAGATGCTAAGTTTTCTCGCTTATACGAGATTTAAAATTTGAATTAGAGATCATTGACGTTTCTATCTTAAAACTTGTATTCAAGTTTCAACTAAGTAGAAATGTGTCAAACACGCTTAAAAAGAGAAGAAAACTGAATTTTCACACTGCGTTCAAATCTTCTTCTGTGTTTCGCCACGTCAAGCAATAAACGGTTCAATATTCAATATTCACAAATATTTACAAAGGGAGCGCCACAAGGTTCTAATGATGAACGAGTGTTATTAAAAGCGATTTCACATAATAGTGCTAATCAAAGGTCATCCGGAAGAAATTTAATATTTTTCATAATTTACTCACGACCTTAGCAATGACATGATTCACGACGCGACATAGTCGAGAACGAGAGTTTTAATTAAAATTCTTGATGAGGCGACGACGAAATAAGAATGAAACGTCGTTATTTACTTTTAAATTGTAAAGAAAGTGTTACCTAAGTTGACTTTTTACAACTTTTTGAACAATTGGAAGAAGAACCGCTAAAGAGAAAAACATCCCATAGGGAACAAGGAAACATCCCCGAAATAATTTAAACTTGGAAATAATTCATTAAAGTTTTATCGCCACTTTCTGACATTTCAGTTTGGTGTGTATGCAGGAGTGTCTTTCTACTAGAATCCAACATATATATAAATTTGGAAAAGTTGACATTTACCTACTCAAATCAAAAATGACGATCGTAATACGACGGGATGAGGGAAACGGAAATTAAAAGTAATTTCTGGTCCTCGAATCTTATTTCCGTTTTATACGTAAACGACATTTGAATTAAACTGATTTTATTTTGAAAGAAAAAGGCGACTTTTTCACCCCCGTATACATTCATTTTTAATTAGGAAATGAAGGAGGACGCCTTTGGGGTTTCGTTATAAAGTTCGAAGGGCGAATTTAAAAATAAACAGTTGCCCATTATCCTTGTGATGACAGGTCGTTTAGTTTATGTGGTTGCGGGTGTGTCTTGCCCAAAAAATGTTTATTAAGTTATTAAGCCCCCCCCCCCCCCCCGCAACATTTTTTTAAACGTAAGCGAAATGAGAATTACGAAAACGGAAAGGAATAAACGCTTTCAGGAATTTCATTACATACAAGTTACAGCACAGCGGGATCCATTCAATTTTCGGCGTTGCCAACTAATCAAAACGGGAGGGGGGGGGGGGTCATCTGACTGTGATTATAAATATTCAATCGGTTTAGGTCCAAACCGGTGAAAAGTTATAAGGAGGTTATTGAAGGGAGGTGCGTGTTACTTATTCAAAAGGATAATTCCCCGCAGGACTGAGGCTTGCTATAAAAGGCTCCGTAGAGAGATCGTTTTGCTCAATTGAATTATTCAGATCGGTCGCCAATAAGGAAAACAAAAAACAAATCGATGTTAGTTTATTAATTTTAATTGGACGGTCGTTCGACAATTTAGATTTAGAAGAGAAGCTTCATCGCAAGTTTTGGGCAATCGCCTTCGCCATATTGTTTTCAGTATAATGAGTTCTAAACTAAGTTTTAATTGAGCGAGCAGTTCTCATTTTAGATTCCGCAATCAACTTGTTCCATTTCACATTTATTAGGAGTAGCCCCGACGCATACAAGACTAAGATCTTAAGAAACAAAATGGAATAGTTAGAAGCTTAGAAATAGGGTCATATAAAATTCTGAGAGGCATGAAATACGTTACTTTTCGAATTTGAAAAGTGAAATCTTCAAACGTTAGGTTTCACACCCATAAGCTCATTATTGAAGAATGAAACTCAATTCGACACTTATCCTTTACATGGACAATGTGAAATTTCAAAAAAACTTGAGGTTCAAACCTTGAATTTGAAACGTGAAACCTTAAGCTTGAAATTATAGTTTTAGAGGCTTTACGTTTGCAGCTGTACAATTTGAAACCGCACTTTAAAAACTTTAAAATTTTAAGTTGCCATTTGCAGATTTGTGTCAATGTTTCAGTTGTCAAAATCCATGTTTGTCCTTCCTTAATTTGACGTGCAAAGTTTCAATTGTTTATCTGAAAGAGAAGCTCCCTGGCATTTCATTTCTTCATCTTCGTTTCATTTTGAATGGAATTTTAAATTTCAAATCAGAAAACTTCTATTTCTGAATTCATAATTTCGATGTAGAATTTGAGACTTAGACCTTGAAGTGAGAGCGTAAAAGATCAGAGCAACAATTTGAAACTTCGAAATGAAACCTTCAGGTGGAAAATAATCTTGAAACTTAAAGATCAAAAATTGCAACTTAAAATTTAGAAATCTCACGTTTTAAAATTCATAGTTTAGAGCTTAAAATTTGAAGCCTCACAAATCTCGACCTTATATGGAATCTTAAATACGAAATAACAATACAATATGACAATTTTGGAAATTTGAACGTAAAAACTGGAATTCCGTAAATTCAAGCTTACGGGTTGATTGAATATAGATATGTAGCATAATAATAGTATTAATAATGATATTTAACTTGAAAGTTTAGAAAAAATAATTTAAATTTGAAGGCTTGAAACGAAAATTTAGACCCAGGACTTGTAAAACTTCTAGTCTGAGAAAAACAAGTAAAATTTGAGTACAATTGGATTTTAAACTTTCAACTGAAAATCTCGACTTTGACGTTTCAAAAATTTTGTTAAGTTGCATATTACAGCTTAAGGGAAACTGGAAAATTAAAATTTGGCATATGGGCTCTGAAAGCGAAATTTACATGTAGTTTGAATGTTCAAACTTGAATTTCCAATTTCAAAACCTAAAGTTTCAAATTAGGATGCTCACATTTTAAATTTTTGAAACTTAGAACTGAACAAATCCAAAGACATGAATATAGTAGTGTGAATCAGTCAAATTTGGAACCCGAAATTGAAATAAAATTGAAAAAGTTGGTTCAGATGAAATTAGCAGCAAAGGGGGAAAATTCTACTAGAAAGTAGGGAAATATATGAAAATGTTCAGATGAAGTTGATTTTATCAAATTTCTGAAAGTTTCAACATTATAGTGTCAAATATCGTTGTTCCAGCATTAATTGTGAACTATCATTTTTTTCAGATTCAAGTTTTAAAGTTCAGGTTTCACGATCAAGTTACCAGTCAAAATTCTAACGTCCCAAATTTCATAATATAAGTTGCAAATTTCAACTTTGAGCTGCTAAAGCTCTCGGTTCAAAAAGTTTTCTAGTTGAAAAATCAAAATTTCAGCATTAAAGTCTTAAATTTCAATTGCTGGAAGTTCGGATTATCAAGTTTCAAGTCTTAAAAGTCCAAATTTCAAGTAGGTACAAAATTTGATACTGTATTAGTTAAGCACGAATTTCGGAATTGCAATTTTACGGTTTCAAGGATAAAAATTTTACTTTATTGCAAGTTTGCAATTTCAAAACCTTTAGGTTTGATGAAGTTTAATAAATTTTGTCGCTTTAAAAGCTTTATTTTTGCAGTTGTACAATTTCAAACCAAGCAATTTAAAATTTGAAGTATTAAACTTTAAATTTTAAACGTCAAATACAGAAGTGGAACAGTGGAAAATTTATGAAATTTTGAAACCTGAAAGTGTGCAAACTCACTACACCGAGTGCGTGAACTTAACACATAAAGTTGAAAGTTGCAACTTGAAGCATGCGGCTTGATGATTCAAACTTGAAACGCTACATTTTAATAAATGTCTATTTGAAATTGTTACCCTAAAATTGATTATTAATCTCATATTTCAGAATGAAACCTGATACTTATAGCTTGAACAATATGTCTGTTAATAAGCTTCAAGGTTAAAATTCTGAAAGTTTGAAACTTATGACGCTTATATTGAAACTTGAACTTAATTTTGAAACTCTGTTAAATAAGTTAAAGAAGAAAATTGATCCATTTGAATTAAAAGATGAAATGAAACTTTAAACTTGGTATTTTAAAACTTGCATTCAAAAACTTAAAACTTGAAAGTTTAAATTGAAAGTTTAAACCTGAAACTAGGGAATGAGAGAGTAGAAAATATATGTGTAAATGAACTTCAATCACAATCATATTGAACTAAAGAAGTGTACAACGCAAGAGAACGTATTAGTAACATTTTCAGTCTTCTTGTGATAAAAACGTATCGTTTGCATTCTCATAGAATCCAATTTTTATTAATATTATTAGGCCATAAGGGCTGTGAATTGAAAATACAACGCACTAAAACGCGATAGTAATTTCAAATTTTTTAGTATGTATTTTTACTGCTTTGGGAAAGTAAATTCGCCACTGTCGAAAATTTTCAATAATAAGGATGCTATAAATAGAACGAACAGTTACCGCATCCTTGAAAATTTAAATTTATCTTCGTAATCACGTCTAATGGAGCTGATCAAAATTAGTTCAATTCGTGATCACTTAAACTTGCTAATAATTTTAATGATACGCCAGTGTCAGTCTTAGTTTATTGTTTCACCAACGTTTCCCCTCCGCCCACTCCACCTTTATTAAATACCACTCGGCTGATAATTTCTTCAATTTTAATACACGATTATATGCCAAGTAGTCTACCGATAACAATGACTTATTATATTTATTTATAGATAACTTTATTTAATTGAAGATCAAATTATTTTATAATTTTTAAAAACAGTTTTTTATCTTCCTACATAATTGTGCTGATTAAACTAACTGATGGCATCGGTTGCGGTCGAATTGAAGATCGCGTAACCTTTGCCATTCTTTAGCAAGAAGATACGGAAGGCCACTTTCTTTATGAAAATTAGGCTAAAAAATTACTTCGCAATAGTTACCCAATTTTCCACCCTTTCTTCTATTTGTAGATGTTATGTTGATCTATCCATTATTTCACGATTAAAATTATCTTTTTCTTATCTTCTTCTTCTTCGTGTTTGTGAGCCGTTCTTCATTTTCTCTCTCATAGATGCCTTCAGTACCCCTTCCCTTTCTTTTCTTCCCTTATCTTCGACTACCCCATTTTGAGGATTCTCTCCAACCGATATGGATTCCATCAAGCTTTTCTTCTTCATTTAAACTAGTTGATTTACTTGATTTTTATTCATAATTTCTTGGTGACTGAAACTAGACTGAAATCGAAGGACAATTTTAATTTTGAAACTGAAATTTGAAGCACTGAAACAAACTTGAACCCTAACACTTGAAACGGAATTTAAAAGTTGAAGTTTAGAGTTTCGAAGCACAATTAAAATCGAAACTTTTGAACTACTTACTTAAAATCAGAAACAAGTAGATAGGTAATATTTTAATTCCAAATTTCAAATTTACAGAGTTCGAATCATATAAGAACAAACTTGAAATTTGAAACTTAGTTCTTAAAATATTGATTTTAAAATTTATTCCTTGAAGAGAACGCTTTCTGACGTTTAGATTTGAATATGACTCAAAGTCGCTCATGGATGTCTGGTATTAGCTCAACAAATCACTAAATCAGGCTATTAATCACTAATGGAGTCTTTAAATTTTTTTCATTTTCTCCTCGATGCTGTTGAACAGAGAACTATACTGAAATGGAAGAAGCACTAGCGGAGGGGCAATTTTAATTTTAAAACTGAAATTTGACATTTGAAGATCAAATTAAACTTCAATATTAACTATGAAATATCAGAATTCAGGAGTTCTCGTTGAGGTTGAAGTAGCCATAACATTTTCGGTACCTCTTCCAACGGACAAGAGTTAATTTCGTTTGAATTCCAATTGAATCAAATTTTAATAAACGTCCATTTGAAAGCGTTACCCTCAAATTGATTATTCATATTTCATGATTTACGAAAGAAAGCTGACTGAAACTTATATCTTGGACCAGGTGTTTGTTAATGAGCTTCAAGGTTAAAATTTTTGAAATTTGAAACTATGACGCTTCCATTTTAAACTTTGAACTTGCATTCAAAACTTGCAAGTTGAAAATGAACTTGAAGTGCAACATTTTAAAGATGGTTCAGAAAGCTTTAGAGTTCAATTGAACACAAAACCTAACGTGTGAGAGTCACTTGGAATTAAAGAACCCTAAAGTAACAATTCAAATTTCAACGTTTAAAAAGTAAGGTATAATCGCCAAACTTCCTTGACCATTTTCTCGGTTTTGAAATGTAGCTGTAATTTCAAATGCTAAACTTGAAGTGTTCAACTGAAAGCTTGAAACTTTCAAATTGCAAAATTTCAAAGATGGAATTATAATCTTACAATGTATTTTGAGATTTTTTAACATTGAATGTTGAGATTTACAACTTAAAACATGCACATTGAAAATAAACTTGAAATAATAACTTGAAATATGGAACTCAGTCGTTTACTTTTATGAGATGAAATGAGATACATGCATTTTCTATATTCTTATTTTATGAAACGTTAGAGTGAAATCTAGGAATGAGAACTTAGCTTCTTGGCGTAGTGATTTATAAGCTGTTAAAACCGTTAAATTTTAAATTGAAATTTCATCTCGCAAATTTAAAATTTTAAGCTCCATTGGAAAACCGAGCAACAATAACACGAGGGGAATTTTTGTGCACAAACCTCTAAGAAACTACTAACATGAAACTTAAAAGGAGAACTAGGGGACTTTCAAGAAGCTTACTAGCGTAAGCCCACAAAATTTAAAATGTTTAAATTAATTGTTTCAACGTTCAACTTTTGAGATAGTTTCAACTTCGAGTTTGAAGTTTCATCACGTATCAAGTTTCCATGTATAAATCAGTCCGAAGAGTAAAGTTGGGCGATGTTCATTGGAAACCTTCAATTTTGGCAAAGATTGGTTTGAATTTTCAAATTTTTGTGAAATTTGAAGTGAAAGTATAAAGTTTGAAACTTGTGTTGTTAACTGTCACGTTTCAGTATTACCTGTTAAATTTACAGTTTCAAGTGAACTCCTTCAAGTTTGAAAATTTAAAATTTCGTATTCCAATATTGAGGTTTCAAACTTAGTTTGAACTGTCAGGTTTGGTTTTCGTTAAGGTTGAATTTTGTTATATACCTTCAACTTTCAAGTTCTTATTTCAGAAGCGACATTCCAAGTTTGATCTTGTGAAGCTGACCCTCCGAGTTTTAAGCCCAAATTGCTTTTGTCTCCAAAAATTCAATTGTGCGATGAGTAAGTGTCATGGTGAAGAATGATGCAGCGTGTCTCCATATCGCATTTTGTTGGAAACGCTGCGGAAACGAATCTGACCACTCTATAGAAAAGGAGCGTTTTATGCCAACCTAAAACCGCGGGATTCAAAAATCCGACAATTTTGGCCACGAAAAGACCTGATAGTAGAATGGCCGAAATTTGTAGGTTTGACGCCCTCGCCGGAAGGATTCTGCAGAATGGCTATGAAATCTGATATATTTTTGGTGGACGTTTGGTTTTGGTGGACCAATTGCAGGACGCTTGCACGTTTCGCTCATAAAGGGGCCCTGGTTTTCAGAAAAAATAACCCTTTTTCTGCCATTTCTATTCAGTTGGAATAATTAGGCAGAACGTAATTAAAATCTTGCATTTTTTGATATACATCTCATCTGAACTGAAAACTTTGTTCAAGAAGTGTATTGGGCGCTCAGTGTCGATGGAAATTAGAATATTTAGTGACTTTAATGGAAATGATGACCTAAATGATGAACTTAAAGTCAGAACTATTGTACCAAAACAAAAAAAAACGTGATATTTTTATCATAGAATATGGTGAATCAAGTTAGAAGCAATAGAAACTCTTATTATCCTCCGCCCTTTACATTTTGAAAAATGATATTGAACAAAATGACTCATTCTGAGTACATAAATCATAATGTAGCGGGAAATATTCAAAAGAGTAGAAAAACTGAAACATTCTTCTCGAGGGAATAGTTCACGAGGACCGTAATTCTTCGCGCGAGGAAGATGGATCTATCTCACACCTTTCTTTGCTATATTCTTCTTGGTTTCCACTCTGGTCATCTGAGCATCGTGCCACTATAATTTTTTCGAGTTGGTCTGGGAGGACCGGTACCAATAACCATGGCGATGGTTCGCCGAATTCGGTGCGCTTGAGGGAAGGAGGGCTCGAACAATTCAGGTTTGCCCATTTTGTCGCGACGTATTACGTATTAAGATGTGTTTGTGTGTAACCTTTTCGCACCGAGGTAAAGCCGATACTATCAATGCCTTTTGGGGCTTCGAGCTTCGGACCTTTTTGCCGTACACGTCGAGGGATAAATGGAACCGAAGCTCGTTCACTTTCCGGCTAATGTATAATTGGCAGACAAAAGCGTTCAATGGCTTCGTACTCTTCGGGAGTAATTCGTAGAGCCATCTCCAAATGAGGCTAGAATTTTTTTGAAGCCTAAATTTTTCATTAGGAGATTCGACGGCTTCTTCTTACCGATTCTGAAAAATACTGACCTGCAATCACAGCCAATCAGGGTGTGGAAAGCCGGAAGAGCGCAATTTTTCGTACCTTTATGAAACGAGGGTCGTTTCGTGGTATCGTCCCCGTTTCCATCCCATTAGATGGATCTTTCCAAAACTGGTGATAAGAACGTCAGTGGATCACGACGTTTCCAGTTTGTGTCGTGGAAAGATGGTGGATCATCCGCAATTCAACCTCTTCGTGACTACTTTGAAGCGTAGTTGCCCCATCCCACATAACTTTTTGGTAGACACGATTCGTTTTTTGTCACAAATAGGAAAAATTGATGAAATAATTCTCTTTTTTCCACTTTTCGCTTAGAAACTTGTTCACATTTAGTTTAAAGTCATTAACTCTCATTACCTTATAAGTGGAATCCATTGTCCTCTTTTACTCCAAATGGGAAGATCGATTTGTCGTGAAATAAATTTACACAAAACCTCTCATTACCTTAATGATATTCGTGAGATCTTCTTCAGAATGTCGCGAGCTGCGCCTCCATATGTAGATACTCGAAACGAAGTTTGCCTCTCAAACGAATCAAGTAAAATCGATCCAAAGAGTGTCGACGTCAGTAGGTGTATCGTGAGTAGCGAGCGCTTCCAGGGCGTTTAGAAGTACACTTTTCTGAGTTTTGGCCAGTGACTCATCAGGATGGCCTACAGATGGGGGGGGGGGAGTGGATAACTGAAGGCGGCCTGTAAATCTAGCTTCTCTGTCTGGTTAAGAGGCGGCCAAGTAGGTTTCTTTCTATTTTCAGGATTGATTGATCACTTTTCGTTTTCACTTTTTGACACGCGCAGTTTTGGATTGCCACATGGGATATTCGTCACATTCCTCTTCTACGGTTTGTAAAACCGGGTAGGGTCCTAGTTGCATTCTCATCGAAATTGGAAGTGCAGATTGACACCATTCTCCTGAGTCCTGCCTGATCCCCAAAATTTTCATAAAATGCCTCAACACTTCAGTGTCCAACACGCTTCTCGAGCAACATTTTCAGTTCATATCAGACCAATAGGATAAGGTAAATGTATCCCAGCGGATTTTTCGTGGCAGACAACGCGCAATGGTTCCTCTTCATCAAGTGGAAGTCGATGCCCGAATTTGAGGCGTTTTTGTACTCATAAAATAATCACGTTCTGTCTAATTATTCCAATTGAATAGCAATGGCAGAAAAGGGGTCATTTTTCATGGGCAAAATGTTGAGGCGTCGTGCAATTGGTGAAAAACCTACAAATTTCAGCCATACCTGCAATCAGGTCGCTTCACGGCCAAAATGGTCCGATTTTGGAATCCAGCGACTTTGGGTTTGCAGAAAACGCCCTTTTTCCTTATAGGGGTTATTTGGATATTTTAAAGTGAAACCTTCTTCTGATTTCATCACGTACATCTTGGCGCCTCTTCGCCTATCACGTTTAAATAAATTTTTAAAATAACGATGTCCGCAAACAAGATAAAGGTAAAATTTCCGTCATGGAATTGTCACAATTTTGTTGAAAAATATTTGTTATTTGCCAAATAAACGAAGGACTGCAACAAATTTGTCCAAACCAAACAAATGAAATCATCATGGAAGAATTCATTTTATTTACCAATAAAATTAAAATTATTTTCTTAAAATGTTGTCGATAATTGGAACACATGTCCATTTTGATATCAGTGAGGTCAAGACAGTAAAATTAAGTTCAAAGTTCATACGAAACCTTGGCTATTTTTCCGTTAAATAACAAACCATTATAAAACTTTCACAATCGACTCGATTCCGTTATGAAAATGCGCGAGCACTACGTTGATTAAATTTAATACATCCACGACCCCCACCGATTTCGCCCCCTTAACGAAAGGTAACAATGGAAAAGTTTTCAGATTCTAAAACAATGTTTCCTTTACGTTGTTATCTTATGGCAAATGCCACGCCGGAAAATTCCTATTTCATCATTATGCGATTGTTTTACGAAAACTTTTCCGTCAAGTCTTATCTTGTTCCTTTGGGGCGGGGGAGGGGGGGGGCTAATTCCCTTAAAATTAAGCCACAATTTTAATAGGAAAAGATAAATATAATATATCGGACGCGTGCATTTGGATTGCATCAGAATGGTGACGAGAAGAAACACCACGATCGGAATGATGCAACAACTATCTCTTTGGTCAAATAGTAATTTATTTATAAAACAAAGATTATTATTCGAAGTTAAACATATAAATGATTATTAAACTAGTTACAAACTGGATCTATTGTTATTAATCTTGTGACTAATGCAGGTGTTTACCTAGATGAGGGTTTTGTATGTACTTTTGTTATAACTCGTTGTGTTTAAATAAATAAATAAATGAATTGCTAACGATAAATGAGGTCATGTGAAGCAAAAGTCACGCAGATGTAATTTTATCTTCGAAAAAAATAGATTTGTTGTAGGCAGGAAAATCTCGATTGAAACAAAAGATTAAGCTGAAAACTACAAGTTTTCCCAAGTTTTAAGTTGGAGGATTCAAGTTTACAATATCTTTGTTTCAATAGTAGTTTCGTCCTTTTTTTTTTAACTTGTACCTACTTTGAAGTACCATGTTTCACGGTCAAGTCCCAGTCCGATTCTAACGTTTCAAATACATATTAATTTTTAGGTTAGTTCGAGTTGCAAATTTTAACTTTCATCATTAAAGGTTCCAGCTACGAAAATGATCACTTTAAAAGTTTTAAATTTACAATTTAAGTTTAAAAAATATCCAAAATTGAGAGCTTCAAACTTCATGTTTGTTTCCGTCTCAATCTTGGTTTAAACTTTGAAGCTTTTTAACATGAAGGTCTTACCAACGTGGACTTTCAAGTTTTAGAATGCAACATCTAAATTTGACTCAACCTTCAAGTGCAAACACGACCTTTGTGGAAATTTCAAATTTCTAATTTCAGTTGAAACATTTTTTTCATATTTCAAGTTTTTCTGAATTTAAAGTTTCAAGTTTTATTACCAGGAATTACCGAATCAAAAAAAAACAGCAGCGGCGAGACTAGGTATACGAAATTATGCAAATGTACTCAGTGCAATTTTATCACGTTTCAACTGTCAAAACTTAGTTTTAAGTTTCAGTATTCAAGTTTACAATATCTTTGTTTCAGTAGTTGTTTCGTCCTTTTCTTAAACTTGTACTTTGAAGTACCATGTTTCATGGTCAAGTTCCCTGTCTGATTCTAACGTTTCAAATGTGAATGTTTAGGTTTCGAAGTTCGAGTTGCAAATTTCAAGTTTCATTAGTAAAGATTCCAACTGCCAAAATGATTTTTCAAGTTTCTGACATCAGTTTAAAAGTTTAATTATTTCAAGTGTATTGGAATTTAATGTTTCAAGTTTTAATTTGACAAAGAATAGTTTTAAAGAATATCGTATCAAAAATAAACAGCAGCAGCTAAACTAGGTATACGAAATATGTAAAAGTATTCAGTGCAACAGATGTACATTTTATCAGGTTTCAACTGTTAAAACTTAGTTTTAAGTTTCAGTATTCAATTTTACACTTATACTTTGAAGTACCATGTTTCACGGTCAAGTTCCCTGTCTGATTCTAACGTTTCAAATGTGAATGTTTAGGTTTCGAAGTTCGAGTTGCAAATTTCAAGTTTCATTAGTAAAGATTCCAACTGCCAAAATGATTTTTCAAGTTTCTGACATCAGTTTAAAAGTTTAATTATTTCAAGTGTATTGGAATTTAATGTTTCAAGTTTTAATTTGACAAAGAATAGTTTCAAAGAATATCGTATCAAAAATAAACAGCAGCAGCTAAACTAGGTATACGAAATATGTAAAAGTATTCAGTGCAACAGATGTACATTTTATCAGGTTTCAACTGTTAAAAACTTAGTTTTAAGTTTCAGTATTCAAGTTTACAATACCTTTGTTTCAGTAGTAGTTTCGTCCTTTTTTTAAACTTGTACTTTGAAGTACCATGTTTCACGGTCAAGTTCCCTGTCTGATTATAACGTTTCAAATGTGAATGTTTAGGTTTCGAAGTTCGAGTCGCAAATTTCAAGTTTCATTAATTAAAGTTCCAACTGCGAAAATGATTTTACATTTACAATTTAAGTTTGAAATCTCTAAGAATTTGAGCTTCAAACTTCATGTAATTGTTTCTGTCTCAACCTTAGTTTAAGTTTTGAAGCTTTTGACGTGAACTTTCAAATTTTATAATGCAACATCTACATTTCACTCAAGCTCCAAGTGTAAACACGACCTTTACGAATCTGGACATTTCAAGTTTCTAATTTCAGTTCAAAAGTTTAATTATTTCAAGTTTTTTTGAATTTAACGTTTCAAGTTTTAATAAATAACCGAATCAAAATAAGCGCAGCAGCGAAATATGCAAATGTTTAAAATACCATACTTCAAGTTTCTTGATGTTCCAATTCGAAATGGTCCATTTTCTTTAACTTTGAGTTTTAAAATTAAGTTCCAAGTTTCATATCTGACCTTCTTAGTTTCAAATTTCAAGAATGTTAACTTTGAAGCTTTTATTCTTAAATGAACACTTTCAAATGGATAGTTAGCGTTTCAAATTTGAACCATCAAACCGCATGCTCCAAGTTGCAAGTTTCAACTTTGTATGTTAAGTTCAAGCATTCAGTGTAGTAACTTTGCAATGCCACACTTTTAGGTTTGATGAAGTACAAAATTTTTAAGATTTTAAGCTGATTGTTTGAATTTTTCTATTCCCAGTTTCAAGTTCATTATTCTAACTGCAAGGGTTAAGGGTTGACGTTTAAAATTTATGAAGTTTAACACTTGAAATTTTATCTACGATTTATATTTCAATCACTAAAGAGTAAATTATTATAATTAGTAAACTATTATTGAAACAAATAATCGTGCATCTTAAAACTGGGGAAAACTTGAAATTCTGATAGTTAAAATCTTTATCAGTTGCACTTGAGAGTACATTTGCATATACCGTATCCCTAGTTTCGCTGCTGCTCTTTTTTTCATGCCGTTTTTCTTAGAAACTCTATTCTGTGTCAAGTTAAAACTTGAAATTTGAAGTTCAGAAAAACTTGAAACAATTAAACTTTTCTACTGAAATCAGAGAACTTGAAATTTCTGCATTCGTAAAAGTCCTGTTTACAATTGGAGCTTGAGTCTTACAAGATCAAATTTGGATCTTGCATTCTGTAACTTGAAAGTTAAAATTGTTGAAAGTTGAAAATAAGTTTGAAACAGAAAGATAAACGCGAAATCTTGGAGATTTCAAACTTAAATTGGAATCATTCTATAACTTTTAAAGTGATAAGTTTCGCAACTGAAATCTTTGTAGATGAAACTTTTAATTTGCAACTCGAACTTAAAATTTTTAATATTTGAAACGTTAAAATGGAGACTTGATCGTGAAACATGGTACTTGAAACTACAAGTTTTCCAATGCAACATCTAAATTTGACTCAAGCTTCAATTGTAAACAGGACCTTTACGAATGTGGACATTTCAAGTTTCTGACATCAGTTTAAAAGTTAAATTATTTCAAGTGTATTGGAATTTAATGTTTTAAGTTTTAATTTGACAAAGAATAGTTTCAAAGAATAATCGTATCAAAAATTAACAGCAGCAGCTAAACTAGGTAGGTATACGAAATATGCAAAAGTATTCAGTGCAACAGATGTACATTTTAGCAGGTTTCAACTGTTAAAACTTAGTTTTAAGTTTCAGTATTCAATTTTAAACTTATACTTTGAAGTACCATGTTTCGCGGTCAAGTTCCCTGTCTGATTCTAAAGTTTCAAATGTGAATGTTTAGGTTTCGAAGTTCGAGTCGCAAATTTCAAGTTTCATTAATTAAAGTTCCAACTGCGAAAATTATTTTACATTTACAATTTAAGTTTGAAATCTCTAAGAATTTGAGCTTCAAACTTCATGTTTGTTTCTGTCTCAACCTTAGTTTAAGTTTTGAAGCTTTTTGACATGAAGGTTTAAAATTGTCGACGTGCACTTTCAAATTTTATAATGCAACATCTAAATTTCACTCAAGCTCCAAGTGTAAACACGACCTTTACAAATCTGGACATTTCAAGTTTCTAATTTCAGTTCAAAAGTTTAATTATTTCAAGTTTGTTTGAATTTAACGTTTCAAGTTTTAATAAATAACCGAATCAAAATAAGCGCCGCAGCGAAACTAGGTATACGAAATATGCAAATGTTTAAAATACCATACTTCAAGTTTCTTGATGTTCCAATTCGAAATGGTCCATTTTCTTTAACTTGAGTTTTAAAATTAAGTTTCAAATATGAGCTTCTTAGTTTCAAATTTCAAGAATGTTAACTTTGAAGCTTTTATTCTTAAATGAACACTTTCAAATGGATAGTTAGCGTTTCAAATTTGAACCATCAAACCGCATGCTCCAAGTTGCAAGTTTCAACTTTGTATGTTAAGTTCAAACATTCAGTGTAGTAACTTGGCAAACCCACACTTTTAGGTTTGATGAAGTACAAAATTTCTAAGATTTCAAGCTGATGGTTTGAATTTTTCTATTGCCAGTTTCAAGTTCATCATTTTAATTGCAATAGTTAAAGATCATGTTCCACTTCTGTGGATGTTTAAAATTTATAAAGTTTAACACTTGAAATTTTATCTACGATTTATATTTCAATCAGTAAATTATGCATTTTAATTATAATGACAATAGTAATAAAGGTTACTGCAAACTGTCACAAGCTATGTTACAAGATGCTTAATCGCTTAGTAATCCTACTTTTTGGGTTTTTCTATATAATCTATTAAAATAGCCTAAGCTTAGAGTTGAAAGTCAATATTTCTTATATAATTATTTTATTGTTATGCTTTAAATATCATAGATTATGCTTCAAGTGTACACAACGAAGCTTCAAGATTTCAAGATCAAGTTAAAATTAATGAAATTTTGGACAAATTTCAAACTTACCTCAATGGAATCTTGCAATAAACGGAAAATCTTAAATTCAAAACTGTAAAATTGCAATACTGAAGTACGTAATTTAAATTTGAAATACATTCGTACTTTAGAAACTTAAAACTTGAAAGTTCAGATCAATAATTTGAAGCCCTTTGAAATCTAAGCTACAACTATGGTTAATATGTGAATGTTCAATTGAAGCTTAAATATTGCACACACACTGGAAGTATACAATGGGGTCACGCTTAACATCTGAGTTTTAAAAATAAAAATTTCAAGAAAATTGAATCTTTAGGCTTAAGATTTGAAATTTCAAACTCTAAATGTTGTAACATCCATTTTAGTACATACAGCTCAAAACCTAAAGCATGAAACTCCATATTTGAAGCCAATTTAAAACTTGAAATATAAAGCTTTTGAACTAAAATCAGAATCTTGCAATTCGCACATTCCTAAGATGGTATTTTTAATTAGAGGAAAGAAAATGCTATTAGAAAGTATAGGAAATGTGTAAAACGTACTTATGTGCAGCTGATGCTGATTTGAAGAGTAGGAAACAGGGCTCAACATTATCCCAACCTGATAAGTTGAGATAAGTGTGTGAGTGGTTAATGCTACAAAATTAACAGCAGTGTCATAACACACTAAAATAGACAAGTTGAGCTATAGATATATGTTCTAAAAAGGTTAGAATAAGCAGGGTGGGAACTTGATCGTGAAATATGCCACTTAAAATTACAAGTTTAAAAAAAGACGAAACCATTATTGAAACAAATAATCGTGAATCTTGAAGTTCTAATAGTTAAAATCTTCGTCAGTTGCACTTGGGAGTACATTTGCATATACCGTATCCCTAGTTTCGCTGCTGCTCTTTTTTTCATGTCGTTATTTTTAGAAACTCTATTCTGTGTCAAGTTAAAACTTGAAATTTGAAGTTCAGAAAAACTTGAAACAATTAAACTTTTCTACTGAAATCGGAGAACTTGAAATTTCTGCATTCGTAAAAGTCCTGTTTACAATTATTGGATCTTGAGTCTTACAAGATTCTATAACTTGAAAGTTAAAATTGTTGAAAGTTGGAAATAAGTTTGAAACAGTAACATAAACGCGAAATCTTGGAGATTTCAAACTTAAATTGGAATCATTCTATAACTTTTAAAGTGATAAGTTTCGTAACTGAAATCTTTGTAGATGAAACTTAATTTGCAACTCGAACTTAAAATTTTTAATATTTGAAACATTAAAATGTAATATGTAATACCTACAGAGAAAAGGAACCTCTCATTTCGACAACAATGAGAAAGGGGCTAACTTCACGCCAGTTTTAATTGCATTGAATGCAACCGTTCAGTCATCAAGTGTCAATAATATCAACAAAGGTGTTGATTTGGATGAAAATTGCCTTTGTTTTCAAGTGCAATTGTCATCATAGTTAACCTTGGCCTTCTATCGCTTAATTATCGCCGATCATCGTATTTTTCATTTCCACAAACAACTCGCAAGGAGTACCAACCTCCGCGGCACTATTTTTACTATTAAAAACAAAAAAATAGGTTACCTACGTGAAGGCGAAAAACAAAATATAGTCGATTAAAACAAAGAGTTATAATGTGCCAGGCAGTCTGCCAATCAAAGCCAACAAACGGTACAAGTACAAAATTGCTTTTCATTTTATTTATTTTTAGATGCATTTATGTGAGGTGACGTTCGTTTCTCGTTCGTATATACATAATGTTATGTGTGTTGCTATGTGCCAGAAATCAGCTGATGTAACATATACAGTGGTAGAGGTTTAACCAATCAGGTGATTGTAAAAATACTCCCACCACCAACTCTCTCATGCCGAGGAATCGAGTCGGGGTCACACAAAGCCGGTTTTATTAGTTTAATAGTCATTATCGTATCTTTCTTGAAGTTAGTTTTATAAACGTTGTTCGTATACAAAGACGTTGTTATTTTGATCATTTAGGAAATTTTTCTTTATGTATTAGTGCTTATTTAATGAGTGTGTGATTTATTTTTTTTTTTGGCGATTTATTATTATTTATCAGTGTCAATGAGCACACATTTTTTATTAGAGAAAAGTGCTGTGTGTAAGTTTAAGTTTAGGACTAATTTTTGGATACGACCAAGGCGTTAATTACGAGACCTTTTTTTTTGATACCGTACATTAAAACCGGCAAAATTCCGGTAGCAAGAGATAATCTCGGTCCTCTTCGCGAAGGGACTATTATGGGCCACATTCAACAAAGCGTAAGTTTACACAGAATTTTTTTGACCCACATCTTATCACGTTTCCCCCCATTTCCTGAATTTATTCCATAGGTCAACAACTTCAAGATGTAACTCTAAAAAAAAATTGGCCGCGATTGAGAATAATCTAACGAAAAATGTGTCATAATTGTTAAGAATTCTTATTCGTATATCACGATTGAGGGAGGACCAACTGCTGGGAACATTGTTAACCCCCCCAAACTCCCGAATGTTCCACATCCCTCCTGTTTTTCAATTGATTTTAAAAGAATTTTTGTGAACACAAACATTTCCTTTACCTCTATACGGAAGAGGAATATACCTAATTATCGTTCGCTCAAGTGTTCGAGAAAATGTTCACAAGATCGTGCATTTATTTATAAATTCTTGTTTTTGTTGATTGTTCACCAATTAAGAAATTTACACAAATTCTAAGCGTATCGTCGTCGTCCATTAGACAAAACGGCTACGAACATCGTTAATGTTCTTTCCTAAAAGTCTGAATATTTCGAATTAATTAACCTAGTTTACAAGTTTCGTCCATTTATCCACAAACTCGTCGGAATGAAATTCTCATTTTTAGTAGAAAAAAAATGTTTACGAATTGTTAATAAATGTTTACAGAATACATTTACTTATTAATCATATTCACGAACATTTTTTTGCGTTCTAAAGAAGTGAGTAGGTATTCATTAGGTCTAGTTTATTAGCTTTATATTCGAGAAATTGTGAACACACTGATTGTTGAAAATTGTTTACCGATCTTTTTTGGTTTGTAGGCGACAGAATAAAATAACGAGTTTTTACTGTGCATCCTTTCGACTTATTATTTGTCGTGTTCGTGAATCACGATCAATAGTCTTTTCGAGAAAACCACTACGTCTCCAAAAAGCAGCTGCGAGCATCATTAATCTTCTTTCCTATAAATCCCAATATTCCAAGCACCTATATCAACTCTAATTAGCTTAATTCACGAGGTTCGTCCATTTATCACAGAGATGCTCATCTTTCATGCCGCCAAGAAAAACTAAAAGTGTACCAAATGTTCGCAGAATAAATTTACGTAACCATATTCGCGACCATTTTCTCTTTTCTAAAGAAAATGAGCTTCCATTTGTTCTACTTATTAGCTTTAGATTCGAGAAACTGTGAACACACTGATTGTTGAGAAGAGTTTACCGATCTTTTTTTTTTGGTTTGTAGGCG
Organism: Pyrocoelia pectoralis; assembly: GCA_036250285.1. Lineage (NCBI taxonomy): Eukaryota > Metazoa > Arthropoda > Insecta > Coleoptera > Lampyridae > Pyrocoelia > Pyrocoelia pectoralis. Next base: position 33,585,997 of record CM070081.1, read on the forward strand.
ATCGAATAAATAACGATTTGGAATTGTCTTCCATTTATTCACGAGTGATCTCTCGAGAATGGCTATTGCTATAGTCTATACCATTTTAAATGTCCTCTAATGAATTAAATGACCCTAAAGGTAAGACAAGGTAAAACGTATTTGGTAACCTTTTCTTCCTTATTACGCATACTTACCATTCGTTAATCCCACTTTACAACATCAGACTTTACGACGAAGCACGCAAAATATGTTTGTCAAATTAATAAGATAAAAACAGAATGGGATAAAGGTGTTTACGTTCACAACGGAGCACGCGAAATATTTTTGTGACTGTATAAGATAAAAACAGAATAGCGTAAACACCTTTTCGTACTCCGTCGTGAAGTCTGAAGAGTTTACAATGTTCATCCAGTTATTCACCAATTCTGATTTTCAAAAAGATTGTAGAAGGCCTTAAATTCATTCACGAACTCTTTTTTGCCAGATTTTAAATGTTGTTCATTATCGTAACGCGTAGTTCTACAGAATCTGATGTATTTACGAACACTTGCCGGCAAATATTGGTTATTTGTATGTTTGGGAATGTGTGTGTGAACATTTTTGCCTTTTTTTCAAACTCGATAGTTTAGGTTGTAGGTTTTTATCCACGAAATGTTAAAATGTCGATCTGAAAGCCTTACATGTTGACGTTTGTGCTGTACCATAGAATTTGCTCCTAACGTGTCTCTGAACATTAGTTATATTGATGTTTTTAACTTATAAAGTCTTTTAATAGAACTATCTTGAAAAGTTATCACCATGCAGTTCTCGCCAGTCACCTGAAATTGGGAATAACTTAACAATCTTGTACGATATAACGCAATGTTGTCTGTGAACATTTCCCTCCTATTTGCAGAAGCGCATGTTTGTACAACACTCGCATTCACTTGCATGTACTTCCGAAATGGGCCGAAACCAAACGTATGTGTGTTCGTGAATCGGTCACAGTTAAATTTGAGTTTTATTTGATGTGTTCACGAGATTTGATGCATTAAGGGTTACGCGGATCGTTTGTTTTTCGTTAAGCAACTTTGTTCATTAAATGTTCACGAATTGCCCCAAATTTTTATATTTATTTCAAATCGTGAGCTAGCGACAGCAATGAACATTTAATTTTTATATAACTTATGCGTCCTTAATGGACCTGTACTAATTGTGGAGGTAACTGGCAAACATTGTGTTCATAGTTGCATAACATATTGCATTGTTGAATAATTTAAACGTAGCTGCTTCATGTGTTTTCTCGCTGTCTTCGTGAACTTTTTTGTTCATAGAGTTTTTGAGAAGTATGTGTGTTCGTGAATCGGTCACAGTTAAATTTGAGTCTTATTTGATGTGTTCACGAGATTTGATGCATTAAGGGTTACGCGGATCGTTTGTTTTTCGTTAAGCAACTTTGTTCATTGAATGTTCACGAATTGCCCTAATTTTTATATTTATTTCAAATCGTGAGCTAGCGACAGCAATGAACATTTAATTTTTATATAACTTATGCGCCCTTAATGGACCTGTACTAATTGTGGAGGTAACTGGCAAACATTGTGTTCATAGTTGCATAACATATTGCATTGTTGAATAATTTAAACGTACCTACTTCATGTGTTTTCTCGCTGTCTTCGTGAACTTTTTTGTTCATAAAGTTTTTTAGAAGTTGGAAATGCTCGGCTGTATTTTTCCTTTGATTCGTTTCTGAACACGGCTTGCGTTCTTGCAGATGGTAACACAAAAGAGGAATTAATTTCTTTGTAAAAAAAACACTGGTAGCATTTTTGTTCGTAAAATGTTCACGAACAGTAAGCGATTTTAGTGGCGTGTTCGCACTCCGATCACCATTCGCACTGTGTTCACACGATCTTTTTATCTTTTGTTTCAGTTGCTTTGGTGAGTTTATGTGACTAATGAATCAATTTCATGTTCAAAATCCTAACTTCCTACCTACTTCCTGAGTTTTATGTCAGTAGTTCTTTTCTGCAAACGTGTTCGCGAACATCGATTTTTCAGTTTTCAGCAGTTAGGTGTGAGCAAGATGCGCGAAAGTTACGTTTTGTTACCTTTTTATTATTTACTTGCGTTAAATTCTCCGAGTATTATATATTTATATTTGTGTAAAGCTGTGCTTGTAGGACCTGTCGGTAAAAGGGAATGTTATAATCGGGCGCAATTGAGCGATCGATCGTTTAATGTACTTGTTAGTACTATTAATAACTAAATTTTACTATCGTATCCTTTGTACTGCGGGCTTCACTCGGTAACACTGCGAGTGAATTTTTCCTCAACTACTCATCGAACGTTCGCTACTAGTGGCGGTACTTTCTAAACACGTTCGATTTGGATAAGGTAATTATCAATTAGGCGAACGTTTCTAAATGAAATGCGATGCAACAATCGTTCGGCTCAAATTATACGAAGCCTTTTCTAATTAAAAAACGGCGCCTCAACTTATTAGTAAGAAAAATTGATTGAATGCCGTCCGAAAACTTAAAGCGGCCTAATTAAATTTGCTCGCTATCTAAAATTTTATAATCACTAAAATGAGATGATAAAAATAATTAAATGAGTACACTCGAAGGTCTATTGAAAAGGCGAGGTGGGCGGTCGAACGTAGGGCTTATTTTTTTAATGTATCGCTAAGGAAAACACGAGTCGCGATTTAATTTTATTATGTAAAAGCTTTTTCATGCTCAAAAGATCACAACCACAACACAATGTCAATATTGGGTAGCATAATGGAAGTTCAATTTTCTTGATACTAGACTCTGAGTGACGTAAAAAATATCAACTTTTCAACAACAAAAAATCAATTCGCCAAGTGTTGTTGTTTTGCGGTCGTCAACAAGCCGACCGATTATAATATCGAAAAACAAGCCCTGTTTTTGTAACACGTTAATTAAATAAAAGGGGGTAAAGAGAGTCGCCGTCTAAAGCAAAAACAGTTTTTTTTCACAGCATTACTACACTTGTATAAATATTAATAGCCTTTGAATGGAAACATTTTACCAAATATTCATTATTTATACATTTATATAAGATTAAAGTACCAAATTACGTTGATTATCACGCGATATTTCTCAATGTTTATTATCTATATTAACGAATGAATTTTATAACAATCAAAACATGTTTTTCGATTTTCCAAAACTCGTTTTATAAACGGGTTAATTGATTTTGTTTGGCATCGGAACGCGTTTGTTAAACAACATTTTTGTTATTGTATAATGCAACTTTTGCCAGAAATGTCAAAGTGAAAAAAATATGTTTTTGATCATCACTTTTTCAAAACGAAAATTAACCAGTTGTTTCGGATTTTGCTTGTCTTTTTCCGACGTTCGAGGTTTAGTTAATGAAGACCATATTTTAATTTTGCTTATTTACATCTTTTATTGACTTTCTTCGCTGTGTTTTCGTGTTTTTTTTAAAAGCATCCAAATTATGGGAACGAAATAAAATTATATTCGCATACATTTTTGCATGCAAATTGTGTATTTTTTTAATCCAAAATTATTGTTTCCATACGCAGTAACTGTTTTCAAAAATATCCTTAATGGAGATTTTTCAAAATTAGCGATAGCTTATTTTTTTTTAAATAACAGGAAAACACCAAAACTTCTAGATACAAAAACGCATATTATATAATTTAAATAATTTGTAATTACAATTTCTTAAATTAAAAAAATTTTTCTACGTTTGTATGTATTTGCATTTTCGTCATAATTTTTGTGTGAATTTTATAAAATAAATTATAATAATAAATAATAATGTATTTCATTATAAATGAAAATAGAAAATTTACTTTATGAATATTCGATGTGTAGTTTTTTTTCAAAAATGGCGATCCATTACTGAACGATTTTCGTTATACTTTACTGGACACAATTCTCTAAATTGCACAAATATTATTTGAAAATTTATATAGGATTTATGTTTTTCCGGAGTTTTAATAATTGTCAGATAAAAAATTATACATTTAAATTAGGAATTAATTTTACATTGTGTTTTAACCAAATTTACTTCAGTTTTTTATTTATAAAATAATTCGTTGTGCCCATAGAGAAAAATATCATTATAATAAAGAACTTTCTAAAAATAATATCTTTCTTCAGTGGCAAGAAGATAATTTGAAAATTTCTTTTTTTTCGAAATATAAATAAAGAAGTTGTTTAAAAAATCAATTTGTTCTAATTTTAATTTAAAAATATTTCGATCATTATTAAATTGTCTATTTCTTTTATTTTCAGTGTAATTTTGTCATGCTTTCTGGTTTATTTGTAAGAGCAATAAAGCATGATTGTTATTATTACTATTAACTTTACAAAAGTACTGTAGTTAATTATTATTTTGTGTTTATATACAATTTTTAGACATTTCATTATTATTCCATAAAATTATTTGTAAAATAACAGTTAATTTTTTAGTTAAAAAACGGAAAAAAATTATTTTCGAGTTCTCAAAAAAAAAAAAAGAAATTGTGATTGCAAAACGTTGTGAATTGTGTTCGATTTTATCAATTTTTTTACAGTTTTTAGATTTTTAAAAATTGTACAGCTATGGAAAACTTATTATTTAAAAACGTTTTTAATGGGTAAAAAATACAAAACGTTATATTACGCTTTATTTGAAATTTTTGGAACAAACTACCATGTTGTTTTTATTTAAATAAGTAATTCGTCGGTATCCACTTGGCCCATTAAAATCGAATTGCGTTTAATTTTTTACGCATTGGTGGTATCCACAACACCGGAAATTGTTCGTTATGTTTTGTTAATTTAATTATTTTTTAATTTAAAAAAAAAGCGCACTCATATTAAATAAACAGAAAGCTGTTTTCGTAGTTTCCTGTATAATTAAAAAATGGGCAAAATTCCATTAAGTACCATTATTTACTCTGTGAAGTGAAAATTTTATTTTCCTTTTATTATTGTAGAAAATACGAAATTATAAGTTACGTCAATGCCTGTTATTTTGTAGTAGTAGCATTAATTTATTCATGTGTTTACACCATTAAATTGAAGTTTGGCGCGCAACATAGAAAAATTGTGTTGGCGTAGCTTCGAATTTTTTTTTAAATTGTTAAAATTTTTATTAGGCGCTCATTAAAATGAAATTTGACTCCTTTAATATAAAATTTTGCGCCCGTATAGATTCGTCTTGGTAAAAAAAATATTAAATTCAACATTAATAAGATTTGGTAAATGTGGATTCTCATTACGTATCGCACTGTTTATATGTCTTATTCATCGTGTAACAATTGTTTAGATAAAAAATTATCGTTAGTCAAATTTATTCTTTTAGGAGATATTTTTATCTGTTTGATTTGTAACACATGAAAGAAAACTGTAGCTAAAATTAATTAAATTTGTATTAATAATTTTTTTATATTAATTTGGCGCGCAATCTAATTAATATTTAATATATCATTTTTTTCTATTCAGAATGTTATTTTACTGGCGCATAATGGCGCCTATTAAGTAAATAGAAAATTCAATGTAATTTTTTTAATAGGTAACTTCTTTTTTATCGGCCCGCAAAATTTTATGTTATCTTCGCACAACATTTTTCCTAACAAATGCGCGGCCCCCTGAACTTGGCTATTGAAATATTTGTGGTAACTTCTTTTTATCACGGCACAAAAATTTTACTTCGTTGGTACAGAATCTACTCTTAATAAATGCATATTGATTTATTTATTTATTTATTTATTGCCTGCGAATCAGCAGTGTTGACATAGACATTGTCAAAAACATTAAGTATATAAAAGATAAAAAACTTCACAAATTACCATGCAAACATAAAATTTGATTTTTGAAAATACGCAATGAACTTAACCGCGACGGTATAATTAGGTATTGTAATAACTTCTCTTATATCACTTAGGCGCATAATGGATTCGTAAAAACTTTCGTGACTTGCCCATATCACTGTGATTCGTTAAGGCGCACAATTTTGTTTTATCGGCGCATAATCGACGTTCAATAATTTCGTAAAAGTTAATTCGTGAAGAAATTCTCAGCCACGCGAACTTAGCCATGTCACTACAGTTTTTGTAATGGCCAGGACGCACAATTTCGTTTTATCGGCGCATAATCGGCGCCCCATACATTTAGAAAAATTAATTAATGAACAAATTGGCGACCCCGTGGAAATGTAATTTTTTTAATAACTATTTTATCAGGGCGCAAAGATTTAATTTTGTTGGCACAGAATTCAGGTGTAATAAACGTATAAAAAATTAATTTTTGGAAAAATTCTCCATTCAATGAACTTAACCGTGACAATGTAATTTTTGTAGTAATTTTTCTTATTTCACTGTTCAAAATTTTATATTATAGGCGCATAATGGATTCATAAAAAAATTCAGGAACTTGGCCGTGTAATTTTTGCACCTAATGACTTTTTTGCAATCAGGGCCAAAATTTTGATTGATCGGCGTTGAATAATTTCAAAAAAATTCACGACTTTGTGAACTTGGTTTCTCGGATGTAATTTTTATAATTTTCTTTTAGGACAATAAGGAATTATTCTAACGGCGCTTATAATCGGCGCCCAATTAGTGCATAAAATTAAATTATAACAATTTTTGTATTAAATTCTTTTCCAAACTGGCGTCCAATTGGTATTATTTAAAATAAGGTAAGGTGGCTAATGTTTAGTACACCTAAAATTAGTTCACTTGGATGGTAATTACCTTAAAATTGCTTAAACAAATTTTTGCATCTTTCTTTTTGGCTTTAGTGCCAATTATAAATATCCTAATTTGCCATTAATTACAGTAATAAAATTTCGCTCGCGCAATGACGCGTGTGTGCTGCTAAACCACTCGTAATTAGTGTATATTAAGTGGACGGCTTTGTAATTTATTTTTGAATTATTTTGTTAAATGAAAAATTTATTGTTACATCAATCAATGGTTACAGTGAAACAAATTAATTATAATAATAATGCACCGCGTGCCTTATTACAAAGTCAGTTGGTCCTTCGAACCCCTTTTTTTGGTTTTCATTTAACTTGTACAGAAAATTTCATTTAACGGATCAGGAATTTAATACAGACGTTTGGGGTTGACCGCTTAATTTAATTTGTCTCTTTCGGTTGAGATAATCTCAAATTTGTGTTGCCCACCGCGCACGTACGTTTCAATCGGAAAATTTAAAGCGGCAAAAAGTGGTCGCTGACTTCATTTCGCCTTTCTTTTTTTCAACTACAAAAAAAAAAGTAGGTTAATGTACACTTTCTATACGAGAAATTGTTAATTTAAAAGCAAATTTGCATCGGATTAGGGTTTTATTAACGTTTTTTTTTTGTTTCTTTGCAGGTGAGTTCCGGTGGCTACTTTGATGGAAACATTCAATTAGAGACTGCGGTGAGTTCATCGGACTGCTTTTTTTCTTATCACACTGTAGATTAGAGTTTGTTTGCTCTGTCTGTCCTTTTGAAGTTTAATCTGTTAATGGAATGGAAGCTAAATTGTGCAATCGAACCTTTACGTAAGTGAGGCTCGTGCTTTAATTTGGTTTTTTTGGTGTAAGTAGGCCATTAATCAACGAAAAAAATTATAATAAACGTTGATAAGCGGCCGCCATTTCGTCGATTATATTGTTAATTTCATCGGCGAAAATGACCTAAAAACGCTTAGGCGCGCGCGCATGGCCGTAAAGCAAATGGTAGATCAAAGTTCTCTCAATAAACAAAAGATAACAAGTCAGTGACTGCAAGTCTTTGTTCGATTTTTTCCGTACTTTGTTATGAATCACGTGAACTGCGAGGTCATTTTCTGATCTATAGTCGCTTCTACACGCGCATAACCTCAAAAGGTAGAAAACGTGCGCGCGAAATGTTCATTGAACGCTACCAAAATGGCTGACCTACTTTAAAAATGGCTCGCCTTAAAAAAGCGCATAATCTCGTCGAAATGCAAATGTTTTCGTTTAAGGGGTTAATGTACGACTAATTTTGCGAAAACCTTGGCAGATGTGCAAGGAGGACACTTATTTCCATCCAAATTCTGTTGTTCGTTTTAACTATTTTACGCGTGCGCCTGTTCGTCTTTTTAGGTTAGTTAGTTTACTGTAATTGCTGAGAATTTTTCCAAATTTAGTATGGGATTCATTTTGATTCGCTCACCAGAATGGTTTACTCTTAAGGAGGCCATGTTGCCAAAAAAGTCACCGTTGCTGTTGAGCAAGACAGGAAACCATAACACCTTAAATGGGTGACAACCATTGAACTGGAATCCGGAACAGCACCTTTAGTTAAATGTCCATTGTTTCACCCCTTATTGTTTCATAGAAGTCAAGGAGTTCATGGGAACTAGAGGAATTATGCGTTTGGAAGGGACGTCACACTAAGTCATGGAAATGGAGGAATTATGGCATTGAAAGGTATTATGGCCACACTGCAGCGTTGAAGTTCATGGTTTCGCTTCATTTTTTAAGAAGAGTTTGAGGAGTCCATGGATTTGGAAGGAATTACACCAAACTAGGAGAAATCCAGGACAGCACTTTTAGTTGGGCGTCAATAGTTTTACATTATTTTTTGAGAGAAATCAAGGACTTCATGGAACTGGGGGAATTATGGGTTCGGAAGGGATGACACCAAACTAGGGGTATCCAGGACAGCATCTTTACGTAGTGCCCATTATTTCATTTCATTTTTTCCGAGAAGTTGAGATCATTGAACTGGACGAGTTGGGAGTTCAGAAGACAGCAACTTTAATTGGTGTACACCGTTTCGGCTTATTTTTCCAAAAAGGTATGAAATCGTTCTGAAAAAGACGCTACAGTTGCACAGCGACTCAAATATCATAAGTATAATACAATTTGAGTTGGAGATTATGTCACCGCTCCAAAATCTATGATTGTAGCGTCATAAATGCTACAAAATCAAAACGAGGTTCTCTGCTCCTACTTTCCAATTGGAGACGCTCCTTTGCAACATCCCATGCGAATGTTTGATTAGGTAGGTCCAAAAGTCGACATTTCAAGTTGAAGAGCTGAAGAAAGTCGGTTTAGAAAGTTGCCTTTTGTTGAATTAAAAATAATAATTTTAAGTGTTATCAGAATGAAACGCTCATCAAAATTCAGGCTAGGGTCTAAAACAAGACAGTTTTCGAGTAATTCTCTGAAAAGTGTGTTTTGCTCACCATTTTGGAAAAACTGCCTCCATCTTAGAGAAACTGTAACATACGCATCATTGCAGGAAATTTAAATCCTTCATTTCCAGCTGAAAACGGTATTTGGTCTGCCATTTCTTCGATCATTCTCGAGACCATTCTGTAGTGGTGAGACTCTGCTAAAAGGGGGCGGTTTCCCTCATTGAACAGATAGGTGCTGTCGAAATGTCGAGTTTCTTTGGAGCAATAGAGCGCTCGGTTGCACGTTTTTGCGTTCTTACAACACCGTGATACTTTAGAAGAATAAATTCGAACAGCAGCCTTGCACCGGCCTGCGCAATGTACCCAATTGGGCGTAGCGAACCTATGAATATTTTTAATCACTTGTATAACATTTAATCGCTATTGGGCTTCCATTATAATCATCTCTGACCGCGTGGAGGGGACGGGGTTTCCCTCTCACACTAAAACCACAATAATTTTACCTGGTGATCAGGAAGCCAATCGTAATTGGGCGAATTCAAACTCTTGTGGTTTTGTTCGTTTGCAGTGTCGTGTTCAAAGCCACAAGAATTCCAGTTCTTCCAACTTCACCCTGTGCTAAGCGTCAACTAAATCACGTGAGAATTATAACTCACGAATTCAATTTTCACTTTAAAACCTTACACTTTAAGTTTCAACTTCAGGGATTAAGTTTCAGCTCCAAAGTTTGCAATTTTTTGCTTTCTGGAAGGGAATCAGTAGAAATATGCAGTTCGTCAATCGATTGTCCTGCGATTCCCATGTTTCAGGTGTAAAATTGTAGTCTTACGACCTAAAGCTGTACGGTTTGGGCTTAACGCTTCAAATTAAGTGTTAAGGTTCGAATTTTGGATTTTAAGCTTGATGTGCAAAGTGTAATGATAGATGTTTCATTTTTTACCGTCTAAACCTTAAATTTTAAGTCTCATACTTCAAATTCAAGGTATAAGTTTCAAATCACAGGTTAAAGAATCGCGCCATCAAGTTTAATCTGAATTCAAATAACCTATTATTAATATTTTTGCACTCCGTAATTAAAAATATTAATCGTCTGTCAACCGCTATGCTTAGGTATACAACGTCAACCTTAGAAATTCAAATTCAAATTTTACGCGTTACGTTTCAAATTTAAAACATAAGTTTCAAGTTGCAAATTTGAAATTTTATGTAATTATCTCGACGTGAAATGTTTCATACTGGATAATTTGAAGCATTTTGAAAATCCCGCTGTTGAGTTTCACGTTCGCGCGATACTTGTTAAGCGCCAAATTTAAGTTTCAAGTAGCACCCGAATTTAAATAACCTAATCAATATTTCTTTCTCTGGAATGTGTGAAATGTCAAATAATGATCTCTTGAATCGTAAGCTTCAAATGTCCGTTAAGTTTTAAATTTCAAGTTTTAAGTTTTTCATTTAACATTTAGGGCTGCGTTTCACGTCACAAGTTTTGAGTTTCATGTTGTTAGCTTGTTTGAGAGTTTGAAGTGTGTTACATTAGACTTTTATATAAATTTGAAATTTTCTATTTACACGCCGGCGTCAAATTAGAGCTTAGGGCACCAGTATTTAAATAACCTTTCTGGAAACCTAAACTAAAAATATGCAGTGTCAATTCCCCTCTTAAGCCTTAAATGTCGAATTTTAATCATAAAGCCTTAAATTTCAAGTTTCAAGTTTTACGCTTTTCTATTTGTAACTTGAACACTGAAATTTTTGGTAGTTATGAGTTTCCAGAAAGTTGAATTGATAAGGCCATTTAAGTTCTGGTGTTATTTTGACTTAATTCCCCAATTACACTAACGTGTAAACTAGATAGATAAATAGGATGGACGGTACATTGGTTGCCTTAGGGGTGCTTTCTCTCGACAGGGTGTACGTTTTAGCCTAAAACCCGTTTTGGATATAGCCTGAAAGACTGGTCTGTCTAAAATCACCGGAAAGCAACCGTTTTTGATACTCAGGAACGTACTATCTTAAAATTCAGGGTCGTTCTAAACGACCAGGCTCGTTTCCTCGTTTGCACAGCATCATTCGTCAAGGTCCGTGGAAACATGAGGAGAAAGTCAGCGGTTGGAAATATGACAGATCAGACAGCACGTGAGCGTTATTTTGGAAAAAATCAAAAACTTAATTTTGGAACCTTTAAGTCAGGCTTTGTTATGTGTGTTTTTTTCCCATTCGAACAGTTTCATCTCCATAATCAAGCCTTGGTTTCATTTGGCCCCCCTTTCGCCAGTCTTCATACAATTTTTCTCGACCTTTTTTTGGTTTAGAGATTTCAGTATCTTCCCAGTATAGTTTCATGTACGTTTTCCATTTGGACAACTGGTCGTCCTTGTTTTCTCTTTCAATTTTGTACGACCTTCTTTCGCTATCTCTCCTCTTCGGGAAGAGAAGCAAAATTTCACAAATTCAACAGGGTTAGGAGTTTATGGTCGTTACTTTTTCTTTATGATTTTGGAGTAAATCCATGACTGGTCCAAAATATCTTCCGCATTGATTCGATTTTTTTCCACTCTATGCATACCTACTTCGCAGCGATGAACCCACAATTATTTTTAAGTTCCTACGGCATTTATTTTTTTTCAGCTCATAGTGCTTGAGGTGTTCTTTGTTACGTTTAACAATTGGTGTGACACCTATCGAACGCACATCTTGCGAAGCCCATAATTTGTCACGTATTGTGCCGGTCGTTCTCGCTTTATTTTTGGAGGCCATTCGGTATCCCAGGAAAATTCATCTTCACTGCTCACCTCTTTATCCTAAGTACAATGGCTAAATCGCTCAAGAACAATTATTCTAAGGCCGATTGAAAAACCTTGCGGGGCTTAATCGGTTGATCACTCTGGTTTGTCGTTGGGTAAATTGTATCAGCTCACGACGCTCTAAATTGTCATGTATTGTGCCGAACGTTGTTAAATCATAGGAACAGGTCACATTGCCAATATTCCTCCATTTACTAATGCTCCTTCGGCTCTCCTTCAATTTTTGCACCCAATTATTGACCGCTTGTCTCAAATGCGTTTTATGGGCAATACCTATGGGAGATGGGGACCTTGCCATCTTTCAACAACACACGCTGCTCCTTTCTACTTGCTCTTAAACACAGAACAAATGGAACATCGATTGTGAGTTTGTGAACCTCTCTTATCGTCTTAACCGCTTCCGTTGCAATTTTTATTTTCGCCCCTCCCCTTTATTTTTTAAAACGAGCGTATTTCGTGATTTGTTTGGGCAATTTTTGCATATTGATTCATTAAGTGACTTAAGGTCCATTTTGGACCTAATCATTTAGTTAAAAAAAAACTATGCTTAGGAGAAATTCTATGTATAATAGCATAGTGATCAATTAATGTACTTAGGTACCTAAACCTTTTGGTTTCAAATTAAATAATATTTAAGTTACAATCTTGATCGAAAATTGCTAAGGAGAGGTACACTACCTTTACGGGACCAAAATTGTAACTTAAATATTTAATTTGTTTACGTTTACATTAATGTATTGATCACTATGCTACAGAGAATTTGTCTGCATAGTTTTTTAATTAATTAGATGGTTACGTTCAAAATGGCCGTTTTAGCAATATGAACTATCTCCTTAGGAGCCTTAAGCGAATTTGTTATTGTATACCAAATTTTCTACACACTTTTCTTTGCCCTTTTTGTAAGAATTATTACCTTTCGCCCTAAAATACCACGAAAATTCTCCCCGCGTTATAATGTAGATAAACGGCCATCTGCTCCTTTAATTTTGGTCCTTCGAGACGTAGGCGTTCGTTAAATCGACATTGTGCAGTTCACTTTATGAAGTGAAAAACAACCCCTCCTCCCCCCGATATATTATGACATAATAGGAAATGTGAAAAAATTCCACGTGCGTGGAAATATTGGATGGAAGCCAAAGCACATTTTATACCGAATAGATAAAAGGGAGACGATGTCGAAATGTGTTTTTATCGCGGACATCGGCCTCCTCTCGTGCATTCCTTTAAATTTTTGTTCAATTTTCGATTTGTTTACCGATTAAACAATTTTACTGCGCAGATTACCGATAAGGTGTTTCTTATCCTCGGTTTGCGGTTTTTATACACACATTACAAATGTTGCATATTATATCGTCGAATGATATTTAAAAAAAAATTGTCCTCGTGCCGAATTTATAAGAAACGCCTGACCACGATTGATTAAATAAACATTGGTCCCATCAGTATGTGTAACACGTTAATTAATCGCTTTAATTGGTAAAACTTCCTACCATAATAATCGATCGAAGTAAATATGTAAATGTGGTGATGTCATTTAATGTTTTTGTTTTTCTATGATAAGTATTGTAGTGCGTTGGTGTGCGCATCCACGTGTAGTATTTAGTTGGTCCATTTAATTAAAAATCATAACACAACACGTGCCTCACCTGTGAGCCATCAATTGCGAAAATACGCGGGGAGGTCGACAATATTCTATCTATTAATGGAAAATGGTACACGTTCTACAGTTTTGAGCGGTCCGTACTTTCGAATTTCCCGCTCTTTGTTTGTACGCGTGCGCGCCCAATTTAATTTTTTTTTCTTATCCGTAAGCGATTCTGCTACAGAATTCATTTTGTTTTAAAGCGCCTCTTGTTTTTCAAAACGTGACGTAATGAACTTAATTTTAGTTTTAGTGGGTCATTTAAAAATAACCCCAGTTTTTTCCTACGCGTCCGTCTTAAACCATTTTAAGTAAACAAGGTCGTTAAAAGTATATACACGTGTGTCGTGTGTACATCGCTCTTACTGTGTAATATTTGTAAATGTATGTAAATGCAGTTGTACATATTTATCGATTAAAATATGCAAAACAGATTGTCCAAAAGAACCTTCAATTATGTATAATATTTATGTTTGTTTACAGCTTTTTTTAAATTACTCTGTTTATTACTTGCAGACGCACACTTTATTCGTGGATGCCTTCCTTCAAAATAACAGACTGGACCATGTAACCCAGGTTATGGGATATCATCCCGCATACTTGGATCACTTCCTTAAAACACAACACTTTATCCTCCGTGGCGATGGACCCCTTCCTTACGATTATAGGCATTATATTGCAATTATGGTAAGTCGCCATTTTTCCCGCCATTTCCACCGGTTGGTAACCCTGCATTTTTGTTTTGTTTTTTTGTAGGCATCTGGACGCCATCAATGCAATTACCTGATTTCTCTACAAAAGCAAGAATTCTTGTTACAAGGTGGCGCCCACACATGGCTCAAAGGCCTCGATTATATTCCACAAAAACTAAGAAACTTGTACGATATCAACAAAATATTGGCTCATCAACCTTGGCTTTTGAATAAATCTCATATTGAGGTTCGTACCTGATGCCTTATTCAGTTCATGGACAATTAACAATTCTTTTTTCTTTTTTTTAGAAATTAACGAAAGGTAAAGATAGTTGGTCGTTGGCCGAAGTCGTACATGCCATAGTCATATTGACTCACTTTCATTCGCTTTGTTCGTTCGTATTTTCGTGCGGAGTTAATCAGGAAGTCGACCAAATTGGAGCCCATATGTATCCCGTTTCGGATGGAGCGCACGCTACAGCCATCACAGTCGATCCTAGCAATATAAATATGTCGAAAAGTCAACCCAAAGATATACCTATCGTTAATAGAAAAGGTAACACAAATTTTTGATTTTGCTTAACCTCACTTTTTTCAAATTTACATTTCCTGTTCGCAAAGTTGTAAAAATTCTAACAAAAATGCCTTTTGCATAAAGAAAAATAACAATATTCAACATTTTTGATTGAAATACAGTCACAAAGATAACTGTTACCTACCTTTGTCGCTTTGTGAATCATTCATTGCTAGATGGCACCACTTACTTTTCACAATTTTTACTTATCAAATCGTCCAAAGCATTTGCTAACTATAAAGTAACCTATACAGAGTTGTCCTTAGGAAACTACAGAAAACTATGGCTAGGAAAATGTTGAAAATTTGGTCTGTGGGGGGCGTACCATTAAAATATTTTGACATTCTGATACACCCAGCGCCGATGAATCGTGGAATAACTATTCTAGTAAGTTCCGATTTAAGTTGGCAATACTGTCATTGGTATCCTGTCATCCATTGAACTGTACGCCATAGGCAACTGGAAAGGAAACGCGCATAAGTAACACTGAAGCCAAACGAATGGGTATCTCTATCTTTTTCTTTTACACGCAACGTCATACAAACGATGACACTGAGCATAAAATGCAGGTGACAGAAAAATATGTTGCAGCAGTTACCTCTCTCGTCTGCTCTACTACCGCAACAAGCTAGAAGGCGACAGAAGTACCCATTCCTCATCTGTCTTTGTCAGCTTCAACGCCTACAATGTATTGAAATAGTCCGTATCCCTTCCAGTTGCTTATAGCGTACAGTTCAATACTTAATTTTACTTAGTCGTTTTCATGGCATTTTACTTTAAAATGTTTGAATGTCCGCCATTTTGAAAATTGATAATTTTGAAAAAAAATATTTTTGGAAATTTTAGACTTCTGAGAAAGGAAGGCGTATGCCAAATTTCATAAACATATCATGAAGTGTTTTTGAAATAATAATTATTTTCAAGAAAATACAAAATGGCCGATTACGGCTAAAGTAAACCGAAATCATAAAAATGTTACTGAACTAAACTTATTTTCATATGTAGAATCCGGATATGCATAGCCCGCTGCACCTTTTTGTAACACCCTGTATAGGTATTGCCAACTTAAATCGGAACTTACTAGAAAGTAGTTATCAACGATTCATTGGCGCTGGGTATACATCCAGCTTGTTGAACAGCCATCCCCTTCTCATCAGATCATTCCCAAATATTCGCTCATCTAGCCCCCACGTCTGTCCCAACACTTTAAACCCCCTTTTTTGCCAACTCCCTTACATGTGCATCATCTGTGTTGTCATAAGTCAATGTATATTCTAAATACCTCACTTTTCCCACACTTTCTATACTCACTACCCCCATTTCCACTTCCCTTCTTTTCTAGAACACTACTGTCTTGGTCTATCACTATTTTCTCTCTCATTTCTCCCCCCGTTTTCGCCACTACCACTACATTGTCCGCGTACGCCATCGCCTACACCTACACTTTATACCCCCTCCTCTCTGCCTGTCTCTTAACCTCTCCACCATCCCCTGGGAAGAAGTTTGGGCTTAGCGGACAGACCTGCTTCAACCCCTTGGTTGTCTCAAACTATAAGTACCTACAGGGTTGTTCTCTGAAAACTACACAAAACTATGACTAGGAAAATATTGAAAATTTGGTCTCGATTAAAATATTTTACGGTATGCTTTCATGAATGCTTTTTCTAAGCTGTAGTCTGTACTGTCTTCCCATTGTGGACTGGAATGTTGCCTATAACCGTGCTCCTCTGGTATCCAACAGGTGTCTTTTCTAGAAGGCCAATAAATCGAATCGCCCATTGCTTGACCAAGGCATCATTCTGTTCAATTGAAATTTCACAAATATTGTCATTATCATATATATGCTTGCAACATATTGTATTGGACCAAAAAAAGAAGTTAATTCCATTTATTTGTTGATTACAATAGTCAAATAAATTCCTTTGTGTCAAAATTTGATCAATTTACAGGGGACCGAAGGCTTGCACGAACTGGTAGACGTTTCACAGTTCCACCAATGCCGTCACCTGAATTATCATTATTCATTAGAAAGAGCGAATTTCCAAACTTTCATAACAGTGGAGTTCGTGCTTAACTAAGGGAATATTATTTTCAAGCATATGAAGGGTAACGACAATGATTGTATTTGGGGTATGAGCCAAGTGCTCTTTAAAACAAATTTTGAGTGATCTTTTAGTTTGCCCAATATTTACTTGGTTACAGCCTTTACTAAAACGAATTTTTCGAGGGTGTAGCCAAACATAAAATAACCTAACCATTGATGTTGAAAAATCTGTTGCCTTCGAAGAGAACTGTTAGACACGCCGCTCCACTGTAAGAGTTGTAAAAAAATTCTATGTCAATTAGTATTCGGAGCAAAGCTTTG
The DNA here is from genome assembly GCA_036250285.1 of Pyrocoelia pectoralis. Lineage (NCBI taxonomy): Eukaryota > Metazoa > Arthropoda > Insecta > Coleoptera > Lampyridae > Pyrocoelia > Pyrocoelia pectoralis. The sequence continues at coordinate 33,603,183 of CM070081.1, forward strand.
TGAACAGATTTATTTAATTTTAAAATCCTGTATCTGAAATGATGAGTAAATATGAATGACTCAATGATTATTATCAAGAGGACGTAATTCTGATAAAAAAAATTTCCCCTATAATCCACCCCCCGTATAGTTTACGATTGCATTTAAAATTTTTTTCGTATGTTTTAGACTGGAAATATTCATCAAATTTAAGCCCACCTTCGCCGACTGAACCGGAAGTAGGTATAACAACTTTAATGCAACGTATGAAAACACTGTCCGAACATAACGAAGAGTGTACGCCGGTAGAGTTAACCAAACGTTTCGAGAATGTCGAATCCCAATCTGCCGAACTGGGTGCCGTAGGTACTGAACCGCAAGAGGCCTCGGCCGACATATGCGTATTCGTCGAAGATCCCTCGTTCATCTATCACGATTTCGCTAAACGACATGATCACGATGATATTTTAACATTTAGAGTACAGGATTATTCGTGGGACGATCACGGATATTCATTGGTGAATAGGTGAGCATAATGATTCGTGTAATTAACACCGGGTGCCAGTTGGTGCGCATGTTACTCGTTTGTGAGTAGGGTGTTCTATGAAACTGGGTAGATTGATTTTTTTTGTCATATCAACGATGAATTTGATATAAAATTGATTGTCAACTGGCAAATACAGTAATACCTCAATCTTTTTTTTATTATTTTACATATCTTCACTTTTGGTTTGCTTTGTTTTGCCATTGCAATACTTGGTTTCCTGCATAAACTAAGAACAATAGAGGGCCTAGGACACATCCTTGTTTAACTCCTATTTCAGTTTTCAATCCTTTGATTCCTCATTATTAGCTCTTGACACAATTTTCCATTATGTTGCAGGTATTGTATGATACATTATTCGCGCGGGTGTTGACTCGCATCGAATTTTGTTGACTCTCTGTTCAGAATGGTTTCGATGCATAGAGAATATGAACAACTCGAGATGACTCCCAAAGATCACAACCCGACCCACAAAGTCGGCAAGCTAGAATTACACCAGTAATAACACGGAGCAAAGCAAAACAGTTAGAGGAGACTTGATAATGCCATATTGTTTCCGCCGAAACGCCTCTGAACATCGTCAACAAGATTCGAGTCAACGCTGGAACAATAAAATTCCAATTTTGTATTATTTCTATACATTTTTTTATCTTCATTCCCTTGTTTTTTCTCTTTTTATTTTATTAAATATCTTCAAAATCGATGTCCTCTTCTATTCGTTTCTATAATTTTTTTTACTGAGCTATCTTAAAATAAATTGTACACATTGAATGCTTCTTTCCTGCTTAAATCCATATTATGTGACTTCTACTATTTTTGATTGTTTCTTTCTCATATCTTTCCTGGCCTGTTACATTATGCCCCGATAATTTTTGTAAAGTGGAAGGATCCTATTCCTATTTTCTCCATATATTTCATTGCTTCTATTAGCTCTTCATTTGTTATTAATGTGATGTTGAGCGTTTTTTCGTTACATATAGTTCCCGGTCTGCAATGGTGTTGTCTTGTACTTTTTCCCATTTTCTTTTATTGATTTCTGTTTTTGCTCTCTCTAGGGTTCTTATTATATATCCTATTATTCTCTCCGTAATCTCGTTCTTTCTGATACAATCCTTTCCCCTTTTCCTTTTGATGTTTGTTATCTCTTTGGTGTCATGAAAACAATTTTTTTGTTTTCTTCATACACATCTTTTCCCCATTCTTCTTTCTTTTTTGA